>CM018698.1:67247118-67847118 GCA_009363875.1 Mikania micrantha
AAGACTTACAACAATACATAGTTTTACATCGTGACAAGTAAAGTTGATTTTTCAAGTAAAACATGGAACAACTTCTAATTAGACCTAACATGCCTCTAGTTTTTCACATAAATTCCATGTACCACTCACAAGGTTCTCTCCACTCGGTTTATTTATGAACTAGTAATGATGCACTAGTGTATATATGTACTCTCCAACCGAAAGTGATTAATCATCATCATAGGCTTGTGTTGCAATCAAATTTCCATCGACTATGCACAAATCAAGAGGGCTTGATGGGTTGTAATGACAGGCAAGGGTTGCGGATAGGTACAAGGATTTGATAGTGACGAGAGACTAAGGGAAATCCACACTTATTAACCTAAACAAACAAACACAACTCGACATCATACTACAAAGACTCTTTTTCTTGCTTTATACTAAGGTCATTTTGACCTAATATTCAGCATTTTTCTTTTCTCTTTTCAGTTTTTTTTTTTTTTTGTTTTTGTTTTTTATCACTTCAATCAACACACTCAACCTGGATTCCCTATATGGTTTACACTAACACAGTTTGAAAGACATTTTGGTTAGTGCAATGGGGTTAACAAATGAATAGGCAATTGGCACAACAGGGCAACTAGGGAGGTATTCAAGGTTTCGTGACACAAACAAACACGGAAATAAGGCTAAAACAAGGGCTTATCCTAATACCTCTCTCATTTTGTGCAAGTATTCGCATACGATCTCAACATGTATTGCAACACAAGTTCTAACTTTGACAACCACTTTGGTATCACTCAAAACAATGAATTACATAAGTATGTTACAGTTAAGGCTCAACTCTCACAAAAATGGTGGATACAAGGTTAACGACACACAACATTCATGTTACTCACAATACAGCATGTCACCCCTAACTAGTTATTGTTCCCTTGATGATTTCTAAGAAAAACTTGCCACAAGCACTATCATGCAACTTAAAGAACAAGTTATGACAAGGAACCAAAATCCACTGCATTAACGGGTCAAAAGTTGATGATTTACATTGAAAATTCTGATTTTCAAGCCATTTGAGCTCAGTTGAAGGTTTCACAATTTTAAAAATTTTCAACTTTTACCACCCATCATCCCCACACTTAATTTAACATTGCCCTCAATGTTAAGAGACATCCAAACTAAGCATGAACTTAACATTACCAATTAAACATGTCCAACCAAAATAAGTTCAAGACCAACACAAACAACACAACAAAGACACGAAGAGTGCAATAGTACAAATACATTAAAAGAGCACATGGACCTGATCTTATGCAGGATCAGTGAGTGCGATAGTCATCCGGGTCATAATTAGGTCTCGGGACCGGATCTCCCAACCATATCTGAAAAGATACTCATCATGCACCTTTGAAAGGTGGCGGGGGCATTACACAATCCAAATGGCATTCGCCTAAATGCGAAAGTACCATATGGACATGTGAATGTAGTCTTTTGTTGATCGTCCGGATGAATAGCAATTTGATTATATCCCGAATACCCATCAAGAAAACAATAAAATTTCTGACCTGCAAGCTTTTCCACAATTAGATCAATGAAAGGCAAAGGAAAATGATCCTTTGAAGTGGCTGCATTTAACTTACGGTAATCAATGCAAATCCGCCACCCGGTTACCGGTCGGGTTGCAATCTCTTCACCTTTGTCATCTTTGACTACCTGAATCCCTGCTTTCTTTGGAACCATTTGTGTAGGACTTACCCATGTACCGTCTGAGATTGGGTAAATGATTCCAGCATCTAACCACGTTAGAACCTCCTTCTTCACCACTTCACGCATGTTCGGGTTCAATCTTCGTTGAGTGTCTCGGGAAGGCTTGATGTTCTCATCCGTAATGATCTTGTGCATCACAACGGAAGGGCTTATTCCCCTCAAATCAGCTATGGTCCATCCAATTGCAGCTTTATGTGTCACCAACACTTCCATCAAAGCTTCCTCTTGTGCTTCATTCAAATTTGCTGCAATGATAACAGGTAAAGTGTTATTTTCACCCAAGAAAGCATATTTAAGGTGTTTAGGTAACTCCTTAAGTTCAGATTTTGGTGGTTCTTCCAAAGAGGGCTTGAGTTTAGAGTCTATGCTATCCGGAAGACTTTCTACTTGAATTGTCCATGGTGGGTGACCATCACTCACCACTAGCACTTCCATCTTCCGATCTTCTTCCTCCATATATTTTACCATGCTTAACTCATCCCTGTCACAAGCAAAACACATCTCTATGGTGTCTCCTCCACTTTCGTGGGATAGACACCCGTCAACAATGTCCGCCATAAAGCATTCATCGTTGACTCGAGGGTTAGCAATATTAGAAAAAACATTCAATTGGAGCTTCTGGTTGCCAAAAGTCATGTCCACTTTTCCCGTCCTACAATTAATCAAAGCATTAGAAGTGGCCAAAAATGGACGATCCAAAATCACTGTGGGTTGCCTTAACGGGTCAGTTATAGCATAATCCAAAACCAAGAAATCAACCGGGTAGTAAAAACCCTCCACCAGTAGAATTACATCATAAACAATTCCCCTAGGAAGCTTGGAAGTCAAATCGGCCAACACCACGGCGGTGTCGGCTCGTTGTAATGGTCCAAAGTCATATTGATCATACAAGCTCCCCGGGAGAATACTTACACTTGCTCCAAGATCCAATAACGCCCTTTGTATTTTAAAATCACCCACTTGAATTGGCATCAAAGGCATTCCCGGATCTTGGAGTTTAGGTGGGAGGATACCCGTCACAACCGCACTCACATTTTCAGTCAAATCAACCTTTTTAGGGACTTTGTGATTCCTTTTCTGAGTGCACATCTCCTTTAAGTACTTAGCCTATGATGGGATTTGTTTGATTGCATCAATGAGAGGAAGATTAATTTTCACTTGTTTAAAAACCTCCCACATTTCCTCTTGTTGTGGGCCTCTCTTGTTCACATTTGAAACTTTAGATGGATCTACTAAGGCTTTTGGAAAAGGAATGGTATTACCCTCCATCTCCTTTTCCATAACCTTAGTGGTTTTGTTTTGAAAATCATTTTGTGGTGGAAATTCGAAAGTGACTTTCTTGTTTGATTTAGTTGGTGCATTCTCAGTCTCACATTCACTCTCATCACTCTCATTCACATCCTCCACCACACCCTCAACAAATTGTGGTGGAGGGACAACCTTGTCGTCATAAACCTTCCCACTTCTAAGAATACTTACCTGATGAAGTTGAGCTAATTTTTGAGGCTTAGAACTGCTTGATTGATGTTGTGGGTTTACCTTTGTATCACTTGGTAGCTTGCCTGGATCCTTCCTCAAAATTGCTACCTCCTCAGCCAATTGACCCACTTGCTTTGTCAAAGCTTCAACAGTTTTATCCCTCACTTCATTGTCCTTTCTCATCTCCTTCAGGAAATCCATAATCTCTTTGTTGGAAGTGTCAGAATTGCCTGATGAGGCTCCCTGATCTTGATTGGCTTGATAGTTCCTTTGATAGCCTCTATTTCCACCTTGATTGTACCCTTGGTTGTTGTAGTTGGACTGCCTATTCTGGTATTGTTGGCTCCTTGACTTGATCCCTAAAAATTAGGATTAGACTGGTTAGAAGAATTAACATAACGAAAATTTGGGTGATTCCTTAAACCTGGATGATATGTATTGGAATTCATATCATATGGCTTGCGGTCTCCATAAACTTGGTTAACCTCTTCCTCCCTTCCACCTTGACCGGGACAATCCAAAGTAGCGGGGCCTAATTCTCCACATCCATCACACACATGAAATACTTGGTTCTCCCTCGTAGCACCTTTGCTTCCACCCATCTTCAAATTCGCCAACTCTCGCTCCAATGCTTGATTTGTTTTCTCCAACTTCTCCATTCTATCATAGGAGCTTCCCGAAGCTTTCACTGTGGCAAATTTCTTTCTTCTACTTGACTGTGCTTGCCTTTTGGAATTCACTGCCATCTTCTCCAAATAATCCCAATCTACATCCACTGGATTAGACAAAAATGTTCCACCTGTAGTGGAATTCACATCCCTTATGTCATCAGTAGACAACCCATCATGAAAAACAGTAATTAATTCCCAATTGGAAATCCCGTGATGTGGACAAGTCCTTAGTAACTGCTTGAATCTTTTGGAGGCTTCATAGAATAACTCTCCTGATTGTTGCTGAAATGTCCTTATAGCATGTCTAGCATCACTTGTTCTTTGTGGAGTAAAGTACTCATCGAGAAATTGTTGCTGCAAATCTTCCCAAGTGAAAATGCTAGCAGATGGCAATGCTAAAAACGACAACTTAGCCGCATCCTTCAAAGTGAATTGAAACAGAACTAACTTCACTTGATCAGGTGTGAAGCCTTGCCCTCCTATTGTACCACAAACAGCTTCGAATTCAGACAAATGTAAATACGGTTCCTCACTTGCTTTTCCATAAAAGTTGGGCAACACATTCAAGAACTGTGGCCTTACTTCAAATGATCTTCCTCTCACCTCAGGACGGACAATAGTGAAGCATTCACTGCTATGTGTGGCCTAA
Source organism: Mikania micrantha (assembly GCA_009363875.1). Lineage (NCBI taxonomy): Eukaryota > Viridiplantae > Streptophyta > Magnoliopsida > Asterales > Asteraceae > Mikania > Mikania micrantha. The sequence goes on from CM018698.1 coordinate 67,251,664, forward strand.
AATGACTTTCCACACCTTAAACTAGGCCTCGATTAGGTGCCCTTGGCACACCATCATGAAATTGGTCATATCCTCCATCGGGATATTGATTGACATTAGGCCTTCTATGAATCCTTGGTTGACCTTGATATCCTGGATTAGGATGATCATAATGTTGATGGCCTTGATATCCATATCCATCATCATGGTTTTCATTATCCCAACCTCCTTGATAACGTTGATCTCCTTCATTGACCACTCCATCATCCCAATCATCAACCCTTCCTCTTACGTTATCCTCTTGATACAAACTATTTGTTCGGCGAGAAGGTACATCATGACGATTCAAATGAGTTGATTGTGTGTTGGACGACCCTTGATTAGATCTTTGTGGAGTCCTTGGTGGGTTATGTGGAGGTGGTGGATTTGGTGGTGGCCCAAAAATAGGATTTGGTTGAGGTCCAAAAGGTTGGAAATTGCCCCCTCTATATAATCCTTGAGGTGGTGCTTGAAGCGGTGGTGGAGGTGGTTCGGGATAGGGTTGAAAATCATCATCATCTTGATAGTTAGGTGGTGGTCTAGGATGTGGTGGTGGAATTGGGTAGTTTGGTGGTGCTCCATGATCACTATGATGACTCATGGTTGATGCTTCTTGATCAATTTGTTGTTGTATTGGAGGTACTATCAAACCGGATCTATACAACACCCGGTTATGTCTTGCTGTTCTCTCAATTTCAGGATCGAAGATCAACGGTGAGGTCTTCCTTGAATAACGGGTATGCATGCAATTGTAGAATAACCTGCACAACACAAACAAAGAAAAACCCACGCGTAATTCCGACCAATAAACAAAACAAAACAAAATAAAAATAAAAATCAAATCTTTTTGTGTTTTTATGTTTTTGAAAAGAAAACGCAACTAAAATTAAACTTAAACTAGGGTTAAACTAAAAACTAGCACTTTGCGCGTTGATTCCCCGGCAACGACGCCATTTTGATCGATGTTTCGTAGGTCAATCAAAAACAATTTATAATTAAGAACTTAGCTACCTTTGACTATAGTAAGGGCAAGTAAGGTCGTCTCCACAGGGAATCAGTGGAAAGTGCTAATTGTCAATACAAACTAATTAATCTAGGAAAAATGAAAACTTTGGATTGAATTAAATTAAAAGAATCGTTTAAAAGAACAAACTTCAAGTTTTGATTTGAAAACAATTATAAGAAAAAGGTAATCACTTCCGGGTTTAGGTTAATGAAATCACAATGATTTTAGGTTAAACTTAGTTGGAAATCACATAGACATGATTTTGTTAATTGGTTTGATCAAAGTGACAACAATGGAACAAACGTTTAAGAGTTGCTTATTCACACAATTATCAATTTAGATATGCAAAGCAACGCACAAATACCAATGAGTAAACGATGCAAGGAAACGGAATCACTGATGGCAAAACATAAATGCTTAAACACAAATAAATCGTTTACATCAATCAAACCACAATTGAATTCAAGTTATCAAACCGAAAACAATCCAAAAACCTAAGTTTAAACATTCCATCAAAGTTCATTCACTAACCTAATTGCCCTGAAGCAATTACAAAAGAAAACTAGCCACGCATCTTCATTAGCACTTGTTGATTCTTGATTCGGGTGATGATTCCACGATTACGGATGGATTCGGAAGAGTTTAGATGCCCAAAATCGTCACTTTTTCGCCCCCAATTCGTCCAGAAAAGAGTTACTTTCGAAACCCTAGGATAATGCCTTAAATATGGGAAAGATTTGATGAAAAAACAAGTTTTCCGGCCTCCGGCGTATCATACGCCGGGCCTGGGCGTATGATACGCCCAAACTGAAGCCCTACGCTGGCCAGATTCTACCAACGCTCAAAACTGGGCGTATGGTACGCTGGCCGTATGAAACGCCGGGCTGGGCGTACCCCAGAGCGACCTCACCTATGGCTTCGTCTCGTCGAGAAACTCAGTTTTCATATATTATGGGCCCCGTAACTCTTCTCCTAGCTCCAGTTATGCGCCCCCTAAGTTTTGGCTTCCCGAAAACCATGTTTTTGCACTTTTTAGCACTCGACGCCTCTTCTAGTCCTCCAATTTGCTCCCGAACACGCTTTTAAACTCTTCACACCTGAAATTCACAAACATACTCAAAGTAAACGTGTTTCGGGCCAAAATCCACTAATATCACGTATTTACACATTGATTAAAGCGATTATTTACCACGTGATCACATCCCCACACTTGTTCTTTGCTTGCCCTTAAGCAAAGCTCATTACAACTATCCAATCATCATGATCAAATACATTTCCCAATTTCCCCGCCAATCCTCAAATCCGACTCCAAGTCATAACCATTCACAAGACTTACAACAATACATAGTTTTACATCGTGACAAGTAAAGTTGATTTTTCAAGTAAAACAGGTAACTTCTAATTAGACCTAACATGCCTCTAGTTTTTCACATAAATGCCATGTACCACTCACAAGGTTCTCTCCACTCGGTTTATTTATGAACTAGTAATGATGCACTAGTGTATATATGTACTCTCCAACCGAAAGTGATTAATCATCATCATAGGCTTGTGTTGCAATCAAATTTCCATCGACTTGCTGAAAACTATGCACAAATCAAGAGGGCTTGATGGGTTGTAATGACAGGCAAGGGTTGCGGATAGGTACAAGGATTTGATAGTGACGAGAGACTAAGGGAAATCCACACTTATTAACCTAAACAAACAAACACAACTCGACATCATACTACAAAGACTCTTTTTCTTGCTTTATACTAAGGTCATTTTGACCTAATATTCAACATTTTTCTTTTCTCTTTTCAGTTTTTTTTTTTTTTTTTTTTTTATATCACTTAAATCAACACACTCTACCTGAATTCCCTATATGGTTTACACTAACACAGTTTGAAAGACATTTTGGTTAGTGCAATGGGGTTAACAAATGAATAGGCAATTGGCACAACAGGGCAACTAGGGAGGTATTCAAGGTTTCGTGACACAAACAAACAAGGAAATAAGGCTAAAACAAGGGCTTATCCTAATACCTCTCTCATTTTGTGCAAGTATTCGCATACGATCTCAACATGTATTGCAACACAAGTTCTAACTTTGACAACCACTTTGGTATCACTCAAAACAATGAATTACATAAGTATGTTACAGTTAAGGCTCAACTCTCACAAAAATGGTGGATACAAGGTTAACGACACACAACATTCATGTTACTCACAATACAGCATGTCACCCCTAACTAGTTATTGTTCCCTTGATGATTTCTAAGAAAAACTTGCCACAAGCACTATCATGCAACTTAAAGAACAAGTTATGACAAGGAACCAAAATCCACTGCATTAACGGGTCAAAAGTTGATGATTTACATTAAAAATTCTGATTTTCAAGCCATTTGAGCTCAGTTGAAGGTTTCACAATTTTAAAAATTTTCAACTTTTACCACCCATCATCCCCACACTTAATTTAACATTGCCCTCAATGTTAAGAGACATCCAAACTAAGCATGAACTTAACATTACCAATTAAACATGTCCAACCAAAATAAGTTCAAGACCAACACAAACAACACAACAAAGACACGAAGAGTGCAATAGTACAAATACATTAAAAGAGCACATGGACCTGATCTTATGCAGGATCAGTGAGTGCGATAGTCATCCGGGTCATAATTAGGTCTCGGGACCGGATCTCCAAACCATTGCTGATACAATGCTTCCGCTTCACTCTGTAATGACCCAAGGTTTAAAGGGTCAGATAATCCACTCTGTCCTGCTGGCGGTGGCACCGGTACCCATGATGATGAATGTGTCTGCGGGTATGGGTAGTGTGCCACAGATCGATCTACCTCCCGAGCTGTGCTCCAATCAACCGGTTGTGGATGTGCTCGATAAGGACGACCTGCATAATAATCCTCATAATGACGAATCTGCTCATTATCCATATACCTGGCATTGATCTCTTGTTGGGCAAAGTAAGCATTGCTTCGGGCAATCGATTCTTGCCTCTCTCGATGTCTCCGGTTAAGCTCATACTCCCGAGAATTTCTGTCCCAATTCAATTGTGCGATCGGAGGCCATTGATGGAATTCCTTAGGTTGCATGGATCGCACAATAGCCTCCAACAGATCGTCATCCATCTGCCCACTATGACTGCCATGTCCACCTCCGCCTGTTCCCATATCATCATCATCTTCATCATCATCTTCTCCCTCTTCTTCATGATCCGACTCCTCACCTTGGTCCTCATCATCCGATCCAGCCACTGCTCCTGTTCTCAGCCCTTTCAATGTTTGGTTTGTGGCTTTGTCCCTCAAAATGTAATATTGGTCGGTGGTGGTGTATTCCCAATCGTTCTTATCCGACCTGCTCAGAGTAAATGGCTTATGCATTCTTCGAAAACAAGGTGTTTCCTCATGGAGTGCCCCCTGTTGGCGCATCAATGCAGTAATCAATCGGCAATGTGGTACCATCTTCCTTTCCCGACTTTCTCTGCTGGCCCAAACATTTAACATCACAAGATGTCTCAAAGAAAGTATTTCTTGCCCCGTGAATAATGCCCGTAGCACCCTAAGCACATAGTGACGCACCTTCATTTTGTCCCCCATCCTAGGGATAACACTTGAACCCGCAATAATAGCTAGAATCTTAGGCAAGATATTAAGATCTCTTCGCTGCATGTCACTTGTGGACCCATGCCTAAACAACTGTTGAAGGATAGCAATATGTTCTGGACCACTCGGTTTGTTGTCAAACATTTGTTTATCGGGTGGATAAACATAGCTCCCAGCGGGTTAGGAATCAAATGACACAACCCGGCGAATAGTTGCAAATGACATCACCACTTCCACTCCTCCCACCATTCCTATGAGTTTAATCGTTGATGGAGGATTTGATCCCAATTATTTTCTCAGTGTGGCCATCCAACCAATGATGGCTTGCATAGGGATCCTATCTTGACCTTCTTCATCTCGGAATGTTAAGGCCGCTTCCCAACCCAACCTTTGAAAGCATTCAACTATACCTAAAGCAGTGAATTCTGGCATTATTATGGCTCTCTCAGTAACCATTGCGTCCTCCTTTCGTTTCAACTTGGCCATCTTTTCATAATAAAGGTCCTCTTGCCAAACTTCTGGTAATGTAGACAATTGTTCATCCCTTTGCCATGTGGGCTTTGGGATGTGTTCAACCTCAGCTTCCATCTGTCTTCTTTCACGAGCACTCATTTGAGGATTTTGTTCTTCATCACTATCACTCTCATCAACCAATGAGGTTTTTCTCTTTTTGGCAATTGCTTTCTGTCTCGAGCTTGACCCTTGTTCCGGTTGTTTTCCTTTGCCTTTTCTGAGACAGTTCCACATGTTTCCTGCAAAATAATACCATTTCAGAACAATACAACAACACCACAGACAATGCACTCATCAAAGACAACACATTCCATCCCTTTGTCATGCACTTCAAACCCCATTTCAAGTCAAGTGTTTAATCACAACGTGTTATGTGAGCAACACTTCCCATTGGATGATTATTATTTAAAATCATGAATTTTGTTACCTATTCATTACCCCACAAGGATCACTGTATGTGTATTCAAATACACCTAAACCACAAATCCATCATTCCCTTGTACTCCCACATGATACCCATATAGCATTAACTCATGAACAATTGAACAACATTCTAAGTACAAAGGAACCTATCCATCTAGAAAGCTATCTACCATAATTACCTTTAATCATAGAAGTACCATGAAATACAAGCAATGAGCAAGAAGAAACGTACCTAGTTGTTGATTGAAAGGTAGAGAAGAAAGAAATATGAAGCTTGCTCTAAAAACCCACCAAAAGTCAAAATATTCGGAACTTTCACCTTCAAATACGGCCACACCAGTTGAAATATCACAAAACAAAGAGTGGATATGTGTTCCCCTTCAAATTCTACCCAAGATTGATATAAAGTTTGTCCGATTTGGCCAAGGATTGGTGAAGATTGAAAGAGGTGAAAATCTAGGGTTTTTGAAAGAAAAATGGAGAAGAGAGGAGATGTAATGAATTGATTTGTGTTTTAGGATGGGTATGTACCGAAAATGAGTTAGATGGGTCGAATTTGGAGAAAAAACGGGTGAAAAATGGGTCAAATTGGGTTTTTTTTATGTTGAAAACCGAAAAAATTGGGGCTGTGCTGCGCTGGGCGTATGATACGCCGGGGTCGGGCGTACCATACGCCGGCCGTATGGTAGTGGGCGTAAGGTTGGGCGTAGACAGAAAGTTATGGGCGTATGCTAGGAGACCGGCGTATGATACGCTGGTGTTGGGTGTATCATACGACCAATTTTTTTTTTTTTTTTTTAACCTAAGTATAACATCACTCACTAAAAAAAAAAATAATACGAATAATAAATTTAACTAAAAAATTGAAAATTTACGAAAAATTGAAAATTGTGTTTGTTTATTAGGCCTCGGTCCTTCCATACCCCAAACACCCGTGCCTTGCCCTCAAGTGCACCAAATCGACCTTTATGATCAACCCCGCTTTCCCCACACTTACGAATTGCCCTAGTGACTTAAAAACTTATCCTAAGAAAACAAAACAAAGAAAATTCAAACAAAAATAACTAAGAATAAAAACTAAGGACTAGACCAACGGGTTGCCTCCCGTATAGCGCTTAGTTTAATGTCGTTAGCTCGACAATACCTGGCCCTTGTTACTCAGCGATGTTAATCAGAAAAGTGCAGCTAACACTTTCCGATTGCTTTGTGAACCTGTTGACGTCACTAGCTTCCATGTACGGCTTCAACCGATGTCCATTCACTACCTGCCGTAAGTGATCCTCAAAATCCTCAATCTCAACGTCTCCAAAGTTCCCCACTCGGATAATTGAATACGGTCCCGTCCACTTGCTTTTAAGCTTTCCCGGAAACAACTTTAACCGGGAATTGTAAAGCCAAACTTTTTGTCCCACTTCAAACTTACTCAAACGTAATTTCGCATCATGAACGGCTTTGGTTTTAGCTTTGTACGCTGCTGCACATTCATATGCTTCATCCCTCAACTCTTCTAACTCACACAAGTTAAGCTTCCTTTCCTTACCTGCATTGTCATAATCCAAGTTAATATTTTTAATTGCCCACAATGCTCGATGTGCAAGTTCAACAGGTAGATGACATCCTTTCTCATAGACCAACCGGTATGGTGTAGTGCCAATAGGAGTTTTGTAAGCCGTGCGGTACGCCCATAAAGCATCGTTCAACTTCGTTGACCAATCTTTACAGTCGGCTCGTACGGTTTTCTGTAAAATCTCTTTAATTTGCCTATTGGACACTTCCACTTGCCCACTTGTTTGGGGATGATATGGAGTGGCAATCCGATGGTCTATGCCATACCGTTTGAGAAGTTTGCCAAAGTGAAAGTTTTTGAAATGGGATCCCCCGTCGCTAATAATAACGCGAGGGAGCCCAAACCTTGAAAATATGTTGGATTGGACAAACTTACATACAACGGTGTGATCATTCGTCTTAGTAGCGATTGCTTCAACCCACTTTGAAACATAGTCCACCGCTACTAAGATGTACAAATTCCCAAAAGAATTAGGGAATGGCCCCATGAAATCGATGTCCCATACATCAAAAATATCCACAACAAGAATGGGATGCATGGGCATCTCATTCCTTTTCGAAATGCTCCCCATCTTTTGACAGTTTAAACAATTCTTAGCAAACTCAAAGGCATCCTTAAAGATTGTAGGCCAATAAAGCCCACAAGACAACACTTTATGTCCCGTTTTCTGGCCACTGAAATGACCCCCGCAAGCAGATGCATGCAAGTGTTGTAAAACTGAAGGAATCTCTGAATCTGGAATGCATCTTCTTATCAATTGATCCGCTCCCACTTTGAACAAGTCCGGCTCATCCCATATGTAGTGCTTTGCTTTAGCCAAGAATTGTAGCTTTCTTCGCTTTGTCCAATGTTCCGGAAGTGTACCTGCAGCCAAATAATTTGCAAAGTTAGCATACCATGGCTCAGTAGAAACATGTAGCAATTGTTCATCAGGAAAGGTTTCTTTAATATCAACTCCCTGCTCGTGGTCATTGTGAATGACACGTGACAGATGGTCTGCCACAACGTTCTCACTCCCTTTCTTGTCACGAATCTCCAAATCGAATTCTTGAAGCAAAAGAATCCATCTAATCAACCTCGGTTTCGCATCCTTCTTATCCATGAGGTACCTAACAGCAGTATGATCAGAATAAATAATAACTTTGCTACCCCACAAATATGACCGAAACTTGTCCAACGCAAACACTATTGCAAGCAATTCCTTTTCTGTTGTGGTATAATTCAACTGAGCATCCGAAAGGGTTTTCCTTGCATAGTAAATGGCAACGGGTTTCTTGTCCACCCGTTGGCCCAAAACAGCCCCAACTGCGTAATCACTTGCATCACACATTATTTCAAAAGGTTTTGACCAATCCGGTGATTGCAAAATTGGGGCTTCAACCAACTTTTCTTTAAGAGCATTAAAAGTAGTGACACAATCATTATCAAAAACAAATGGAACATCTTTCAATAGCAAATTACACAAGGGTTTTGTAATGACACTGAAATTTTTGATGAATCTTCTATAAAACCCCGCATGTCCCAAAAACGACCTAATGCCCTTAACATTTGTAGGAGGAGGTAAAGTTGAAATGACTTGAACTTTAGCATGATCAACCTCTATCCCACGACTTGAAATCGCATGACCCAGCACAATGCCTTCTTGAACCATGAAATGACTTTTCTCCCAACTTAAGACTAAGTTGGTTTCAACACATCGTTTTAAAACTTTTGTTAACTATTCAAGACATGTTTCAAACAAAGGACCAAAAATGGAAAAATCATCCATAAAAATCTCTAAAGACTCCCCAACCATATCTGAAAAGATACTCATCATGCACCTTTGAAAGGTGGCGGGGGCATTACACAATCCAAATGGCATTCGCCTAAATGCGAAAGTACCATATGGACATGTGAATGTAGTCTTTTGTTGATCGTCCGGATGAATAGCAATTTGATTATATCCCGAATACCCATCAAGAAAACAATAAAATTCTGACCTGCAAGCTTTTCCACAATTTGATCAATGAAAGGCAAAGAAAAATGATCCTTTGAAGTGGCTGCATTTAACTTACGGTAATCAATGCAAATCCGCCACCCGGTTACCGGCCGGGTTGCAATCTCTTCACCTTTGTCATCTTTGACTACCTGAATCCCTGCTTTCTTTGGAACCGTTTGTGTAAGACTTACCCATGTACTGTCTGAGATTGGGTAAATGATTCCAGCATCTAACCACTTTAGAACCTCCTTCTTCACCACTTCACGCATGTTCGGGTTCAATCTTCGTTGAGTGTCTCGGGAAGGCTTGATGTTCTCATCTGTAATGATCTTGTGCATCACAACGGAAGGGCTTATTCCCCTCAAATCAGCTATGGTCCATCCAATTGCAGCTTTATGTGTCACCAACACTTCCATCAAAGCTTCCTCTTGTGCTTCATTCAAATTTGCTGCAATGATAACAGGTAAAGTGTTATTTTCACCCAAGAAAGCATATTTAAGGTGTTTAGGTAACTCCTTAAGTTCAGATTTTGGTGGTTCTTCCAAAGAGGGCTTGAGTTTAGAGTCTATGCTATCCGGAAGACTTTCTACTTGAATTGTCCATGGTGGGCGACCATCACTCGCCACTAGCACTTCCATCTTCCGATCTTCTTCCTCCATATCTTTTACCATGCTTAAATCATCCCTGTCACAAGAAAAACACATCTCTATGGTGTCTCCTCCACTTTCATGGGATAGACACCCGTCAACAATGTCCGCCATAAAGCATTCATCGTTGACTCGAGAGCTAGCAATATTAGAAAAAACATTCAATTGGAGCTTCCGGTTGCCAAAAGTCATGTCCACTGTTCCCGTCCTACAATTAATCAAAGCATTAGAAGTGGCCAAAAATGGACGACCCAAAATCACTGTGGGTTGCCTTAACGGGTCAGTTATAGCATAATCTAAAACCAAGAAATCAACCGGGTAGTAAAAACCCTCCACCATTACAATTACATCATAAACAATTCCCCTAGGAAGCTTGGAAGTCAAATCGGCCAACACCACGGCAGTGTCGGCTCGTTGTAATGGTCCAAAGTCATATTGATCATACAAGCTCCCCGGGAGAATACTTACACTTGCTCCAAGATCCAATAACGCCCTTTGTATTTTAAAATCACCCACTTGAATTGGCATCAAAGGCGTTCCCGGATCTTGGAGTTTATGTGGGAGGATACCCGTCGCAACCGCACTCACATTTTCAGTCAAATCAACCTTTTTAGGGACTTTGTGATTCCTTTTCTGAGTGCACATCTCCTTTAAGTACTTAGCATATGATGGGATTTGTTTGATTGCATCAATGAGAGGAAGATTAATTTTCACTTGTTTAAAAACCTCCCACATTTCCTCTTGTTGTGGGCCTCTCTTGTTCACATTTGAAACTTTAGATGGATCTACTAAGGCTTTTGGAAAAGGAATGGTATTACCCTCCATCTCCTTTTCCATAACCTTAGTGGTTTCGTTTTGAAAATCATTTTGTGGTGGAAATTCGAAAGTGACTTTCTTGTTTGATTTAGTTGGTGCATTCTCAGTCTCACATTCACTCTCATCACTCTCATTCACATCCTCCACCACACCCTCAACAAATTGTGGTGGAGGGGCAACCTTGTTGTCATAAACCTTCCCACTTCTAAGAATACTTACCTGATGAAGTTGAGCTGATTTCTGAGGCTTAGAATTGCTTGATTGATGTTGTGGGTTTACCTTTGTATCACTTGGTAGCTTGCCTGGATCCTTCTTCAAAATTGCTACCTCCTCAGCCAATTGACCCACTTGCTTTGTCAAAGCTTCAACAGTTTTATCCCTCACTTCATTGTCCTTTCTCATCTCCTTCAGGAAATCCATAATCTCCTTGTTGGAAGTGTCAGAATTGCCTTATGAGGCTCCCTGATCTTGATTGTCTTGATAGTTCCTTTGATAGCCTCTATTTCCACTTTGATTGTACCCTTGGTTGTTGTAGTTGGACTGCCTATTCTGGTATTGTTGGCTTCCTTGACTTGATCCCTGAAAATTAGGATTAGACTGGTTAGAAGAATTGTAACAGCTGAGAATTTAACACATTTGATCGAGCATAAAATCCACGCTGATTTGACAATCGAAATTATTACAGGATGGTAGTACGCGAGAAATGGTGAACGTGGGAGAAAACCGTGCGCGAAACGGAGTTACGGATTATCCGGAATCACGAAACGAAGGAAAATTTCAAAGTATGGAATTTTGGACTCGTCGCGGTACGCGACGAAGTGGTTGAGGGTCCTTCGCGGTACGCGATAGACCAAAATATCTGAAATCCTCCGGATTACGTCGCGGTACGCGAAGCTTTGTTTTGCTTCTGGTCGCGGTACGCGACGGGTGGAAACCGACTTAAAATTGATAAGATCATCAGATTAACATTTCAGAAGCTATTTTCTTTCTTCCTCGAACTCAAACCTCCAAAATATGATCTGATCGAATTTTGATCATCAAAACGTTGATTTCAAGATGTAGAAACATCATAAACGAGCTGGGAATAATCGTTACAATATCGGATCATCAGTTTTCGATCGAAAATTCATCTGAACAGGTATTGATTCGATTTCTTCTACTAGTTTGATAATAGTTGGATTAGATTTAATATTGGATTATTATTTAGTGGTTATTATGGTTGATTGAGAATATTAAATGTGTTGGACCAAAAGAACCAATGAGCCTGATCAGAAAATCCTCTAAGTCCCACAGGCACACAACAACTGAAGAAGAGCACAACAGCTGAAGACAAACGGCTGTTGAAGAGAAGATCCGAAGAGTTACAAGCTCTGAAGAACAAGTCTTCAGATGTTGTTCACAACAGCTGAAGTGTTAGTTTTCAGATGTTGTAGTTAGCCTTCAGTAGTTTTAGTTTAATTTCAGTAGTTTTAGTTCTTCAGTAGTTGTAAGAGGATGTCTTCAGTAGTTGTAAACATCCTCAGTAGTTTTGGTTATTTCAGTTGTTATCTTTTGTCTGTTAGGTGTCAACATCATGTGACATCATCAGACGTCACTGTTTCTATATAAGGGCAGTTGACATATTGTATCTTTAACGAAGTTAGTGCGAATTGAATGAGATTATTCCTTTTGCAGAATTCTCTTTCTAAAACAACTTGTGCTTTACTGTTCTATTAGATTAACTTTATTCTTGCTAATTTTGAGCTAATTCATCGTTGAATTCCGCTGCTATAACCTAATATTGATCAAATGAGAACATCTGATCCAACAATTGGTATCAGAGCTGGTTAATCATTGATCGATTAAACAATTGATCTCTGAAACTGCTCAATTCAGTTCTCTGGTTGATCGAATTAGCCGATTAGTAAGAATTTGTTATAGATTGAAGTTTTCTGATAACTTCTGTTGATTTGTTTTTCAATATCAATTTGTTTTGAATCAATTGGTTGAAGTTTGTGTTAATTCATTTGAATTTTGTTGATATTGATTGAATCTGAGATCATGACAACTCCAAACAATGATCCGCACAACACAGGCTCCGCAACCAAGCCTCCGATGCTGGTTCGGAGTGAGTACAACATTTGGCAACGTAGAATGCTACATCACCTGTCAATTAACAGTGCAGGATGTTGGAAATCTGTAGTGCATGGTCCGTATAAACCCATGATCACTGATCCTGAAACTAAAATCATGATTCCGAAACCATCGGATATGTATTCAGATGAGGATATCAAATTGTTTGAAATTGATGCGAAAGCTCATGGTATTCTAGCCATGGCTTTGCCAAATGAGATTTATTCAGGCTTGATGCATCATGATACTGCTCATGATCTCTGGGTTGCACTGAAATAACAATTCGGTGGAACCGATGAGGTTTTAGCAAATACTAGAGAAATCCTTGCTCAACAGTATGAGACTTTTTCTCATAGAAAGGGTGAGTCATTGACCCAACAATTTGAGCGGTTTTCATGTTTGATTTCTGAATTGAAAATGGTTAAGCAGGAGTATACAAATAGTCAGATGAACAACAGATTTCTCAGATAACTGCCTGAGAGATGAGACACTTATACTATTGTCTTACGCTCTAATGCAAATCTAGAGAATCTATCTCTCACCCAACTCCATGGGAAACTCTTAACTTTTGAGAGAGAGGTAGAACAGAAGAGAAAACTGTCTTCATCTGGAAAACTCACTGATGATTTTGTTCCTGGCAATACTGCTTTGATAGGTCAAGAGTCAGAGTTTAATGGGTCTGAATGTTCTTATGATGAACATATTGATTTCTCTACTAATAATGCTGAACATGCTTTTGTGGGAGTTGATGGTAATGCAGGAAATTATGGTGATAATCTGTATTTTGTGATGGATGATTTGAAAGGAATTCCAGATGATGATCTGGAGGAGATGGATATACTAAGTCAGATGGCATTAATCAACATTAGATCTCAAAAATTCTACAAAAGAACTGGAAGAAAATTTCCCGGATTATCTGGCAAAACTAAAGTTGGTTTTGACAAAGGGAAGTTGAGGTGCCACAAGTGTCACAGGCTTGGTCATTTTGCTAGAGAGTGCAAATCCACTGGACCTAGTTCCTCTGCACCGTTTGTGACCTTTCCTAGCAATAACCCACAAAGCAAAGGACAACAATCTTCTGGATCTGGTCAACAACAATTTTATCCAGCTCATTTTGTACCACAAAGTCCTATGCCTTATCCATATCCTTGCTTCTATATGCCACAATCCACTCACACTCCAGCACTAATACCTTCTCAATCACCTGCTCTTCCTGACCCCAGCAAATCTCAAACAAATCAACAGCCTCAACAACAACAACATCAGAGCTTCTTCACCCCTGGAGTAGCTGATTGGAGTAGTTTACCTGATGACTTATCTGATTTCAATATGCAGCTGTACTCTGAAGCTGGTCCACATGGTGGAGACAATCCATTTGGGAATCTTGCTTTGATGGCTATAGATTCAACTGACACCTCAGGTCCAACTTCTTCAACATCACAGGTATCATCTGAATCAAAAGCTAAGTTGTGTTCAGAATCATGTATTTCAGCATTTGCTTCCATTAGAGAAATAAATGTTGAATTAATCAATGAGAAGTTGGATTTAGAAAAGGCTGTGACTAAGAATAAAACTGAATTTGAGAAAGTTTTGAATGAAAAAGAGTCTGAAATTTATAAACTCAAGTGTCAATTGTCTGATGAAAAGGCTAGGGTGGAAGTCATGCTTGTAAAACACAATGATCTGAAACAAACACTTGCAGCAACCCAAGTAGAGTGTGAGAAATGGGTTGAGTCTTGCAAGGGGTTTGAGATGTTATTAAACAAACAAACAGCATCAAATGTGAAATTTGGCATTGGATACAATCACACTGCCCCTCCAGCTGATTATACACCAAAAAATCTTGACTGTGAGTCTGAAGGGGACAGTGTATACCAATCCACCAAATCTTCAGAAAAGTCTGATGCTGAAGAATCCTCTGAAAGTGAGTTAAGTGCATGCAAATCTGAGTCTGAAACTGTGGATATTGAGACATATTCTTATTCTATTGGATGTACAAATGTCATTCTGGGTGACACATGTCAAGATAGTGTTTTAATTGAAATTAATCCTGATGAAAAAGTTTCCAATGAATTAAATTTAAAACTGATTGAGTCAGATGGGCATGGCACTGGAGAGAAAGATGCACGGCTTCTGATAAGCCAGAGTGTCTCATCAGCAGTTATAGAAAAAGCTGGTAATGTTACAACTGCTGATGAAAATTGTGTTGATAGACAAGTGCTGAAGAATAACTCTTCAGAGGTTGTCAACACATCAGTTGTTGTCAAAATGTCTACAAATACTGAAGCCCCAAATGTTCTGAAGAACAAAAATTCAGCATCTAAGTCTTCAGTACTTGTAGATACTCACAAGGAGAAGCACAAGAGGGTGCCTTGTGAAATTTGTAGGTTGTTTAATCATTCTTCTGATGAATGCTGGTACAGAAGAGGATCTAAATTCAATAAAATTAAGCACAAAAACAAGAACATACTCAAAATGAAAAATGAATTTAGTTCCAAGTTTGTACCAGAATCTTCAGTAGTTTCAAAATCTGGAAAAACCTCCCAAGGAAATGAATCAAATAAATCCAAGAAAGGTAAAGGGGTTGTTCCAGATTCAAAGAAACAACACTTGAAAGATTCTTCATTAATTAAAGAAACCAAGGTGATAAAACATAAAAATCAAAAGTCAATTATTGATGTTTCTAAGGAAATCAAAACTTTGACTCACAACCAGCATCAATTGGTTATGATGATGCAGCATCTGCTAGGAAGAGCTAACTTAGTAGATGCCTCTGTTGCTTCATTTCATAAGAAGAAACCAAGGTCAAAAACCAAGGTTAAATCTTTTGAAAAGAATGATTCAAGTGTTGTTTCAAATGAAAATGTTAATTTTGTTTCTTCATGTGTTAACAGACCCAAAACCAAACTGGTTTGGGTCCCGAAGTCTAACTGAGTGTGTTGATGAATGCAGGGTCCTTCAGCATGCCAAAATAGCATCTGGTATGTTGACAGTGGAGGATCCATGCATATGACTGGGAGCAGATCTCTTCTTAATGACTATTTTATAGGAAGGAAGGGATTTGTGTCTTTTGGAAATGATGCTAAGGGTTATATTATAGGGAAAGGTTATGTGACAAATGGTGAGATAAGGTTTGATGATGTGAATCATGTAGAGAATCTTAAGTATAATCTTCTGAGTGTTAGTCAGATGTGTGATAAGGGTCACATTTCTCTTTTCACCAAGCAAGACTGCAGAATACTGTCTTCTGAAGTGTTGCCTCTGATTGGCAAAGTCTTAGATGAGTATACTCTCCTTAAGGCTAACAGAGTGGGAAAGGTTTATGCCTTTGATTTGTCAAAGAAAATCTCTGTTAAAGGTCATCCTTGTTTATTCTCTAAGGCTTCTTTCAAGGAATCAAATCTGTGGCACAGAAGATTAGGTCATGTGAATCTCAAAAACATGAATCAACTGGTGAAACATGGGTTGGTTAGAGGTCTTCCAATGAAGGATTTTAGTTGTGATGAGAATTGCACTGCTTGCTTGAAAGGGAAGCAACACAAAGTTTCTTTTCCTCCAATTGGTGATCCCAAATCCACTGGTTGTTTGCAAATGTTGCACATGGATTTGTTTGGGCCAGTGAAGGTCATGAGTATGGCAAAGAAGAAGTATTGCTTAGTAATTGTTGATGATTACTCAAGGTTTGTCTGGACCTTCTTCTTGCACTCAAAAGATGAGGTTGCCAAGTCCATTATAAACTTTGTGTTGTATGTTGAGAAGCAATATTCTCTTCCTGTCAAGTGTGTAAGGAGTGACAATGGAACAGAGTTCAGAAATCATATTCTGGATGAGTTTTATCTGTCAAAGGGAATCAAGAGGCAGTACAGCATCCCTAGAACTCCTGAACAGAATGGAGTAGTTGAAAGGAAAAATAGAACTTTGATTGAAGCTGCCAGAACAATGCTTGCTGACTCTGGTTTGCCATTGACCTTCTGGGCAGAAGCTGTCAATACAGCTTGCTATGTGCATAACAGAGTTTTGGTAAATCAAAGATGGTTGAAAACACCTTATGAAGTGCTTCATACTTTGACCCCTTTGATTTCCTTCTTCAGAGCTTTTGGTTGTCCTTGCTATATCCTCAATACCAAAGATCCACTTAAAAAGTTTGACTCCAAAGTGGATGCAGGATATTTTGTGGGATATTCTTCAACTTGCAAAGCTTACAGAGTGTTTAATTGCAGAACCAAGATTGTTGAAGAAACTCTCCATGTAAAATTCAATGAATCACCAAAAGATCCCATCCCACAAAACCCTGTAGAGATGTTTGATTTGGATATATTGCAATATGTTCCATATCAACCTTCAGCTGAGTCTGTTATTCTGGCAGATAACTCTTCAACAGCTGCTATGGGAAATTCACAAAGTAGTACTGATGATGATGATGATGTTAGTACTCACCTGTTCAGGTTTAGTGATTCTCTGCCAAGGTCTGCTAAACCTGATGCTCCACCTGCTCCAGTGGTTCCTCCTACTACAAATGCTGATGAAATTCTAAATCTTCTACATCATTTGAAATTCCTGCTGAATTGTTTCCTGGATCTTCATCAACATCTGCAGCAACTGGACCTCCAGCAAACACTTGCACTGATCTTATTCCATATCAAGAACTGAAGGATCATCCATTATCTCAAGTTCTTGGTGACATTTCTGCTGGTGTTTACAAGAAGTCAATTGTCAAATTTTGTCTCTATGCTCTTTTTGTCAGTCAGCAAGAGCCAAAGAACTATCACACAGCACTCAGAGACAATGGCTGGGTGGAGGCTATGCAGTTGGAGCTGTTGCAGTTCAAGAAACAACAAGTCTGGGAGCTGGTTCCTTTACCCCAAGGTAAGTGTGCAATAGGCACTAAATGGGTGTTTAGGAATAAAACTGATGAAAATGGTCAAATAATTAAGAACAAGGCCAGACTGGTTGTACAGGGGTTCTCTCAGGAAGAAGGTATTGATTATGATGAAACTTTTGCCCCTGTAGCCAGACTGGAAGCAATTAGATTGTTTTTAGCATATGCTGCCTTACACAAACTAAAAGTTTTTCAAATGGATGTCAAAAGTGCTTTTTTATATGGTAAAATAAAAGAGGAAGTGTATGTGTGTCAACCACCAGGTTTTGAGGACAATAAACATCCTGATTGGGTGTACAAGCTTGATAAAGCTCTTTATGGGCTGAAACAAGCACCTAGAGCCTGGTATGACACTCTATCCACTTTTCTTCTTCAAAATAATTTCACTAGAGGCTCCATAGATAAAACTTTGTTCATAAAGAAAGTAGGACAGCATAAGCTCCTTGTTCAAATTTATGTTGATGACATAATTTTTGCTTCATCTGATCCAAAGTTGTGTGCTGATTTTACTGAGTTAATGACCAAGAATTTTGAAATGAGTGCCATGGGGGAATTACAATTTTTCTTGGGTCTTCAAATCAAACAAAGTCCTGATGGCATTTTCATTCATCAATCCAAATACACAAAAGAGTTGTTAAAGAAATTTGATTTGCAAAACTGTAAACAATGTTCTAACCCCATGAGCAGCACCACACAACTTGATGCAGATTTGAAAGGTAAATCAGTTGATGAAACACTTTATAGATGTATGATTGGGTCCTTGATGTATCTCACAGCATCTAGACCAGACATTATGTTTGCTACATGTGTTTGTGCTAGATTTCAGGCTGCACCTAAAGAATCTCACTTGATTGCTGTAAAAAGAATTTTTAGATACTTGCAGGGCACTCAATCACTGGGAATTTGGTATTCCACTGGGCATTCCTGCAAGCTTGTTGCTTTCTCTGATAGTGACTATGCAGGATGCAAACTTACCAGAAAATCAACTTCTGGTGGTTGTCAGTTTCTAGGAAACTGTTTGGTTTCTTGGCAGAGTAAGAAACAAACATCTGTGGCCACTTCAACAGCTGAAGCCGAGTACATTGCTGCTGCAAGCTGTACTTCACAAATTCTCTGGCTTCAGACTCAACTTTTGGATTATGGCATCAAAGAGTCTAAGACACCATTGTTAATGGATAGTGCCTCAGCTCTTTGTATTGTCAAGAATCCAGTTCAGCACTCTAGGACCAAACATATTGAAATCAGACATCATTTTATAAGGGATTGTTTTGAAAAGGGTCTGATTGATCCAAAGTTTGTTCCTAGTGCTGATGAGCTTGCAGATATCTTTACTAAGCCTTTAGACACTTCAACTTTTCAAAATTTAGTTCTAAGGCTTGGTATGCTGCAACTTGAATAAATTAGTTTTCACACTAATAAAATTCCATCTACCAGATAAAATTTTCAAAAATACAAAAATAGTCACCTTTATCAAAACTCAAATTTTTGTATCCCCTTGCAACTCCTGATATTTTCAGTAAATACTGATAAGTATCAGAAGTACTGATGGGTTTTGGTTGACAAAGTACTGAAGGTCAAAAATATTTCGCAAAGTCTGATGAACAACTTTTGTTCACAAGTTCTGATGACAAATTTTTCACAAAATCTGATGAGAAAATCTGATGATTCACAACGTCTGATGAGCAATTGATGAAAACAGCTGATGAACACCCAATGTCGACAACACGTGATGAGTAAATTTACTCTTCAGATGGTTCAACCACTGCTGTTTTCTCTTTATAACATCTGAAGAACAACTTCCAATATCTATTTAATTCAAACTCTTTTCAGTTGTTTCATTACCACTTCATCAGAACTTCCAATCTTTTTCAAAAACCTATCTTCCCTCTCAAGTCTCTGCTTCCATGGCGACAATGAACCTTAAACCTCGTCATAACTCCGTTGCATACCTCACCAAATCATCCTTCTGGTCCAAATTTGATGAAGCTGTTGATCTCATGAATGCATCTCAATTTCAAACCGCGTTTCTTCTCAATCCAACAATTTATGTTGAATCTATTCATCAATTCTGGATGAATGTTGAGCTCATCAATGTCGGCACTGGTGTCATCTCCCTTCGCTCAACAGTAAATGGACACAATGTGCATATCAGTCCAGCCGAACTGCGGGAGGTTCTTCAACTAGATGATGCTAACCTGGTCACACAATTCCCAAAGAACCTAACTGACCTCTGTTTCACAAGTCACGAATACCAGGGTGACTTGAGTGACTCAACTCTGTACAAGAAGAACTTCAATGATCCTGAGCGTCTTATTTTTCACATGATCAACATCTGCCTAGCTCCAAAATCATCTTCATGGGACCAGATGTCCTCAAGGTGGCAGCAGGTACTTTGCTCAATTCTGGAATCACAAAAACTAAATTTTTCACAAATCTTATTTTCAGAATTAACTGAACATGCTGCTAAACCTGTTTCCTCTAGATGGCTTCTTTACCCACGTTTTATCATGGCCATCATTGAAAAACAATTAAAACAAGAAGGCCTTGTTGGTCAGGGAATCTCTGCTCCAGCAGTTTTGCTAGAGGTATATTCCCGACACAACACTAACCTCACACTCAAAGAGGCTGCCCGAAAGCTAAAACCCAAGCATAGGGAACCCACAGTCTCAACTTCCAAATCTAAATCCAAAGTCCCCACCAAGTCACATACCAAAAAGCCCAAAAAGGCTGCTCAGGGAAATGAGTCCCCTGAGTCTGCCCATGCCTCACCAAGGCATGAAATGGCCACTGGCAGTAGTCAGCCAGTGGTAAATCAGACTCTACCAGCTGAAACCGCCCAAGAATCCTCTCAACAGGAACTTGGTGCAACCATTGAAGGGGTAGACACACATCTAGAGCCTCTTTCATTTGAAAAGGTTTCTATTGAACAACACCAATCTCCCCGGGTGCACTCTGCTTCACAGCCTATTACTACTGAAACCACCCAACAAAGCCCAACTTTTGTAATTGACCAAATCCTGGATCAGTTAAACACTCCTATCCCTACCCAGACACCTATTAAAACTGGGATTAGCTCCAACATTGAGGGGGAGGATCAAAGTGTTTCTGATATCCCACAGGATTTTGACTACCATATCAGATCTCCTAGTGTGGACAGAGAGATTCTGACATCTGACAGGGCTGCTACTTCATCACCTCCATCATTTGGAGTGATTGATAGTAGTAACATATCTAAGACCCTGCCAGAGGCAACAACTGATGAAGGGTTTATCCCTGAGGTTGGAAGTCCCCAGTACCAAGAAAAAGGGGCACCTGAAGATGTTGAGCCACACTCAACTCAGGTAAATCCTGATACTATCAGGAGGTCAGATGATTTAGCCAAGGCTAATGATGACCAAAGGACTCTATCTGATGTTCTACACCAGAACAAACTTCTTGAGGCTGAGGTCTGCAGGCTCAATGAGCTGCTCACCAAAATGTCCAAGGACAAAAGTCCATCTGCCCTTTCAAACCCACAGATGGCACCTTCAACTTCTGGAGGTCCCCAAAACACTTCATCCTCCACACAAAAACAACAACAGCCACCTGCCTCTGCTTCAGGCACAAATCCTCTGGGTTCAAACCCCCCAGAAGCATTTGTTGCTGCTTTCATTGCTGCTCTTCCTCTCATCACTCCCATCCTCCAAACCCTTATTTCCCAATCTCTTGACAAGATACTTCCCTCACAAACACAAATCCAAACAATGATAGATGGTGTCAAACAATTCTTTCTAGCCTTAAACCTCCTACACCAAATGCAGCCAAAAAGGGGGAGTCTAGTTCTGTCATAGAGACAAAAAGGAAAGATTCTGGTGATGTACAGGAAGTGGGTATACAAGTTGAAGCTATAGACATTGAAAAGCCTGCCTCTCCTCTGAAATTTACCTACAAAAGGCAGAAGAAATCTTCCAAGGCTGATGTGGTTGAAAAAGTTGTAGAGAAAGAGATTGCAAGTGAAAAAGCTGAAAAGATTATAGTTGAAAAGGCTGCTGATGTGATAGAGCCTGAAATGTCTGAGCTTCAGAAGCTAGTACAACAGGTTGATCAAGTCCATTTTCAAGCCATGGATGAAATCATAAGCCAACTTTTCAAGGAGGATGCTGAACCTGAAGATCTGAATAAGAAGATCAGGGAATTGGAAATAAATCACATAGACAACATTTGGAAGCAATATGACAAGGAAGAAAGTGAGAGACTTCATGTCATGGCTAGGTTTGTAGCCAAATTCTTAGGGAGATCAGTTGCTGAGATCAGGGCTTGGGATAGGAATAATCTTATCAAAGTTACAACAAAGATCTGCAGCTCTGAGACTCCTAACAAAGAACTGATAGTTGAAGCAATGGATGTGGTGGGCCTGAAGAAAAAGAAGGAGCTGCTTAAAAAGTCTCAACAGGAACTCACTTCCAGCATGCTTAATTTCATAAACCTGCTCCAAAATCAGCCACATCCATCCCAAAATCAAAACCTGTCAAAACAATTGATGCACCTCTCAAGAAGAGGAGAAAGCTGATGATTCAGGAGGAAGATGATGAAGATAGGCAACCACTGTCAACTGTTCTAAAACTGAAAAAGCCTGAGTCTTCCATTGTCCCTGTAATGACTCCTGAATCTCAGATGCAAGCTGTAAAAGTGAAGATAGAAGAAGAGGAAAGTCAGAGACTATATGATGACAAAATTCTGAGATTGGTAGACAAAGACTACCCTCAGACTTCCTCGCTAACAGCTATGAGGAAGGAAGCACAAAGGTTATTTGCACTAAGGCATACCTTCCAGTACAGGAAAGAAGTAATCCGGGTATGGCCTGACCAAAGGTACAGCACAGGATACACAAAAGAAACATTCCACAAGCCTACAGAGGAAGAATCAAAAAGGTGATAAGTGCTGACATTATGGCTGGGTTTGTGATGGACCCTTGGGAAATCATTGAAGATTTTAAGAAGGTTTACAATGCTAAACTGCCAGTTCCCAAGCTATTGGAAAACAAAATGATCAAGAAGGGGCTGGTATACAAGAGAATGGAAGGGTTAAAGAAGAATGAGCTACAATTGTTCCTGGAAGGAAAACATCCAGATGAATTTGTATACAGAGAAATCACAAGGATTGAATTGCACAATGGGTCTACAAGCAGGTACCTATCTGAATACTATGGACCTGAGTTCTTCTTTGAAGGTGAGCCAGAGCTACTAACCATTGAAGATCAAGTAGTCCTTCTGGAAGCCTATGTCAGAGAATCTTTTAGACTCGTGCATGGGCAGTAGCTTCAATGAGAGAGGCAACAACTCTTAGTCCATTCCCCAATTGGAGTTCTCTCTCATCCTTCAACTGTTAGATCTTCTGAAGCTGCTGTCATCCAGGCCTACACTTAATTGGTCATCTTAGAAGCTGATCTCTAAGGAAAAAGACACATCTTTCTGCCTGGAAAATCAACAATAAGTGGGACAACTAATAATTAGAGGTTTTGGCTGCATTGGTTCAGGGGGAGTTTGTTGGACCAAAAGAACCAATGAGCCTGATCAGAAAATCCTCTAAGTCCCACAGGCACACAACAACTGAAGAAGAGCACAACAGCTGAAGACAAACGACTGTTGAAGAGAAGATCTGAAGAGTTACAAGCTCTGAAGAACAAGTCTTCAGATGTTGTTCACAACAGCTGAAGTGTTAGTTTTCAGATGTTGTAGTTAGCCTTCAGTAGTTTTAGTTTAATTTCAGTAGTTTTAGTTCTTCAGTAGTTGTAAGAGGATGTCTTCAGTAGTTGTAAACATCCTCAGTAGTTTTGGTTATTTCAGTTGTTATCTTTTGTCTGTTAGGTGTCAACATCATGTGACATCATCAGACGTCACTGTTTCTATATAAGGGCAGTTGACATATTGTATCTGTAACGAAGTTAGTGCGAATTGAATGAGATTATTCCATTTGCAGAATTCTCTTTCTAAAACAACTTGTGCTTTACTGTTCTATTAGATTAACTTTATTCTTGCTAATTTTGAGCTAATTCATCGTTGAATTCCGCTGCTATAACCTAATATTGATCAAATGAGAACATCTGATCCTACAATTGGTATCAGAGCTTGTTAATCATTGATCGATTAAACAATTGATCTCTGAAACTGCTCAATTCAGTTCCTGGTTGATCGAATTAGCCGATTAAGTAAGAATTTGTTAAGATTTAAGTTTCCTGATAACTTCTGTTGATTTGTTTTTCAATATCAATTTGTTTTGAATCAATTGGTTGAAGTTTGTGTTAATTCATTGAATTTTGGTTTGATATTGATTGAATCTGAGATCATGACAACTCCAAACATGATCCGCACAACACAGGCTCCGCAACCAAGCCTCCGTGCTTGGTTGGAGTGAGTACAACATTTGGCAACGTAGAATGCTACATCACCTGTCAATTAACAGTGCAGGATGTTGGAAATCTGTAGTGCATGGTCCGTATAACCCATGATCACTGATCCTGAAACTAAAATCATGATTCCGAAACCATCGGATATGTATTCAGATGAGGATATCAAATTGTTTGAAATTGATGCGAAAGCTCATGGTATTTCTAGCCATGGCTTTGCCAAATGAGATTTATTCAGGCTTGATGCATCATGATACTGCTCATGATCTCTGGGTTGCACTGAAAGAACAATTCGGTGGAACCGATGAGGTTTTAGCAAATACTAGAGAAATCCTTTCTCAACAGTATGAGACTTTTTCTCATAGAAAGGGTGAGTCATTGACCCAACAATTTGAGCGGTTTTCATGTTTGATTTCTGAATTGAAAATGGTTAAGCAGGAGTATACAAATAGTCAGATGAACAACAGATTTCTCAGATCACTGCCTGAGAGATGGGACACTTATACTATTGTCTTACGCTCTAATGCAAATCTAGAGAATCTATCTCTCACCCAACTCCATGGGAAACTCTTAACTTTTGAGAAAGAGGTAGAACAGAAGAGAAAACTGTCTTCATCTGGAAAACTCACTGATGATTTTGTTCCTGGCAATACTGCTTTGATAGGTCAAGAGTCAGAGTTTAATGGGTCTGAATGTTCTTATGATGAACATATTGATTTTTCTATGACAGAACTCATTGGTTCTGTTTGTCTCTATCATCCAGGCCTACACTTAATTGGTCATCTTAGAAGCTGATCTCTAAGGAAAAAGACACATCTTTCTGCCTGGAAAATCAACAATAATTGGGACAACTAATAATTAGAGGTTTTGGCTGCATTGGTTCAGGGGGAGTTTGTTGGACCAAAAGAACCAATGAGCCTGATCAGAAAATCCTCTAAGTCCCACAGGCACACAACAACTGAAGAAGAGCACAACAGCTGAAGACAAACGACTGTTGAAGAGAAGATCTGAAGAGTTACAAGCTCTGAAGAACAAGTCTTCAGATGTTGTTCACAACAGCTGAAGTGTTAGTTTTCAGATGTTGTAGTTAGCCTTCAGTAGTTTTAGTTTAATTTCAGTAGTTTTAGTTCTTCAGTAGTTGTAAGAGGATGTCTTCAGTAGTTATAAAAATCCTCAGTAGTTTTGGTTATTTCAGTTGTTATCTTTTGTCTGTTAGGTGTCAACATCATGTGACATCATCAGACGTCACTGTTTCTATATAAGGGCAGTTGACATATTGTATCTTTAACGAAGTTAGTGCGAATTGAATGAGATTATTCCTTTTGCAGAATTCTCTTTCTAAAACAACTTGTGCTTTACTGTTCTATTAGATTAACTTTATTCTTGCTAATTTTGAGCTAATTCATCGTTGAATTCCGCTGCTATAACCTAATATTGATCAAATGAGAACATCTGATCCTACAAAATGAGAATAAACCTACGGGTTGTTGTCATGATCAAGATTCTCTTGATATGTATGACATCATTTAAGAGGATATTTACACATATGAATGGATTAATGAGTTTTATGAGTATGTGTATAACCATGAAATTGGTATGATTATATACTATGTGATCATAGAACATGTGTGAATATTTATATAATCAAAAGGTTGTGGGTATGGAAAGAATTGAGAAAGGAAGCAAAGTAATGTTTTATGAAATTATGGGTGATATGATTGGGTATAAAGATTGATGTGAATTACCAAGGACATTGGTATGATTGAAATAAAGTAAATGAGTGTTATGTGAATGAGAATAAGGTAATGCATGAATGTCAAGTATGGGTGAAAGTGGTTAGGATAAGTCATGTGTGTAAAGACACGGTTTAATTTAACCACTAGCCCTATTAGGTTTATATAAGAATGCTTGAATTATGTGTTAAAGTAATAATGTTATACAGGTTATTAACAATTCCTAAAGCCGAGGCTAGTCGGGAATTTATTGTAAGTCGAGCTTTGAATTAAGGTGAGTTCTATGAGCCCTCTTTTACTGTTTTAACGTCTTTGGGCTGATATGCATGTTATAAAGTTATTTTATGAAATGATTGTTTTACCTGACTACGGTCGGATAAAAGAATAAGTATGTTATAAGGTTATTGTATGAAGGTGATTGATTTACCTGACTACGGTCAGATAAAAGAATATGTTAAAGTTATTGTATGAAAATGATTTTAACCTGATTAAGGTCAGGTAAAGAATGTTTTTAGATAAAGAATGGTTTCAAGTAAAGAATGTTTTACATCTCAACTGTGGTTGAGAAGTAAATGATTTTAAGAGTCTCAGCTGAGGAATGTATTCAAGAAAAGAATGTTTTAAAGTAAAGAATGTTTTAAGTCCCAACTAAGGTTGAGAAGTAAATGATTTTAAGAACCTCAGCTGAGATGTCAAGGATGTTTTAAAGACTCAACTACGGTTGAGAAATGAAAGATTTTAAAAGTCTTGGCCGAGGTCAATTAGGAAATGTGATTTTTAAGTCCCGGCTGCGGTTGGGCAAATGTTGAGCACTGCGGTGCGGATAATGGTTTATGATTATAATGGTTTATGATTATGATGGTTTAAATGGTTTAAACCATGTTATGTATGAATGATGTATGTCAAGAAGTCTTGTACCGGTATGAGCCGTCAACTTCGGTTGATGGTTTAAGAAGTCCTGTGAAAGAACAGGCAGAAGTCCTGTGAAAGAACAGGCAGAAGTCCTGTGAAAGAACAGGCCTGCCGACTGTGTGTCGCCAGATGAGGAAATTTTATGCATGCATAGCATGTTGACATCGGTCAACAGGACAGGCTACATTTATGCACTGAATGATTGATGTTATGATGTCATGTATGTTATGTATATGAAATGTTTTATGTTTAATATGATTGAGACTGTTGACTTCGGTCGGCAGTGAAGGCTAATGTTTTATGTACAGTAAAGATTTTATTTTTGTGAAAAGTTAACTTAGAACTCACCAGTGAAAGCTGACTTGTTTTAGCATGCATGTCAGGTTGAACAAGTTAAGATAAGGACATGATGGCTCGTGGCATGGCATGAGGATTACCTATTCAAGAGCTGGCATTCCTGTTAAGACTAAATGTTATGTAATGATTTCCGCTGCTAAAATATACGATTATTCTATGGTTTAAGAGCTATGTTTTTGATGTTTAACCAACCGAGAGACTCCCGGGAACGGGGCCTCTCAAGTTGGTATCAGAGCCATAGTTTGAGAGATTCGGGCATAACCTAATGCCTGAACTTAAACTGAGAATGGGATGAAAGCCAAGGATACCAGTAAAGGGTAGTCCAATGCCACGAGCGTCTAGCTAAAGTAAAGAATATATGTTATGATATATTTGAAATAGATTTTAAGGTATATGTGCCTTAAAGTTAATGTGAAATAGTTAAAGTGAAATGCATGTATATGTGCTTATATGTGTTAAGAGGTATGAACATGTTGGATTGTTTAGACTATTGGTAATAATAATGTTTATTAGGAAATGAACTAAGCATGTGGTGGAAGAAACCCTAGACACACGAGTACAGATAAATAGTGACCGCAATTAGCTACTGCGGTTACGGATTTATCTATATGACTCATGCTCGGGTTTCATCTGTCATATGTCTTGGACACAAAATGAGGGATTCAATGTCTGAACGAATTGATGCCAATAAAGGTCAATACAAAATGTAATTAGAAAGGTTGAAAGAGTTATAGAAACAATTGGGAATGCTTGTTTAAGCAGATGAATACCAGTTAAGGTCTTACTTTATTGGTTTGACAAAGATTCATGGATTAATGGGTATAAAGTATGAATGAGAATAATAGGAACAAAGTTGGAAAAGTAAATGATTAATGACATTCCGGACACTGTTATTAATGATTTACTATACAACTGGATTTGTGTTATTGTCTATCATACGAATACCTTTTATTTCCTAAATTACATTATGGTCACAGTGAATTCATTGTTGAGGTTATTGGGAATCTATTGGTGAAGGACATGTCCTAAAAGGTCGATAATGAAATAAACCCTTAGAACATGGAAACAGATTTCGATCAATAATAGAAATGTAGTTTGAAGACGATAATGGTCGAAGAAATAAAGCATACATGGAAAGTGATGAGGACAACAATGATGAATGCAGTGCAGGGTGTTATTACTCAGGCAACGGTAACATGATGAAGATAGGAATGTATGTATATCAATATGGATGAAATAAATCAATCACGGATGAAGAGAATCAGCACAGTTGACTGAGTTTATGTGTAGGTGATCCAATTGGTTTACGAATGATAGAACTAACGTATGAATGAAGGAAATGGCTTATAAAGGAATCAAGGAACTTTATTTATGGATGAATTATTCATCGCCTGAGAATGAATAATATTATAAAGTAAGGATAAGTACACCCGATTGAGGTGATGTAAGTTCAAATTTGACCTAGAGGTTTGATGAGATTATTCTCTATGTCAAGAGTGATAATGCTTTGTTAGTATCTTAAATCCTGACAAGGTCTCACTAGAATGAGGAATACACGTTGACATTAGGAATTGATAAGCGAAGATAAATGAATATATGCCTGGCTTTAGGTATAGGTGAATCTCAAATACTAGAGTCGGTCTTATGTCAAATGCAAAGGAAAAGGAAATGTTCAACCATCAAGATGGTTCGAAGGTTATGAAAAGTTGAAATGATATGATTTGCTTTTGGCAAGAATTCATGTGAAGACTGACCGGACCTAGAATTGCTATGCTAAAGATGTTATAGATGATTTTAATAACTCTAGCGGGAAGCTATTTATGCTAGAAGAGGATACATAAGTGTTGCAACATTGTTATCATTTAATGAACTATCTTGTCCTCACAAAATAATAGATGTTGAACATGTATAGAATATGTATGGAGTTTAAAGTGTGAATTGTAAAATATGGATTTAATACAGTTACAGGTGTTAAGAGAGTCTTGCATCTGTTGCAAGAAACTACTCAAGGAACTTTGTATTAGTTCAAGTTTAATGATAAAGGATGAATGCCACTATCTCATGTATAAGAAAATTCATGGTATTGTTATGTGATAGTGTGCATACGTATGTTATCAAAGGAAAGTTTTATGATAAGATTGTCATCCATAAAGTGGATCAAACGATGAAGTCCTCTTAATGAGGCAAATGATGAGGTAAACGATGAAGCCTTCTTATTGAAGGGAAATAAGAAAATCCTCATTATAAGGCGACTAATGAAATATTGTAACAACACCAAGACTTGGTTTTGGTCTGTTTATGCAATGAAAAAGTTGGTTGGCTTTATGTACTGACAACCTTATGTGTTAAGATATGTATGTAAGTTATGTTAAGAAAATTTATTAATGATTAACTTCTAACGAATGCTCTATAAATGGTTTAATGTCAAGAGAGATAACTGTTTGTAAAGACTAAATGGAAAAAGATATAAACCGTATTCTCTCGGTAGCATGTAAATGATACGAGAAGCACTAGAGTACAGTAAAAAAGGGGAAAGGTAATAAAAATATATGCTTCAAGATAATTAAGAGTTTGGAAGAACATGAATCGGTTTTAAGACCCGGTATGATAGAGTGTAGGTTCCATGAAACAGGGACAATAGGTCAAGGATTTTAGATAAAGAACATAAGTTACATTACTCTATTCATCCTGGTGCAACAGAAGCATATCAAGATCTCCGAAAGGTTTACTGGTGGCCATGTATGAAGTTAAAAAAATAATGTAATACGTAAACAAATGATTGACATAAGCGCAAGTGAAAGTGGAACATCAGAAACCCTATAGATATGTGCAACCTTTAGAAGTCCCAGAAGGGAAATGGGAATACATCACCATGGGTCTAATTATCAAGGCAACATGTCGCGATACTATGCGAGTGATTGCAGATCGATTAAGGAAGAATGCTTATTTCTTGTCTATGCGTGAGTTTTATACGTTAGAGAAATTGTCTGATTAATTGTGAAAGAAAAAGTTACCAGACATAGAGTTCCAGTTTTATAGCATCAGATCGTGACACGCGATTAGTTCCAAGATTCTGGAAATACTTTCATGAATCAATGGACACAAGACTCAATATTAGCACTGTGTATCATCCTCAAACAGATGGACAGTCTGAAAGGACTATCCAAACTTTAGAGGACATGCTCAGAGCATGTATTATTAATGTTGGCGGTAGCTGGAATGATCATTTACCATTGGTGGAATTCTCGTACAACAACAGCTACCATGCTAGTATTGGAATACCACCATATGAGGCGTTGTACGGACGACGTTGTAAAACACCTGTGTGTTGGGAAGGAATAGGACAGAAAGAAGTGGGAAGCAAAGCTGCAGTAATTGAATTGACTAAAAAGTTTTAACTAGTTAAAGAACGAATGAAAGCTGCACAGGATCGACAAAAGTCCTATGCTGACAAAAGGCGAAGACCAATAAGAGTTGAAGTAGGTGAGCAAGTACTGTTAGAAGTTTCACCACGGACGGGAGTTATTTGGTTCGGGAAAAGAGGATAGCTGAGTCCGAGATTTATTGGACCTTTCCGAATAACGGCACGGGTTGGTAAGATAGCTTACCGATTAGATCTGCCAGATGAAATGAATTGAAGTCATCCGATATTTTACGTTTCATATCTGAGAAAATGTCTAGCAGATGATGTAGGATATATGCCATTAAACGATAGTGAAGTTGATGAAGTGTTAAACTATATAGAAGAACCTGAGGTAATTGTTGACATGAAAGAAAAACGATTACGTAACAAGCCGATTAGACAAATTAAGGTTTAATGGAAACACCGAAAGGAATTTGGGGTTTTCATGGGAGACTGAAGACGAGACGGAACGACTCTACCCACATTGTATAATACGTAACAGGTTTCGAGGACGAAACCTATTGTAAGGAGGGTAGATTTGTAACAGCTGAGAATTCAACACATTTGATCGAGCATAAAATCCACGCTGATTTGACAATCGAAATTATTACAGGATGGTAGTACGCGAGAAATGGTGAACGTGGGAGAAAACCGTGCACGAAACGGAGTTACGGATTATCCGGAATCGCGAAACGAAGGAAAATTTCAAAGTATGGAATTTTGGACTCGTCGCGGTACGCGACGAAGTGGTTGAGGGTCCTTCGCGGTACGCGATAGACCAAAATATCTGAAATCCTCCGGATTTCGTCGCGGTACGCGAAGCTTTGTTTTGCTTCTGGTCGCGGTACGCGACGGGTGGAAACCGACTTGAAATTGATAAGATCATCAGATTAACATTTCAGAAGCTATTTTCTTTCTTCCTCGAACTCAGACCTCCAAAATATGATCTGATCGAATTTTGATCATCAAAACCTTGATTTCAAGATGTAGAAACATCATAAACGAGCTGGGAATAATCGTTACAATATCGGATCATCAGTTTTCGATCGAAAATTCATCTGAACAGGTATTGATTCGATTTCTTCTACTAGTTTGATAATAGTTGGATTAGATTTAATATTGGATTATTATTTAGTGGTTATTATGGTTGATTGAGAATATTAAATGAGAATAAACCTACGGGTTGTTGTCATGATCAAGATTCTCTTGATATGTATGACATCATTTAAGAGGATATTAACACATATGAATGGATTAATGAGTTTTATGAGTATGTGTATAACCATGAAATTGGTATGATTATATACTATGTGATCATAGAACATGTGTGAATATTTATATAATCAAAAGGTTGTGGGTATGGAAAGAATTGAGAAAGGAAGCAAAGTAATGTTTTATGAAATTATGGGTGATATGATTGGGTATAAAGATTGATGTGAATTACCAAGGACATTGGTATGATTGAAAGAAAGTAAATGGGTGTTATGTGAATGAGAATAAGGTAATGCATGAATGTCAAGTATGGGTGAAAGTGGTTAGGATAAGCCATGTGTGTAAAGACACGGTTTAATTTAACCACTAGCCTTATTAGGTTTATATAAGAATGCTTGAATTATGTGTTAAAGTAATAATGTTATACAGGTTATTAACAATTCCTAAAGCCGAGGCTAGTCGGGAATTTATTGTAAGTCGAGCTTTGAATTAAGGTGAGTTCTATGAGCCCTCTTTTACTGTTTTAACGTCTTTGGGCTGATATGCATGTTATAAAGTTATTTTATGAAATGATTGTTTTACCTGACTACGGTCGGATAAAAGAATATGTATGTTATAAGGTTATTTTATGAAGGTGATTGATTTACCTGACTACGGTCAGATAAAAGAATTTGTTAAAGTTATTGTATGAAAATGATTTTAACCTGATTAAGGTCAGGTAAAGAATGTTTTTAGATAAAGAATGGTTTCAAGTAAAGAATGTTTTACATCTCAACTGTGGTTGAGAAGTAAATGATTTTAAGAGTCTCAGCTGAGGAATGTATTCAAGAAAATAATGTTTTAAAGTAAAGAATGTTTTAAGTCCCAACTAAGGTTGAGAAGTAAATGATTTTAAGAACCTCAGCTGAGATGTCAAGGATGTTTTAAAGACTCAACTACGGTTGAGAAATGAAAGATTTTAAAAGTCTCGGCCGAGGTCAATTAGGAAATGTGATTTTTAAGTCCCGGCTGCGGTTGGGCAAATGTTGAGCACTGTGGTGCGGATAATGGTTTATGATTATAATGGTTTATGATTATGATGGTTTAAATGGTTTAAACCATGTTATGTATGAATGATGTATGTCAAGAAGTCTTGTACCGGTATGAGCCGTCAACTTCGGTTGATGGTTTAAGAAGTCCTGTGAAAGAACAGGCAGAAGTCCTGTGAAAGAACAGGCAGAAGTCCTGTGAAAGAACAGGCATGCCGACTGTGTGTCGCCAGATGAGGAAATTTTATGCATGCATAGCATGTTGACATCGGTCAACAGGACAGGCTACATTTATGCACTGAATGATTGATGTTATGATGTCATGTATGTTATGTATATGAAATGTTTTATGTTTAATATGATTGAGACTGTTGACTTCGGTCGGCAGTGAAGGCTAATGTTTTATGTACAGTAAAGATTTTATTTTTGTGAAAAGTTAACTTAGAACTCACCAGCGAAAGCTGACTTGTTTTAGCATGCATGTCAGGTTGAACAAGTTAAGATAAGGACATGATGGCTCGTGGCATGGCATGAGGATTACCTATTCAAGAGCTGGCATTCCTGTTAAGACTAAATGTTATGTAATGATTTCCGCTGCTAAAATATACGATTATTCTATGGTTTAAGAGCTATGTTTTTGATGTTTAACCAACCGAGAGACTCCCGGGAACGGGGCCTCTCAAGAATTACCATAACGAAAATTTGGGTGATTCCTTAAACCTGGATGATATGTATTGGAATTCATATCATATGGCTTGCGGTCTCCACAAACTTGGTTAACCTCTTCCTCCCTTCCACCTTGACCGGGACAATCCAAAGTAGCGTGGCCTAATTCTCCACATCCATCACACACATGAAATACTTGGTTCTCCCTCGTAGCACCTTTGCTTCCACCCATCTTCAAATTCGCCAACTCTCGCTCCAATGCTTGATTTGTTTTCTCCAACTTCTCCATTCTATCATAGGAGCTTCCCGAAGCTTTCACTGTGGCAAATTTCTTTCTTCTACTTGACTGTGCTTGCCTTTTGGAATTCACTGCCATCTTCTCCAAATAATCCTAATCTACATCCACTGGATTAGACAAAAATGTTCCACCTGTAGTGGAATTCACATCCCTTATGTCATCAGTAGACAACCCATCATGAAAAGCAGTAATTAATTCCCATTTGGAAATCCCGTGATGTGGACAAGTCCTTAGTAACTGCTTGAATCTTTTGGAGGCTTCATAGAATAACTCTCCTGATTGTTGCTGAAATGTCCTTATAGCATGTCTAGCATCACTTGTTCTTTGTGGAGTAAAGTACTCATCGAGAAATTGTTGCTGCAAATCTTCCCAAGTGAAAATGCTAGCAGATGGCAATGCTAAAAACGACAACTTAGCCGCATCCTTCAAAGTGAATTGAAACAGAACTAACTTCACTTGATCAGGTGTGAAGCCTTGCCCTTCTATTGTACCACAAACCGCTTCGAATTCAGACAAATGTAAATACGGTTCCTCACTTGCTTTTCCATAAAAGTTGGGCAACACATTCAAGAACTATGGCCTTACTTCAAATGATCTTCCTCTCACCTCAGGACGGACAATAGGTGAAGCATTCACTGCTATGTGTGGCCTAAAATGACTTTCCACACCTTGAACTAGGCCTCGATTAGGTGTCCTTGGCGTACCATCATGAAATTGGTCATATCCTCCATCGGGATATTGATTGACATTAGGCCTTCTATGAATCCTTGGTTGACCTTGATATCCTGGATTAGGATGATCATAATGTTTGATGGCCTTGATATCCATATCCATCATCATGGTTTTCATTATCCCAACCTCCTTGATAACGTTGATCTCCTTCATTGACCACTCCATCATCCCAATCATCAACCCTTCCTCTTATGTTATCCTCTTGATACAAACTATTTGTTCGGCGAGAAGGTACATCATGACGATTCAAATGAGTTGATTGTGTGTCGGACGACCCTTGATTAGATCTTTGTGGAGTCCTTGGTGGGTTATGTGGAGGTGGTGGATTTGGTGGTTGCCCAAAAATAGGATTTGGTTGAGGTCCAAAAGGTTGGAAATTGCCCCCTTTATATAATCCGTGAGGTGGTGCTTGAAGCGGTGGTGGAGGTGGTTCGGGATAGGGTTGAAAATCATCATCATCTTGATAGTTAGGTGGTGGTCTAGGATGTGGTGGTGGTGGTGGTGGAATTGGGTAGTTTGGTGGTGCTCCATGGTCACTGTGATGACTCATGGTTGATGCTTCTTGATCAATTTGTTGTTGGATTGAAGGTACTATCAAACC
Source organism: Mikania micrantha (assembly GCA_009363875.1). Taxonomy (NCBI): domain Eukaryota; kingdom Viridiplantae; phylum Streptophyta; class Magnoliopsida; order Asterales; family Asteraceae; genus Mikania; species Mikania micrantha. The sequence goes on from CM018698.1 coordinate 67,286,551, forward strand.
GGATCTATACAACACCCGGTTATGTCTTGCTGTTCTCTCAATTTCAAGATCGAAGATCAACGGTGAGGTCTTCCTTGAATAACGGGTATGCATGCAATTGTAGTATTACCTACACAACACAAACAAAGAAAAACCCACGCGTAATTCCGACCAATAAACAAAACAAAACAAAACAAAATTAAAATAAAAATCAAATCTTTTTGTGTTTTTATGTTTTTGAAAAGAAAATGCAACTAAAATTAAACTTAAACTAGGGCTAAACTAAAAACTAGCACTTTGCGCGTTGATTCCCCGTCAACGGCGCCATTTTGATCGATGTTTCGTAGGTCAATCAAAAACAATTTATAATTAAGAACTTAGCTACCTTTGACTATAGCAAGGGCAAGTAAGGTCGTCTCCACAGGGAATCAGTGGAAAGTGCTAATTGTCAATACAAACTTATTAATCTAGGAAAAATGAAAACTTTGGATTGAATTAAATTAAAAGAATCGTTTAAAAGAACAAACTTCAAGTTTTGATTTGAAAACAATTATAAGAAAAAGGTAATCACTTCCGGGTTTAGGTTAATGAAATCACAATGATTTTAGGTTAACTTAGTTGAAAATCACATAGACAAGATTTTGTTAATTGGTTTGATCAAAGTGACAACAATGGAACAAACGTTTAAGAGTTGCTTATTCACACAATTATCGATTTAGATATGCAAAGCAACACACAAATACCAATGAGTAAAAGATGCAAGGAAACCGAATCACTGATGGCAAAACGTAAATGGTTAAACACAAATAAATCGTTTACATCAATCAAACCACAATTGAATTCAAGTTATCAAACCGAAAACAATCCAAAAACCTAAGTTTAAACATTCCATCAAAGTTCATTCACTAACCTAATTGCCTGGAAGCAATTACAAAAGAAAACTAGCCACGCATCTTCATTAGCACTTGTTGATTCTTGATTCGGGTGATGATTCCACAATTACGGATGGATTCGGAAGAGTTTAGATGCCCAAAATCGTCACTTTTTCGCCCCCAATTCGTCCAGAAAAGAGTTACTTTCGAAACCCTAGGATAATGCCTTAAATATGGGAAAGATTTGCTGAAAAAACAAGTTTTCCGGCCTCCGGCGTATCATACGCCGGGCCTAGGCGTATGATACGCCCAAACTGATGCCCTACGCTGGCCGTATGAAACGCCGCGCTGGGCGTATCATACGCCCAGAGTGACCTCACCTATGGCTTCGTCTCGTCGAGAAACTCAGTTTTCATATATTATGGGCCCCGTAACTCTTCTCCTAGCTCCACTTATGCGCCCCCGAAGTTTTGGCTTCCCGAAAACCATGTTTTTGCACTTTTTAGCACTCGACGCCTCTTCTAGTCCTCCAATTTGCTCCCGAACACGCTTTTAAACTCTTCACACCTGAAATTCACAAACATACTCAAAGTAAACGTGTTTCGGGCCAAAATCCACTAATATCACGTATTTACACATTTATTAAAGCGATTATTTACCACGTGATCACTTTGTACACGTGGCACTAGAATTAGTTTAATTTGGTGTGACACGTGGCACGACAGTATGAACACTGGCACATGACTAGATAATTTGAGTAATTATCGACAAACAGCACACACGTGTCAAAACACACGAACGTTGGTGAACGTCTAGCACATTGTGTAACACAACACTTGAAACCTCACAAAACACTCACACATTACAATACACCACGAGTATGTCCTTATCGAGTCATTAGGGCACAAGTAAGCAAATAATTAGTAAGCAGCATAAATAAATCAGATGTATAACAGGAGTTCAGTTAACATGTAATAAACACATAAGCATGAAATCCTGAATATACTAACTAATGTATGAAATTACTTCATACTAGGGTATCCTACGGTTATAGACTAGGTCAACCATTTCTAGTAACCTAATTCCCTATAACCCAGGCTCTGATACCAAAGTGTAACACCCCGACCGATGGCGGAAATGTCGGGATGCCACGAGGGATGTGTAGATTGTTCAAAAGCTCGTGGGCATCTAAATATATATCATCACATATTAATCAAACTAAATAAATGTTTACACAAAAATCATGTTCATCATGAATTAAATACATCAAATACACAAAAGATTTAGCTAAACTAACTAAACTCTAATCGCCAGAAATTTAGTTAATTAGCTAAGTCCTATAATCCTATGTGATGATGTCCAAAAATGAGAATTCATCCTCTTCAACCTACTTAGCTTCATCACCTGAAACATGTAAGAAAATCAAGTGTCAACTACAAAGTAGTTGGTGAGTAATCATAAGTTTTTATACTTAAAAGGTTTTATAAAAGGTTTAGATAAAATGAGTATAAATGCTTATGATTTTCTGAGAAAATCCACAATAATACCTGTATGAGATAATCCAACAAATCCCCAAACTCAACAATCAGACACATACACAAACACATAATCACATATCAAATCAGTCATAGTCAATCATAGATAATTATAGTCAATAATAGATAATCAACCACATAACCAATCAACCATTCTCAATATCAATATTCTCAAATAATATCTGTGACTATACATGGTCAATATGTAATTAACATAAGTTAAAAACATGATCTATGGAGTGGTAGCTAACCACGAGACAATACATGAGATCAAAGCAATTAACCGAAATTAAAGGCAACGATTCATGGGGTTGTGATAATCCAAGTGACAATACATGTAATCTTTGTTATTGACCGAAGTCAATGACAATGTTACACGAATATATAAATGTAAGAGATAATCCATAAACAATGATAATTCTATATTGTGAATATCATATTGATAAACAGGTATTAGCCTTGTGTTATCAAATAATATTTAAATTTGGTATACATGCTTCACCTCTGAGTTTTAAAACAAAACAGTTTAAAGAAAGGGAGGTTATGAGAACTCACCTGGATTCCTTAGAATTAGAGTTCTTGTAATATGCGCGCTCGCGTATGTGAAATCCAAAACTACTCAATTACCTGTAATTATCATGCGTTTCGTGTTCATAAGTATTTGTGTAATATTCCAATTAGTTAACCGTAGTGTTTACTTTAAATCACTAATGTCTTTTAACTTAGTTTCTTTAATCTAACTTAAGTTTGTCATACTCGATTTCATTATCGATCATTAATAATTGGAATTCATACATGATAATTAAATTATCTAATGAAGAAAATTCCATTATGAACCCTTATGTATTTTTCTCATGGTTATATATATATGCAAGTTTTAATTTAATTTGGCCACCATGATTCGAGTTATCAAAACCTAATTAGGGTTAAAGAATGCGTATTTAATTTATTCCCATCTTGTGGTTTCATTAATCCAAATTCATAGTTTTAACCTATGTTATCAATGAAAGGTGGTGACTCTAACTTCTCATGCATGCATATATTCTTATAAACGAATTTCATGCTCCATGTATCTCAATCTTCATATATCCCCCCTAGCTCGATCAATTCGACATTCAATAGCCCTAGGACCAGCGAACCTTAAGGTTCGTGGCCCTTAGGGTTCGGCAATGCTTGTGTTTTAGCCCAAGGGTTCGGCCAAGGAGATAAGAGGGTTCGGCTAACTGTTATCCTCCTAAAGGTTCGTCCTTTTGCATAGGTTCGTGGTTAGGTGCGGCCAGACAAAGAGGATAAGGTTCGTAGCTAGGGTGGCCGAAGGTTCGGTGTCCCTAAGGTTTGCCAACCTTAGGGTTCGGCTGCTTGTATGGCTCGCCAACTAGGAACAGGTTCGTGAGTCCTTTGGGCTCGCTAGACACCTAGGAAGGTTCGGCTCCATTGAGACAACACCCTAGGTTCGTTGGCATCAAAGGTTCGCTAAAATGAGGAGGGTTCGGTGGCCATGCATGGTTCGGCTAACAAAGGTTTGCCCAGTAGGGTTCGTGGGCTTGAGGTTCGCCGGACACTTGCCTTGCTGCCTAGGGTTCGGCCCAGGGCCAAGGTTCGCCTATCCCTTGCAGGTTCGTTGACCTGCAACTCAATTTCATCCTCATCATCATCGAAATCAGTGGTTTTCAGGTCGTCTATGGTTTCCCATGGTTCATAAACGACTCGGTCTAACAGAAAATAAGGTCCTAATCTCGATCAAATGTCCAATACACAACCCCATAATGTTCATAACAAAATCCGAAAATAAAACGCAGATTTACCTCGATTCGTTGGTCAAACGTGAGATGTTCTTGTACTTCCTTGTTCTCCTCGATCTTGTGGTCGTTTAGGCTCCGAGATTAAGCAATTCCGTCAAGAAACGAGCTCGTAATCGTAGAGAGAAGTTGGGTAGAATGTGGGTGACGAAAATAGAGAGTTAGAGAGAGAGAGAGAGCTTGTTGATGAAATGAGAGAAATGGTGGAGCCTTCCACCATTTGTATCTAACCCGCTCCCGCGTGTTCGGTCTCGTTTATATCGCGTTTACCCAAAAATAATTGCTCGGTTATTCTCGCAAATCATATTTAAAATATAACTCGTTTAAATAATTAAATTTCATTTTTATAAAAATAGTTTTTAAAGAAAATGATTTCGAATAAATTATTTCGTAAAACAATTCCGTTTTGTTTCGTTAATTTAATTATTTAAATTACCCGATTTATTTGAATTTAATTTAAGTTGTGATTCCTAATAAATATTTTTAGTTTTCTTTTATTAATTTAACATCGTTAAATATTATTTAATTATCTCGTCGAAACGCGTCGCGTACGTATTCGTAAAGATCTTCACCTTTGCGAATCCAACGCTCGTACCGTATTTCGATTCGATTTACTGTTTATGAAATATCGTTTCAGAATATCATTCTTAATAATTATATTCGTGTGAATCGTCACCCACGCGAGTATAGCTATTAAGTTAATATTTCTAAATTAATATTCGCGTTTAAGTAATGTCCGTATCCTCACCATCGCATAATTAACTCTAGTTACACTTCCATTATTTTATTAACTTTAATATTATCTTCCCAAACCAAAACCCACTAAACCCTAGTCACTGACACATCCATGATAGACCGAAATATGCATATATATAGGGCATATGCAAAGGTAGATCGCAACCTCCCCTACACTGTCCCACCGCTATTTCGATAAACCATGACCATGTGTCCTTGACTACGTTTAGTAACCAGACCATAACAAACTCCCAGTTCCATCCCAGTCCAACTCAAATCCATTCTCATTCCAAACCAATAATCCATAATCAGTATAATGTAACTGCGATAAACTCTCTGGTTCTGTTTAGTTGAGTTACAACTAAACTTCCCATGGTTTACGCGTATAATATGTTATAAACATGTATACCAGTAACAGTGATAATCATCAAATAATGTGTCAATATTAATAATTACAAAATCTCAGGTCGTAATAGTACAATCGTACGGATGTACGGACAACCTAAAGTACAGTGATGTTACACAAAGCATTAGAAGGTAGTTCTCATGGTTAAAACACACTTACACACTTATTACACACACATACATGTGTTAAAACCCACATGCAAGCTCATTGCAAGCACATGCACGAAATTTCTCTATCTTTGAATCTGGGTTTGCTCTAGTTTTAACGTGTTTTATGATGATCTTGGATGATTAGAATGCATCTTATGATGATCTATGATGTTGTGTATGTATAAATTTCATGATTTGTTCATAAAGTGTTGAAAAGATGCCATGCATGTATGATCTAAGGCATTCTAGATGATTTTGTTGATGTTGGGATGATTCTTGATAATGTATAAGTATTATTGCAAGATTAGATTGTGATATTGATGGTTAAAAATGTGATTTATACAAACCTTTCTATTTATAGTAACTTTTTATTCACAAAAATGGTGTTATGGATGAAATGGTGAACATGCATGTTTATCAATATGTTGTTTGATGAATAAAATGGTGATTAGAAGCTTAGGAATGTGATTTGGATATTGATTATGGTCATTTTTAGCAAAGTTACTAAATATAGTAACTTTTGTGGATCAAATATTGATAAATGGTTATTTTGGCTATATGAACATGTTTAGATGATAGTAAATGGCTTGTTATGATGAATGGTGATGTGAAAATGGTTTAGAAATGTTGGAATGGTCATTTTTATGCAAAAACAACAAAGTTACTATTATAGTAACTTTAATTTTAGAAAACTGATTTTTAAACATGTGGTATGATTTAAGCATGTTAAGTAGTTTAAAATGTTGTAATATGATGATTAGATGCAAAGCTAGATGGTTTCCGATAACACGTATGCTATAAATGGAAACTTTCCATTTTAGGAAACTTTTGTGTGCTAACATGATGAAAACGACTTATGTGAATCCGTATGATGATGTGCTATGTGTTAACATGATCACGTAGGACTAATGAGCATGTTAGAACTATAAAATCGATATGCTTTGTGAAACTTTCCATAAATGGAAACTTACTATAAATAGTAAGTTGTCCATAGACACGACTTGCGCGTTTTGCACACAACGAGCACTTACACATTTGCTACACGATTCACAACCGTCACACGGTTCACCAACGGGTCGTTGACTTGGCACGGTCAACTTTGGTCAAACACGGTCAAACCTGGTCAAACACGGTCAAGGTGGACCAACACGAGCAAACACGGTCATTGTGGACCGACACGGACAAACATGATCAACCGAGAGTTGTTGAGCACAAACACGAGCACTAGCACAAACACTAGCATGGTCACTTACACAAACTCACATACGATATACGATATAGGTTGCCGGTGATCGACGCGCGGACTACACGGGAGCTTACGCTTGCGATATTTTATTTGATCACTAAGGTGAGTTTACGGCCCCTCTTTACTCTTTTCAAACGCTTTTAAATAGGGGGAGAATACTAGTTACATCGAGTCAAACATTACTGCTATTACAAACATTTTTGTGTAAGCTGGTTTATTGGACAAACATTAAGTGTTGAACTCGTAACAAGTCCTCACAAAGTCTTACCATTAATGTACGAACAACGTGGTAGATTTGGATGGATCCATTAGGGTATGACTAACCCCACAGGGCACTATGTTGACTGGATGTCATAACCCGTGCAAACTCTGACCTAATTTACTGTGTGTACGAGACACAGGGGAGGCAAGAACAAACAAGTCTAGTTCGGTAGTGACGCACTGACACTTGGAGCCTAGGGCTCGGTACTAACATATGATAAACAACATGACACATGTTTCTTACTACTATGTATATATCAACACCTGTGAACTCACCAACCATTGTGTTGACGCATTTTAAACTGGTATTCTCAGGTAACTGACAGGGCTATGGATGTCCAGGAATGCACTTAGGGGATTGAGCATAGGATCCCGCATGCATTATGATTATCTTTTGAAAACAATATCATTTGGTTTATGTATTAAACAATGTTTTGTCTGACAATTTAAATTTCCGCTGCGTGTGTCAAACATATTTATTTTCCGCTGCTATAACTTATTATTCCGCTGCAAACTGTTTTTGTCAAGTGTGTGTGTCGAACATGGTGTTTGTAAACGCATATAGAGGTGTTCTATATGATCTTGAGTTGTGATTCTGGCCACGTCACACCCACGTGGACTGACACTACGAGTGGGAATTTGGGGGTGTGACATTTGTAGAGTATTTTAAGTATATGTATGCAATTAATCTTCATAATATATCAAATGTTAATTATCTTTATTTCATTTGATATGTAACAATGTTTTGTAAATTATAATAAATTACATATGTTTCGTGAATCCACCTGTGTTATACACGAGTTATAACCTAGTTAATAACATAAGCATAAACATATTAGTAAATTTCTTAATTTTAAACCAAACAATAAATGTGATTTACAAAAAAAAAATGTTTAGAGATTTATAAATTGTAATTGTACTTTTATTTTATATTATTTTTTTAATAAAATTCATTCAATCATATAAGTTTATGAAAATATTAAAAAATTACATAAATTTTTATTAGTAAACACATGCAATGGACATGTTTATAACCTAGTTTGTATTATAGAGGAGTAATGGTTGAGATTTATTATTCAATTAGCTTAAATCCCGTGTGTTACACGTGTTGAAAACTGAAAACGTAATGTATTTTATACAAAAACTTGTTTTGATAAAAAATGTTTTTTAAGAAAACATATTTTTACAAAACTTTTATTTTCCTTGATTTTACAAATTTAAAATAATTCATTTTTTTAAATTAATATTTAGAAAAAATCTTATTTTGTAAACTTTTTCTAAGCGTGTTTTGTAATAAAAAAAGATTTCATATTTAATTTATTAAAACTATTTTTAATGTGTATAATATATAATATCATTAGTCATTACATTAATAATTATTTAACAAATTAAAAAATATAGTTATAATTATCAGTTAGAGAGAATGATTGAGAAGATAAACATATGACATGTGACAAAAATGGTTTAAATAAATGATATGTGTCAATAATGGTCTAATAAATTGACATGTGTCAAAAAGATGTTTATTTATTATAATAGTAAGATAAGATGGTTAATTCTTTTTTTTTTAACCAAATCTTTAAACTAAAATCTAAATCCTAGATTCTAATAACAAATACGATGCATATTATAATGTTTGCAATAAAAAGGAGGGGATAATAAGTTTGATCTACAGACGGGTTGAGGCATACAATTAAGTTATTTTTCTTTTAATTCAATCCAAGAATATAATATAATAAAAGTTAGTTTAACACGTTAAGAGAGAATCAAATGTAACTTTGAAAGGAAAATGATTGAGAATTACGCTCAATGGTTGATTCCTTTATTGTAACCAAACATATTCTTCTTTGTTCCTTTATAAGGATGCATTAAGATGTTTGTAATTTGGTATTCAATTTATCTTATAAAGAAATTAACTCCATGGAGAATTCAATTGGTATGTTTAATTATATATTATTTTTTCATTTTATATATTATTTTTGGTGTTTTTACTCATATTGGAAATACATTATGTATAGCATTAATGTATGTAACGTAACTACTAGTGGAAGGACTTCTATGAGTTCTATCGTAGTCGTAACCCGTTGACTTGGCTTATAAGATGTCTTGGGTTTGAGTTTCTCTGGATCAATTGCATTGGATTGGTTAGATATAGGTGATGATATGGTTATTGTACGAGTTTTCCTTCATAAATGTACAATCTAATTGACTGTTGTTGTTCAAAAAAAATTGCGTGTGAAACTAAACATATTTACATATCTCATTAAAATTTTAATGAAACAATGATTTATTGTGTCATAAATATTTAATTGACGCAGATGCTAAGGACCAGCTTGACCACTTCAGTCACCGTCATTCGCTCAGCCTTGTGTATCTGCAGCAGAAAAATGAAAATGATAACGATGAAGATGAAGACAGGGATGAAGAAGCTGAAGATGAATTTGTGGAGGAAAACCTTCATGGTGGTGAATGCAACATGTGTAAGGAACATATTTTATCATTTGATGTGTGTTACTACTACTGCAAGCCTTGTGACTACTCATTGCATAAATTCTGTGCAGAACTGCCTTTTAAACTACAAAATCACCCATTACATCCTCAACATGAACTTAAGCTTCGACCTTATTATTTTACAGAAATTAGGTGTTTTATCTGTAACCTTGATAGGAAGAATGACCATATTTATGCTTGCTATACCTGCAAATTGGCTATAGACATAAACTGTGCTACATCAAGGGAACGGAAGATAAACCACCCTAGCCACCCTCACCAAATGGAACTAATGCCACAATCCATCGTATCAAGTTGTTCAGCTTGTGATAATAAACATGAAGGGCGTTTTTTTCTATGTACCACTTGTCATGGGTTTTGGATCAACAAAGATTGTGCTTTGCTGCCGGCGAAGATGCTAATACAAAACCATACTAATGGAACTTTCATTCATTCTCATCCACTTACCCTTGCCTATACCTTTCCATACTCTGATAGAGAAGCCAAATTCAATCCCAAATGTAGAGTGTGTCAAAGACGGTTCTTCTATTTTCATTTATGGATTTATAAATGTGATAAATGTCGGTATTATGTGCATGTTGATTGTGCAACTTCAAAGGAAGAGCCATTTATGTTCATTTTTCAACCTCAAGGTGGGCAATCTCTTCTTCCTTTTATTCTGTTAATTTGTGTTAAGATTATCTTAGCCTAATTTCAAGTGTATCATTCATCAGGCGCTGGAATACTTCACAAAAATTTTAAAGATGTTGAGCATCCAAATCTGCTCCACTGTCCATTTGATAATGAAGAGGACAACCTTTTGAAGCGCCATATGTCTAATCAAATTGAGTTAACCGGTGAAAAACATGATGCCAATACGCTCAATCATTCTGGTCATCGCCACCCACTCATCCTTTTCAACAAGCAAACATCAGATGGTGAAAAAACAATATCTTTGCACAACCCTATGAAAAAAATTCAACAGCTATGTGACGGGTGTGTGAAACCAATCACGACTGTACCGTTTTACGTATGTAACCAACAAGCTGATGAACAATGTTGCTTTATTCTTCATGAGTGGTGTGCCAAGCTACCCTTAAAAATACAAGACTACACGGGCCATCCATATCATACTCTTTATCTCCGACCAAAAGTCCCTAGAAGGTTATTTTCTGTGTTCACATGTGCCATTTGCGACTTACCATCCAATGGTTTCGCGTATGGATGCAAGATGTGTGAATTTTACGTTGATATCAATTGTGCGTTCATACCCGAACAGATCATACATGATGCTCATCCAGGTCATCTCCTATATAAAATATATCCTTCAACATTAGAGGAGAATTGCAAAGCATGTTTTGACCACATGTACCATAGGTGGGGATTTCGTTGTCCCTCTTGTGATTTCTACATTCATGTTGGATGTGCTTTGTTACTGTATAGAGTGATTAAACATAAGTGTGATAAACATCCTTTGAGCCTACGATATGGACCAGTGGAGAACCATATTAGCGACTATTTTTGTGAAATATGTGAGGATCCTTTTAACCCTTGGAAGTGGTTCTATCATTGCACCAAATGTCGCCAGTCTTTACATACTTCTTGTGTGCCATTAATAATTCAATACGAGCAAGCTACATACATACATAAGTCTCCTGTGACAGGCGTCTATAAGTTTCTCAATGTCAAATTTGGAGGAATGTTTAAGATCAAAGGTCACCCACACCGCTTGACCTTTGTTCAAGGGATTCACAACGATGGCAGGTGCCATAAGTGTGGTAGGCGGTTAGAAGAGGAGATGATCTTCAAGTGCTTGGAGTGTAAATTTGGTCTTCATTATTATTGTACTCCTCTATTGACTCTTGATTAAGTTATTTTGCTTATAATTTGCTACTTTGATATAATTTTAAAGTTGTTGATTATGTGGGCGTTCTTTAAATTTGTCTAGTCTCTTTTATTAATTGGTGTCAATCACTTAAATAACCCAGTGAAACTATGTTTTTGAGGGATGTGTGTAGTGACAGATTCAAAATTATTTTTTAGGGGGTCAGGGGAATAGGTTGGTAAAAATGGGTTAAAAAGCGTGTCGGGTTAGTTGAAACCACACAACAAACCTATTAAAAATATTTAGAAAAATAATTGCTTGAATAATCAATTTCAAAATTACATTACAAGTATAATTCTACGAACTATAGTCAATTAACATACAATTTTGCCCATTTTTATTTCAAAATTAAGAAAAATTATTTCATAACAATATGTTTTAAGATTTGATCGTGGGTCCACACCTTCCCTAACCTTGCATCCATCACTGTGTGTTTATAACATGGTTGTAGAAGGCGCTAGACGCTAGTAGGGCGGCGAGTTACCGTATAGGGATTAATCGGCGCTAGACGAATTGGAAATTTTATACGTAATTTTACAAATATATATTATATGCACAAATCAATATCATTAATTTCATAGAATACTTCAAATAATTTAAAAAATAAACTTAAACATACTAAGTCAAGTACATCAAAGTTCATACTTAAACACTGGAACAACAGAAGAAGACCGAAAACTCGAACAACAACGAAGATTGAAACTGAGTTCAAAGTTTAAAGATGGATTTCGATGTTTCATATTCATATTAAGGATTTAGGGTTGAGAATGTCTCAAATAATCATGTATTTGGTTCCTTTCTATCTGAAAAAGTAAAAACAGTCAAAAAAAACTAACTGAGCCGCCTAGACCCTGCCTAGGCACCACCTAGGGTAAAATCGACACAGTGGAGGGGCATCTAGCGCCTGAGCGGCCGCCTAGACCGATTCTTACAACATTGGTTTATAATATACACACCTACTAAATGTTTACAGTTAGCAATATTGTAAAAAAAAACGTAATGTTATCTCAAAAAACTAAAATATTCAGTAGATTTATAACATATGTAAGCCACAAGTTTAAATAAAAATATATAAATTCCAATGAAATTAAATCTAGGGTAACAAATGTAATTAATTTCATAAATGGTATATATAATTTGATTAAATTGAAGGTTTTGTTTCTATATTTCAAAAATTACAATTAGTCTAAATATTTATGAGAATGTTACATACATGGTCTTTGTGATTTAATTAGATTGCATGCTTGATCTCTATTATCAGACCATCGCAAACTTAGTCTAAATATTTGAAAGATAATTACATAAGTAGTTCTTATTTGTCATCATTAGGTTAAAAATTCAAATCGAAATATGAAACTCACTCGAATTTTCTTAGTGACATCAGTGGTAGTTAAACTTCTCAAACTTGATGATTAGGTCATCATTTCCAATACCTCAACACAAGTTTTAAAAAGAGTAAACTTCTCTTTTGCTCCCTGTGGTTTGACAAAAGTAACCATTTTCATCCAAATTTTGAAATTTTGCAATTTTCCTCCATTAGTTTCAGAAAATTAACCATTTTAGTCCCTGTGGTTTGACAAAAGTAAACATTTTCATCCAAAGTTTAAAAGGACTTTGGATGAAAATGGTTAATTTTCTGAAACTAATGGAGGAAAATTGCAAAATTTCAAAATTTGGATGAAAATGGTTACTTTTGTCAAACCACAGGGAGCAAAAGAGAAGTTTACTCTTTTAAAAATGAATGTCAAAAGGAGCAAAAACATGCTATCTTACGTTAAACTACTTGAACTTGAATTTAGTAAGGTAAAAACCCACTCATTTATACACTATAAAGTTTTATCGAAGGAAGTTATATAAAGCATTTGAAGTTGAAGTTAGTACCTTAGAAATTAGAATCCTTCACTGAATTTGAAGCGGTTAGAATTTACAAAGTACAAACACACATATAATAAAAAGTTATACAAATCAAGGAAAATAAATTACAACAATACAAATAGTCAGTCTTTTGTGCACATTAGAGACTCAACCGTATTTTTACTAGGTGAACTTTGATGTTCATTTAGTACTATTCCACTTGCAATAAAAGTAGATTATATGTGATTGTAAATATTGGAATAATCAAAAAGTCTCAAGTGTAGGATATCTAAACTCATTGGCTTTCTAGAAAGCTAACACATGTACTTCCGAGTTCCTATCAACTCTTGACTCCTTCAAATACAGTTGTAATTTTGATTTTTTGTTAGCTGTAGAATCTTTACTCTGAAATTGATCAAAATCCTAAAAATGAATAATTAAAAATTGCTAAGTCTAATTAAAAGACAATATGAGATGATACTATTTATCCAAAATTTGATTATTTGACCCTTGAGTAGTGTGGCATAAGCTGTGTATCCAAACACCAAAAACCTTATTTGCAGCTACAAAGTCACAATAATCAGAAAATTAGTTACAAAACACAAATCCAAAATTCATTAGACATGTGCTTGAGTGTTTGCTGCGTAAGTTTTGTACAGAATGATTGTTTATATGTTTTATTATAATATTTAAAAAGTAAAATAGCATACCTTCCTGAAAAAAATATTCATTCAACACATGCAAATGCAACTAGCCTTTCGGCAAAAAAAGCATAATAGCGATTAAATTTTTTTAATCCAAATAAGCATGTCTAGAAAGATTACCTTTTAATCCAGTTCAAAGCCCATTGCGCCTTTCTTGCAACACAAGTAATGTTTTCAATTGCATTAAACAATCTGTATTTTTCCTTAGAATCCTTGATGAAAGTTTCCAAAAGCAAACTATATATACTTTTCTACAAAAGCATATGCAAAATTAGTAGAAGAACTCAAATAAAAAAATATAAACCAAATTTCTAAGTGTAAAAAGCTTCACCAGAGTGTACATTCTCAATTGCAATTTGAAACCCGTAAAATGCAATAAAAAGAAAAAGTAAAAAAAAAAATCTCAGGTATTTGAACATCATTAAGAAACCTAGCTTGCAGCCAGATTTTCCAAAACAATTCCATCTGATGCAGCAAAAAATGGTAAAATATGGCTTATAAATTGCTTTTCGGATTCAGTCAAATTTTGCCATTGTTGTACATCCAAAGAGAGATCAGCCTCCTCAGCTGAATCATAGAAGTTATACTAAAACTGTTTACAAGAAAACAAGTAAACCTAGAATTCAGATCTAATTTAGTTGACACTTGACCACAACATTGACCTCTTTTTTTTTTAAGATTCAGGGTTTGTATAATCGAACAGTGTTGTATAAATCGATACTGTTATATCATGCAAGCTCTGAGTTATCTAGAACACATAAAAGGTCATCTAAAACATAAGAAAGATAGTAAATACCAAACTGCATAAGAACAAGAAAACATTATACAAACATTATTTTTTAATCATTTAAAGCAAGAAAAACTACCAAATGATAAAACTGTACATTCAAGAAACAAAAAAACTTCAAAAATATCAAACTATATCATGTGCCCAGTTATTTAATTAAAGACAGGAAGAAACTCACTAGCTTATATGAAGATTATCATTAAGAACTCAGATTGTCATAGAGAACAACAAGAAATCAAGAACAAAACAAAAATCATAATAATTCGAAGCAAGAACAAAAATCAAAGTTATTAAATTTCCTGAATTACAGAAAATTTTACGTGGAACATAAAGAACTAGCAAAACAGCATATCAAACCGTCATCATGTACCCAATTATTTGATGAAAAACATGAAGAAATTCACAAGTTATCTGAAGATTATCAGCAAGAACTCAAATTATCACATAGAACAACAAAATAATTCAAGAACATAACAAAACACAATGATTTGAAGCAAGAAAAAACACCCAATTTGTTTAATTGCCCAAATTTACATAAAAAAGGGTAAGAAATCGATTGAATTCCGATTAATAAACATTACCAATCCAGAAACTGGCTTGTGCTTTCTTGTATATCTCCCAGAGTTGATTGTATCTAACTGGAAACATACAAAATCTCTGATTTTGCTCTGCTAAAATTGGTTCTTCTTCTTCGTCATTTAGATGCTCTGTTTCGTTCTTCGAAGAACCCATTTTGTGATATCAGGTATGGATAATATCTTGTCGATTGGGCACAAAACCCTCCAAAAACCCTTCAGTGTTCCGATTATTCGAAACAATTCGAAACATAAACACAAAACCCATTACAACAAAGGTACACGGTTCAAATTTCAGGATCACCCAATTTTTCTTTTGTCATTGTGATTTGTATCTCTCATGTTAGTCATGAGATCAGTCGGTAAGGGACGTCTAATGGTGGCGTTCACCATTTTTTTTACAATAGCTTCAAAAATAAATCGTCTCTCTGTTTGAGTTGTCTTTAGGTAATATATAAAAATTAAGGTGTTATTAGGGCTGTAAACGAACCGAACGAACACGAACGAGCCCTTGTTCGTGTTTGTTCGTTTAACTTTTAACTTGTTCACGAATGGTTCACGAACGCAAACCGAACGAAAATTCTTGTTCGTGTTCGTTCATTAAGGAATTTAGGTTGTTCACGAACGGTTCACGAACGCTAACGAACACATATTATTTAAACAATAAAAATCAATATTCTTAATCTCAAGCATTAAAGATAATCATTTGTAAGTATATAAATTAAAATATTATAGCATTAAATTAAAATAACTTTAATATTATGCTATTAAATTAAAAATTAAAAATTAAAAATATAGAACACATTTAATGAATAAATATAACAAATAAACTTAACCGAACGTAAACGAACATCTTACCGAACGTTCACGAACACAAATGAACGAACACAGCCTCTTTTCGTGTTCGTTCCTTTAACTAAACGAACGAAATTTCTTGTTCGTGTTCGTTCATTAATATAGCGAACGAACATAAACAAACTTCCCGCCGAACGGTTCACGAACTGTTCGCTGAACGTTCGGTTCGTTTACAGCTCTAGGTGTTATAACTTATAAGTAATTTCTAGGTATCATTTGGTTCATTATGTTTGAATCATTCATAATGTGTTTGAAGCTTAATGGTTTAAAACTTATCGACTGGTTAAAATATTTTTTAGTAAAACAAACAGTTAAAGTTTCTCATCCATTTAGTTAAAGTCTTTTAACAAAATCATTAAAAAGTCTATCAAAGAGTATTAAAACTTTAGTTCAATAAATATGCATAAGTTTATAATTAAGCATGCAAGTGACAACATAAATCTAAATATATAATAAACATGTAGATTCTAGACAGTAAAAAAAATATAGCTTCTGTTTTTTATAAGTTGAACGGTTTTTTTCTTTTTTTTTTTTAAAGATTTGACATAGAATCAAAGTTTTTAACTTTTGTTAATCAAAAGAGTTAGTAGCCTAATTAGTACACGTCATTTATTCTCACTTGTGTGAATCCCACTCAAGCCCTCTTCATTTGATTTTTAGAGTTTCGTCTCTAAAATCTAAGGACATTGATTTTTAGCAAATTTTTTTATATAAGTTAATTTTATTGAATTCATGAACAATACAACAATTCTAAACTATATAAGACAATAATTTTGAGCTTTTTGTTGAAAAGTTTAATAACGTATTAATTATTTTTTGCACTTATTTAATAATTAAACTCTTTAACTACTTTTATTCTTATATTCTTGAACTTTTTTTTTTGATTATCTATTTTATTTAATGTGTTGTTTTTGAATTTTTTTTGTTATAGTTAACCATTGAATTTCCCATGTGTTTCTTAAATATTAAGTTAACTCTATTTTTTTATTATCATTTGTTTATAAACTTGAAGCCGATTGTTTTAATTTTTTAATTTTTGATTTATTCGTTTTTATTAAATACTTATTTTACTTTTAGTCTTCTAAAATTATTTATGATTGTATTTTTAGTTAAAATTATAATTTTTTAGTTGATTTAAAAATACTCCATGATATTTTTTTAGTTATGCTTATTTATTCATATTTAATACAATTGTGTTGTTTTTATTTGCAACTATATTAATAGATATATGTTATGCTATTATCAAAACAATAATATGTTAAGTGTTGTTAACATTTATTAAAATAATATATTTTTTACTAAAAGAGCATAATTTTATTACCCATCTTAGTTTCAAGATGTTTGATCCGGCCCTTACTTTATCTTTATAAAATTATTTTTTTAATGGGTAGCAACATGTAAAGTTTTTTTTACCCCACAAATACATGCATTGTTTTCGTGTTTAACAAACCATCGTTCACACGCTTACCTTTTGATATGTAAAATTACCTTTTGATGTGTAAAATGAAGTTTAACTAAAAGACATATAACCGTTTTATATCATATAAACGTTTTGATATTTTATAAACATAACCAAATAAACTAGCTACCACATAATTCACTATAGTTCAGTTGAATTTGATTTATTTGGATATTATCAATTTATTCGGTTGAATTCAGTCTGTTCAGTTTACAATCAAAATCGAATCAAATTTGGGTGAGTTTGGTTCGGTTAACAATGTTCCGAATTTGGTTCAGTTTGACTTTTGATCACGGATAAAAATTTTCAAAACTGATTACAACAAATCCAAATAACTGAACTGGTGAACATACATGTTTATATAATAAATGAATTGATTAGTTAATTAATAAATTATAAAAAAATATAAAATAGAAATGCTAAAAATTGAAAGAAAAACAAATAATAAAAATTATATATATTACATTTATGATTTATGTCCTTTAGCTACTAATACTCTGTTCGTGACTTTGCGTTGACCCGATCACTTCCTCCCCAAGTTAGCGAGCACCTCCATGTCTGGCCCGGAGTGTTGCGAAAACCCCCCGGGAACATCCTCCGGTGGTGAATCCGGCGAAATCAAACAGATTGCGTCCCTCAAATCTTATGTTTCCGGGAATCCTGATTCAAAACTCGGTGTGCTTCTGATTTCTGATGTTTATGGTATTCAACTCTGCTCCATTTCAATTTTTTGTTGATTTACCTGGTAGTTGGTAAAATCAATGTAATTATCATCAGTTTGCTCTAATTTTTTTGGCAGGGTATGAAGCTCCAAAATTAAGGTATGTGTTGTAGCAAGAACAACTCATTACAGTTAACTGCTGAGTCAATTTGTTGTAGAAAGCCAAATAACAGATGATTTCGTCTGTTTGGAAATGAGATCATGGTTTTTGATTTGTAATTATAGGAAAATTGCAGATAAATTAGCATCTGCGGGATATTATGCTGTTGTTCCTGATTTCTTCTTTGGTGACCCTTCATTCCTAAAACTCAGCTACAAGAGTGGTTAGAAAACCATGAACCGGTTCGTTATCTTCCCAGCTATTTAGAAGGACACCTTGGTGTTGCATTGATTTTCATAAAAGTTAAAATTTGTTATGTCATTGAT
The DNA here is from genome assembly GCA_009363875.1 of Mikania micrantha. Taxonomy (NCBI): domain Eukaryota; kingdom Viridiplantae; phylum Streptophyta; class Magnoliopsida; order Asterales; family Asteraceae; genus Mikania; species Mikania micrantha. Next base: position 67,305,289 of record CM018698.1, read on the forward strand.
ATTCAATTGAAGAATTACGCCCTATTTGTGGTGAACGCATATAATGTATATATGTGTGGGCCCTTAAGGGGCAAAAGTAAAAGTGCACTAATTTTAACGTTATTTCAATTATTTTGTGAAAATAACGTTAAAATCATTGGGATGATCACTTTCAAACGATAAGTTTGAGCCGGGGACTCTTTCGGAGCAGCCTGTCTATCCCAATTGGGATAGGGGTAAGGTTTGTATCTATCCTTCCCTCCCAGACCCTACTTAAAAGTGGGAATATACTGGGTAAGGTGGTTGTTGTTGATTCAATTGAAGAATTACATAATGACTTTTATGGTCAACTGTTCTCAGCTTGAGAAGATATATATTGGTTGAGTTTTCAAGAAAGAAGTGAGGTTTACTTTATGTAAAAGAAAATATCATGAATTTTGTTGCTACAACTGAACACTGATGGGTCAGATGGAATTAATCTTTATGTGTGAGCTCTTAAGGGGCAAAAGTAAAATTGCACTAATTTTAACATTACTTTACTTATTTTGTAAAATAATGTTAAAAGCATTGGGATGATTAACTTCAAACGATAGCTTTGAGCCAGGGACTTATTCGGAGCAGTCTCTGTATACCAACTGGGATAAGGGTAAGGTCTGTCTCCATCATTTCCCCCAGGCCCTACTAAAGAGTGAAAATATACCGGGTAAGTTTGTTTGTTTGTTTGTTTAAGGAGCTGAATTGTTTTCGTTCACATGTGAAACTCTGCCATTGAGATAAACCAGGAAATATAGAGATTAGGAGATAGATCTTGGTTTATTTTGTATGTTTATCTAGTTAGAAACTTTCCTATTTATAAGGAACTGGGTAGTTAATTAGCAAGTAATTGTAGTATAAACAGGGGTCTTATGTGTTGCTTCTGTTTTTAATAAATTTGTTTATCGTGTTTGCTTGATCCAATATTTCCAACAGGGGTTAGAATGTTTCTAGCATTGCTGGGTCAGTATAGGTATTCAGAATCTTGGATCAACACATGGTATATAAAGCATGGGGATGTTCAATGCATAACCATTTTCTAAACCATTTTTTAAGTATAAAGCCATCAGGACTGTATGTATACTAGTATCTAGTGCTTTAAATATGATGCACAAGAAGCTTTAACCATATCTCTTTCTCTCTCAACTGTATTTGATTATCTTTCAATCACTATGTAAACGTGCTTATGTGGTTATCGTAGTTCTCTCCTTAAAGTTAGTTTTGATTTAAACTGCCCCGTGTTAAAGGGTTGCATCATCAAATATACAACTGCTTTAATCTGGATATTAATGTAGAAAATTAAATACCATTAATGCTTTTCGTTCTTTCTATAGAAGCTGGCAGTGGAGTTTGCTAAACCAGTTATTCATGCTCTCCAAGAAAAGGGTATATCTAAAATTAGGGCTGCAGGATTCTGTTGGGGCGGTAGGACTAGCTTCTCAACTGTTACAATTAAATAAAATAAAATTAAATTTAAATTTAAAATTTCTCGACCTATAATTGAATCAATCATCTTCGATAGCCAAGGTGGTTGTAGAAGTAGCAAAGGATGCTGATATTCAAGTTGCTGCACTCTTGCATCCTACATTTGTCACTTTAGATGACATCAAGGGTATGTTTCTGTTCAAGAGTATCAATCTTAATCCCTCTGTTCTTGCATAAAGTTCATTTTTGACTTTTCAATAGAAAAACCAAATCACAAAGGTCAATTTCTTCTTGTTAGATTCTTATCACCAACTGTATGATCATTTGTAGTAATCTTTCAGGTTATTTTAGAAGTTTGTTGAGTTAATTTAAGTTTTGAACTTGTGAGTTAATCAGTTGACTCAGAACTGCAATTTTTAAATTCTTTTTTTATGTTAAAACATTTTGGAACAGAAATTTCTTCACAGTTTTGTGTTTTTACCTGATTGATATGATTATTTTAGGGGTTAAGGTTCCAGTTGCAAAACTAGGGCCTGAATTCGACAAGATATCTCCTCCAGAGCTTGTTAAACCGTTTGTGGCTGCATTGCAAGCCAAACCTGAGGTAAGTGTTTGTAAGCCGACCCGACCCATTTCAACTAGATCCTCGTTTGACCCATTACCTGAAACACCCATCTTTCCAAGTTTTCATGGACCGGCTTATGGGTATGCAGGTTGATCACTTTGTGAAGATATTTCCGGGGGTATCGCATGGTTGGACAGTTCGATACAGAGATGAAGACGTAACAGCTGTGAAAAGTGCACAAGAGGCTCATTAGGATCTTGTGGATTGGTTTGGTAAGTGTCTTCAGACGGCCCATTCGGCCTTGTAAAATCCAACTCATGAAACTTATTAAGCAGTATGCTGTTGTGACGCGACACAATCACGAATACTAAAACTCAAACGAGAAACGTTAGATGTGTATTCTGTTATAAAAGCTCTTCAAAGCATCTTTTTGGGGCTTTACAATACTTGATGTTCACTTGACAAACCATCTTCAACACGTAAAAACACATGCAAATATTGGCCATGCTATTTTATATATCTTTGGTACGTTAAATAAACCTAAACTGCATTAATAATCCTTTTAATCTTATGGCTATGATAATGCACACTGCTCCATTTGTGGTGCACGTATATAACGTATACATGTGTCGGTCTTTAACGGGAAAAAGTAAAATTGCACTAATTTTAACATTATTTTACTTATTTTTTTGAAAACAATGTTAAAAGCGTTAGGATGATCAACTTTAAACGATAACTTTGAGCCGGAGACTTCTTTGGAACAGCCTCTCTATCCCGACTGGGATAGGTTAAAGGTCTGTCTTCATCATTTCTCCCGGACCATACTAAAGAGTAACAATATACTTGGTAAGTTAGTTTGTTTGTGCTATACACACGTCTTTTGCATGAAATATATAGTAATAAACAATTAATTAGGTACCATTTTTTAAGTTTTCTAAATCAAAATATGTATAATATTGTGAGTTTTATCAAGTAGTGTAAAATGTGTTCCCATGTCGACACTAATCATTCGCTATGTGTTTGTACATATTAACATTTGTCGTTTAAAGATGCTTATAAAATCGTTTAATTTTTCGGTTATTATAATTTTCTTTCTTGAATTTTCATTCTTTAGAAAATTTAAATTTTAATTCGATTTGGCTCACATTCAATTTCAATTAAAATCGATTGAATTCAAAGACTGAAATTAATTATTTGCATCAACGTTTATTACAATGTTTGGTTATTTACACACTTAGCTTTTTATTGTTGTCACATCCTGAGCCGGCGGGCTGGATCGACTTTCCTGCCGGGCGGAAGGTTCCCGGGGCACGATATCGTTGTGATAATCGAAATGATCAGATTGTTTACATAGCACATGATATATAACTGAGAAATGCTAACATGACAATGAAATAGAATTACAAAGTTAAATTACATTGTTTCCTCATAATTTAACTAAGTAAATCTAATCAAAAGAATCAATGAGTTTATATCTTGTATATGTACAAAAGATGATTCATTATTTTGTCATCCCAAAAGTATGATCACACAAAATGTAGCTAGGTCTTCTAAAAGTCCACTAGCTATTCTTGAATGTGGCAACTACACCTGTTCGTCACCTGAGAAAAACATGCATTTAAACAAAGTCAACACTAGGTTGGTGAGTTCATAAGTTTGATATTTGAAAACCTTGAAGTGTTCACATACACATTCACAATGTCATACTTGTTGTTTGTAAGTCGTTTGATTCACCCGTTAACACAATGGCCTTTCCATAGTTATATTTACAAGTGATATCTCATCCTATTAGTTATGCTTATATATATGGCATATGTAAGGGAACCAAGCCCTAGCCAACATCTCACCACATATCTAATAGAACTTAATACCACTTGCAATACAACTATGGATCCCCATTTTCATTTCACCCATCCGTTTGTATTCATCACCCATTGAATCATATGTAGAATAATATAATATAAGGGGTTTAGTTATCAAACAGAAGTATTGATAAACCCTTTGTGTATTAAGGAAAGTAGATTAATCTAATCTGGTCCTTATTGTTATTCTATTACTTGTGGGGTTAACTGTTAATCACTTTTAAATATTAAGAGTGTTAGTTAACCAATTGATATATGTTTTCAACTTGGAGTGCATAGAGCATAACAGGAATCCATTGCAATCCTCACGTAATCAGATTACAATGCATCCGATTTACCTCTACCACCTTGTATTACCGTAGGCCTCATCGAAACGGTTACTAGTAATATGAGATGAGAGAAAATAAATTCCTCAGTCTACTAGTAAACGGGTAACGATGGATTAATTACAATTTCACTGCAGATTAATATCACCATGCGTCGCTTCCCAGACCCTGACTTGGAGTCGCCCTGTCACCGGTCATACGTTATTGGCCAATAAATCAATACGATTAGCATACTAGCCCTACAAGCTAGAGGTTTGTCAAACCTATGGTACCACTATGCTATCGTCGGTTTAGTCACGTCAAACTAACTGGTCAGCGAATCATAAGGGGCTTACAATGATCAAACTTGAGTACATGGCACATGATTGAAATGATATAATACAGACAGTTCAATAGTAATCAATTGTATTGCGTGTTCATCAGTGTTGTTTGTTCTCAATGTTGTATGTTCTCGTTGTTGTTAACAAAGTTAAATAAGATCATGTCTTATTAGATTATGTTGATTGTTGTGTGAATGATGTTGTTATCATGAAGTTACATTATCATGATTATCATTCCTTGTTGTTCCATATAGTCACCTTGTTGTCACTAAGATGTGGTAAGAACTAGTCTTGCTACACCTAGTCGACTCAGGTGGTGGATGTTCCTTGTTTCGTGTTATCTTGTAGTATGTAACGAGTTATAAGCTGAGTGTTATAAGAACTTGTCTTATTACACTTAACTAACTCTGGTGTTGCATGATATTATGAATATATATTATCTTCATATCATTTATGTTTGTGTTGTTGTTGTCATCATGTTCACCTGTGATAATATGTTCTTGTAAGAATAATTAAGCGTTATAAGATATAATCTCATAACTATATTATTCTGTTGTGTTGATGATTTATGAAGTTATATTATCATAATCATCTTAGTTGTTCTTGTCATATCATGATCATACAAGCATGCATACAGTGATAAACAATAATAATTCAAGCAATATTATTTAAATCAAAGTAATAGCAACATGTTAAACTAAAACTTTTAAATAAATAAAAGTTAAGCATGTTTCTTAGCCCCGAGGGTTAAAATCAGTTAATGATTAGAAAAGGGGCATATGAACTCACCTTGTGTTTGAAGTGGTTGGCTTAGCTTAAACAAGAAATGCATTCGCTCTTGATTGTACTTGTAGTTGTGTTCTTGATCCTGTATTGATTTGTTGTTGTTGTAACTTGTAAGTATGAGTTGCAGTGACTTGTGTGCGTATATGTGTTAGCCCTTAAAGTTGGCTAACACCCATAGGTCTCGGTCTCTATTCGGCCTCGTTTACTAATTGTACTCACACTCAACCAATTGGATTGTTATTCTGATACACCTTTAAGTTGTATGTTTAGCTTGTATCATCACTATATTAAGTTGTGAAGAGTTGAAACCCAATTAGTTTCTAAGTATAAAACTTAGATTTTTAAACCATTTAAACTCTACTGGTTGTCTACTTGTAAGAGTCATTCTTCCTCGTATTAGTCGTAAGTAACCCATGGCCCTTTAGTTCTTTAAGACATCGTAGAAGATAATTATTTACCTAATCATAAATAATCGTGAACCATTCTTATGAAAACTTAATGTTTTAAATTCGTGACCTCCCTTAATTCACTTTTGTAATAAGTTATCCAATTCCTTTGCATTGATATCTCTTATAATTTTATTCAAGAATGTATTTTCCAATTTAGCATAGTGGGCCGAATAGTATCCAAGTGGGCCTTACATGTGTAGTTGAGCCGATTGTTTATTCTTGGGCCTAAAATCACGTGGGCCGATTAAGGTTATTGGGATAGGTTAATTATCATGGATTAAGTCTAGTTGGTAACATGTGGGCCAACGTATATGAGTGGGCCTAGTGAATAGACATGGGTCTCTTAGGTTGTGTGAGCCAGCACTTGGGCTTAGTGACTTGGACTTAAACCGATCGAATGAAAAGGTGACTCCATTTTCCAGCGAACCTAGTAACCACATGGTTTGGAGGTTCGGCTTGCAATGGTCCGGGCAGCTCCAGGCCCTGGCGAACCTAATGGTTCGTTCCAGTGGGTTCGCATGATCCACGGTTTGCCCATAGTAGGTTCGACTAGATTTGAGGTTCAGTGATCATGGAGGGTTGCATGCATGAGAAGGTTTGGTATTATTGGTTCGCAGTAGGTTCGTGTATCCATGGTTCGAGGATGATGGTTTGCACTCAAGGTTCGGCCAGCATGACCCATGCTAAGGAAACCCTAGGTTCGCCGCACTCCATGGCTCGGTTGCCTCACCAGGTTCATGACAGGTACGCATGATTGGCTGGTCGTAACAGGTTCGGCCATCCACCTGCAGAGGGTTCGGCGACCCAAAGGGTTCGGCTGGTCGGGGTTAGCCACAACAGGTTCGTCTGATCCGAGTTTGGCCATCATGGGTTCGTGAAGGCAACATGTTCGACTACTGCAGCCGTCTAACAGCCCGGATTCATCATCATCATGAAATCTCCATACTATAAGGGCTGTTCCCATGGTGGCTTCACACGAAAATCAGAACTTAGGAGCTTATGGTTCGTGTATAAGTGCTCTGGACCGGTTTAGTGGTTAGTGCAACAACAACAATGAAAACCCTACTTTTTCCGAACCTTTAAGCTTCTTTATCGCGAGTTTGGCTGGACAAAACTTCAGATCGGTTGTACTTATAGGTAGGGGATGGTTGTAGCTTCGTTTGGACACCAAGAACATCCAATTTCGTCAAGAATCGAGCTAGATATGGAGGTTTGAAGTTGTAACTTTTAGAGAGAGAAATAGGTTCGGGAAATGGGTTTTAGAGAGAGAGAAGGATGATAGAAATGAGAGCAAAGCTTCATTTAAGGCTTTAAATACCCCGAGGGTATTCGGGTTCGTTTCGGTTGCTCGGTTCGTGTCTTCGTTGCGTTTCCAGAATGTAACGCGCATTTTACGCGTTTTGATTAGAAGTAGTTTCTTTAATTAATTTTGATGAGTTTCAAAATTGTAAAACAGAAAATATTATATTTTCTTATATTTATTATTGTTCGTGTCGTTTTCGTTTCCGTTTCGTCAGAACGCGTCACCATCGCGCGTATTCGTTCGAATCGTCATTCGAACGAGCACGACGATGGTTTGGCTTTCTGACTTTTGTTTTCTACTTTTCGGTCATTATTTCAGAACGTTAAACTCACAGATATGTTTGTGTGAATCGTCACCCACGCAAACACACTGTCAGTTCATTATTCTGAAGTAACACTTAAATTATGTTTTGAATTGTATTTCCTCACTGACGGAATCAATTAAACATCCTGTTTTCACATTGTTTTCGTACGGATTTGTCGGCCATCTGATTCCTGTCATCTATGGATACCAGATCGCAACCGATATGTTCTTGTTATTTACTTGAACACTGTTGTCATTCTTGATTCGTTGTCTTAACTGCACTTAGGTTTTCACCTAAATACAAACAACTATTGTTTATCATGAGTTGTTGTACTTACGGTATTTAAGTTTTCACATAAATAGGTACAACTGTTTCTTGCATTTTGAATTCTGTTATCACAAACACTGTTCATATAATGTATTTACCCACAGTAAATATTGAAAGTACACATACCGTACGGACTTGCCGGACGATCTGGTACTCGATGTCACAATTATATCACCCACCCTTGTATTGGACATTTTGACAAATACATAACTCAAATTATGTGTGGTATATAATATATTATGATTTGTATAGTCCATCTAAAAAGATGTCTCGCGATAACATTAAATACCCTAAATGCAGCTTATCGTACTATATGTTACGTATATGTTTTGTTTTTCCAAGTTGTTTTTAACAATAATGATTTTCTAACTGTTTAAGAGTTTGGTTTCAATTAATGAGTAAGTTTGCCTTTTTTAAGTCAACAAATACAAACACAACAACTTTGTGGAGATAGATTTGTGGTAAGGTGTTGGGGCTTCAAATTTGAGGCAATGAGTTCTAGTCATTGGGGTGACATTTTCTCCGCACGGTCACCGGCCCGAGTGCTTGCGCCCGTGGTTCACCCATTCACCCCGTTCGTCTGGTATTGGGAGGACGTTTACCACGCAAGTGGGTTCCCCGGTCATCAAAAAAAGTACATATACAAAAAACACCTGAAAAGTAAGGAATTTCATATTTAAGTTTGATATCATATTTACTTTCAAAAACATCATCTTTACTAATAATAAAGATTTTGCAGACGATTTTGCATGAAACTCAAGGATCAAAATTACAAACCAACAAATTTAATTTGTTTAATGATTCGGTTTCAATTAATGGTTAGGTTTAATGTTGGTTTTTAGATAAAAAATACATATACGAAACACCTAAAAAATCAGGTATACCAAATTCGGGTTTCATGCCAAATTCTATTTCAAAAATATCATGTTTACTAATAATAAATATTTGGAAGATTAAATACATATACAAAACAACTGAAAAGTCATGTATATCACATTCAAGTTCAAATTTAATTCGTTTAGCGGTTTGGTTTCGATTGCTGTTTAGGTTTATCATTGGTTTTACGATGACAAATATATATACAAAACACCAATTATTTTTAAAAAAAATTATCAAAAATTATTGTTTTTTTAATACACAATTTTCATATAACTAATGAAAAGAAGTTGAATCCTGGATGGAAAAATGCATTTGTGCATACATAACAAAATTAGAACAACCAATGTAATCACATAATAAATAATATAAGCATATATTACAAATGTAAACAACTAAACCAAACAAAAAATATAAATAAATAACACGTGTTTATACTTAACGAAATAAAAAAGTATAAAGGTGATACCAGTGTGATGGTACAATTGAGCTTACTTTTCTTTTTGTCCATCTAAGAAAGAAATATTATAAAATTAAATTATGCTAGGGGAGAATCAAGTATAACTTTGAAATGAAGCAATGTTTAACCACCTCTAATTCACAAAGGTAACCGACTAATGTAAAAAACGTATAATCAATATAAAAATATTAAGAATTGTGGTTCTACATTTAGGTATATCGGGCCATAGGAGGTAAAAAAAATATAAAAAAACCTAAAAAAAAGTAGTACACACAATTACACGAAAAAAGACAAAGAAACAAAAGAAAACCCATGATTCAAACGTGTTTTTGTTGGTTAGCATAGGGCGAAAACCAAAACGATACAACTATAAAATATAACGTAACTAACACCACAAAAATACTTCTAAAAATGTAGTTCACACAATTACTTACGATAAAAAAAAGAAAAAAAAAAGAAAATATAGCATTTGAATCCAGGTTGAATGGTTGTAAATCACACACCTTAGCATCATGTCACATGCCATTTATAGGTTAACATAGGGTGAAACAAAAACGACACAATGATACATGTAATATTTTCCACAACGACACAATGTCACATGTATTCTGCGTATAATATGTATCCTTGTGAATGACATGAGTTCAATATGTAACATATTGTAATGACATCTAGTTCAATATGTAGCATGTTGTTTTGTGTGCACTTGTTTCATTAACGACTAATGGCCTTATCTAATAGACTAATATATAAATCTTCCTATAAACTATGATTAGCATGTTAAATTAATTTAACCCATATTATACATGAGTTTCTAACATAGCCTATGTTATATAATAAATCAACGTTTTTGTTTGTCACGTGTCATTCAATGAAGTATGCTTTTTTTTTTTGTCTTAAATTTGAAATAATAATTCATTTATTAACATCATTTTATTAACAGTAATAATTAATAAATTTTACCAGTTATTATTAATTTATTTTCTTAGATTTTATAGATTATATAAACAAGCAAATGATCAAATCGTTAGTATCTTACATTTTCATTGTAAAGTATAATTATATATCTGATACTTTTAGTGTAAAATAATAAATTAATAATTATTAGTTGATAAATTTAATGTAATGTTTAGATTGTATTAAAGGAGGGGAGAATAAGTTTGATCTACAGATGGATTGAGGCATACAATTAAGTTATTTTTCTTTTAATTCAAGCCAAGAATAGAATTCAATAAAAATTTGTTTAACACGTTAAGAGAGAATCAAGTGTGACGTTGAAAGGAAAATGATTGAGAATTATGCTCAATGTTTGATTTGTTTCGTGTAACCAAACATATTCCTCTTTGTTCCTTTATAAGGGTGCGTTAAGATGTTTGTAATTTGGCATTCAACTTGTCTTAGAAAGATTTTAACTCCATGGAGAATTCAATTGGTATGTTTATATATGTTTCTTTCATTTTATATATTATTTTTGTCATTTTTACATATATTGGAAGTAAATTATGTATAGCCTTAATGTATGTAACGTCACTATGCATTGAACTACTTCTATTTTAGTGGTACCTCATTGACTTATATTTTAAAATGTCCTGGGTTCGAGTTTCTCTAGAGCAGTAGTAGCTTTCTACCTGAACCGGTGAGATATATGTAATGATGTAGCTGATGTATGAGTTTTCCGTCGGAGACGTGCAAGCTAATTGACGGTTGCCGTTCAAAAAAAAATTGCTAATTAATTATCTCATTAAAACTATAATGGAACAATGATCTATTGTAACGTAAATATTTCATTGACGCAGTTGCAAAGGACGAGTTTAAACACTTCAGTCACGATCACTCGCTCTGCCTTGTGTATCTGCAGCAACAAAATCCGAAAAATGAAAATGATAGCGATGAAGACGAAGACAGGGATGAAGAAGTTGAAAAAGAATTTGTGGAGGAAAACCTTCATGGTGGTGAATGCAACATGTGTAAGGAACAGATTTTATCGTTTGATGTGTGTCACTACTACTGCAAGCCTTGTGACTACTCATTGCACAAATTCTGTGCAGAACTACCCGAGATTTTTCAAAATCACCCATTACATCCTCAACATGAACTCTCTCTTGTTGAATCTGATTATTATAGTAATATTAGGTGTGTACTCTGTAGCCTTAAACTGAAGACTGCTTTTTTTTATCGTTGTTCTACCTGCAGAATATTTATCGACATAATCTGTGCTAATTTGAGGGGACGAAAGATAAACCACCCTAGTCACCCTCACCAAATGGAATTAATGCCACAATCCATCGTTTCAAGTTGTTTAGCTTGTGGTAATAAACATGAAGGGCAATTTTTTCAATGTACCACTTGTCATAAGTTTTGGATCAACAAAGATTGTGCTTTGCTTCCGGCGAAAATGCTAATACAAAACCATGCTAATGGAACTTTCATTCATTCTCATCCACTTACCCTTGCCTATTCCTTTCCATTCTACGATTATAGAGCCAAATTATTTCCTAATTGTAGAGTGTGTAAAAGATATTTCGTAAATCACCATTTATGGATTTACAAATGTGATAAATGTCGATATTATGTGCATGTTGATTGTGCAACTTCACAGAGAGAGCCATTTATGTCCATTTTTCTACCTTCAGGTGAGCTGCCTCTCCTTCCTTTTATTCTGTTAATTAATTTGTATGAAGATTATCATAGACTAATTTCAAGTATACCATTCGATCATCAGGCAGCGGTAAAATTCACAAAAACTTTAAAGATGACGAGCATCCAAATCTGCTCCACTGTCCATTTGATAATGAAGGTGACAACCTTTTGAGGCGTCATATGTCTGGTAAGATTGAGTTAACCGGTAAACAACATGATGCCGATACGCTAAACCATTCTTGTCATCACCACCCACTCATCCTTTTCAACAAGCAAACATCAGATGGTGAAAAAACAGTATCTCTGCACAACCCTATGAAAAAAATTCAACAGCTGTGTGACGGGTGTGTGAAACCAATCACGACTGTACCGTTTTACGAATGTAACCGACAAGCTGATGAACAATGTTGCTTTATTCTTCATGAGTGGTGTGCCAAGCTACCCTTAAAATTACAAGACTACACGGGCCATCCTGAGCATACTCTTTTTCTCCTACCAAAAGTCCCTAGCAAGTTCTTTTCTGTGTTCACATGTGCCATTTGCGACTTACCATCCAATGGTTTCGCGTATGGATGCATGATGTGTGAATTTTACATTGATATCAATTGTGCGTTCATACCCGAAGAGATCATACATGATGCTCATCCAGGTCATCTCCTATATAAAATTTGTCCTTCAAACTTAGTTGAGTTGTGCAACGCATGCTTTACTTACATTGATAGGTGGGGATTTCGTTGTCCCTCTTGTGATTTCTACATTCATGTAGGTTGTGCTTTGTTATTGTATAGAGTGATTAAGCATAAATGTGATAAGCATCCTTTGAGCCTAAGATACGAACCAATGGAGAACCATATTAGTGACTATTTTTGTGAAATATGTGAGGATAAACTTAACCCTTGGAAGTGGTTCTATCATTGCACCACATGTCGCCAGTCTACACATACTGCTTGTGTGCCATTAATAGCTCAATACGAGCAAGCTACAGATCCAATGAAGATTTTTATGACATGCGTCTATCAGTTTCTCAATGTCAAATTTGGTGAAACGCTTAAGATCAAAGGTCACCCTCACCGCTTGACCTTTGTTCAAGGGATTCCCAACGATGGCACGTGCTTTGAGTGTGGTGATCCATTGTTTGAAGGGAATATGATCTTCAAGTGCTTGGAGTGTGAATTTAGGCTTCATTACGAGTGTGCTTCTTCATTGACTATTGATTAAGTTCTTATGTTTATAATTTGCTGTTTGATGTTATTTTAAAGTTGTTGATTATGTGGGCGTTCTTTAAATTTGTCTAGTCTCTTTTATTAATTGGTGTCAAGCACTTAATGTAGATATGGGGCATCTTTGTTGGATCGGGTTGTTTACTCTAAACAACACTTCACAAGTATTTCTTTCTTACAATCTAACAGATGCAGAATACCTGTTTGAAGGATCTCTCAAACACTCAATGGTAAACTAATAATCTTTGAATAACAGTAAGAACACAAAAACAAATTCAAGCTCAAAGATATATTTCTCTCAAAGTATTGCAAGTTACAAGCAGACATGCACATGCACACACACATATACAAGTTACATTTGAGAGGTTATATAGCCAAGGCTACAACCGTATACTCGTAGGAATACTCGTTGGGTATACTAGACAATACACAAAGTAAAGCTTATTCTGGATGAACGGAGTATTTAGTCTTGTGTGCTTAATCGAAGATAAGTTTTCTTAATTCGTCTACCGCCGGAATCCATATGCGATCCTGGTAGTAGATCACTCCATCAGGTTTAGTCTCAAATTGTTTCTCTGCTCCGCAGTCGAGTTCTTACTTCAGATTTTCTCTGTCAACTGATTCTTGTTGTGCTTGAATTATATTGTCTCGTAGGCTTGTCTGCACAGTCATTCCCAATGCTCTTACGTGCAAGGGTTTGACCCGTTCCTTCCGGCTCAAGGCATCAGCTACAACATTCGCCTTTCTCGGATGGTACTTAATTACGCAATCATAATCATTCAGAAGCTCTACCTAACGATGCTGTCGCATGTTGAGTTCCTTCTGATCAAAGATATGCTGCAGACTCTTGTGATCGGTGAATATGGTACATTTAGTGCCATATAAATAATGTCTCCAAATATTCAATGCGAAGATTACAGCTCCCTGTTCAAGATCATGAGTAGTGTAGTTCTTCTCATGAATCTTTAACTGTCTTGATGCATAGGCGATAACTTTGTCCCGTTGCATCAATACGCAACCCAGTCCCTGATGGGAGGCATCACAATATACGACAAAGTCATCACAGCCTTCTGGAAGAGATAGAATCGGAGCATCACATAATTTATGTTTCAATGTTTGGAAGGCATCTTCTTGTTTCTATTCCCAGACAAACGGTTCACTTTTCTGAGTTAGCTTAGTGAGAGGCAAGGCTATCTTAGAAAAGTTTGAGATAAACCTTCTATAATAACCTGCCAATCCCAGAAAAGATCTTATCTCCGTTAGTGTCTTTGGAGTGTCCCAGTTCTTTATCGCTTCAATCTTGGCGGGATCTACGTGTATTCCCTCGTTGTTGACCACGTCCCAGAAATTGCACTTCTCTTAGCCAGAATTCATATTTAGAGAACTTGGCATAAATTTTCTGTTCTTTCAACAAATCCAAGATCTTCCTGAGATGTTGTTCATGATCTGCTTTGCTCTTGGAATAAATCAGTATGTCATCAATAAAGACAATGACAAACTGATCCAAATACGGTTTGCACACTCGGTTCATGAGATCCATGAAAACCGCTGGTGCATTTGTCAACCCGAAGGGCATCACCATAAACTCATAATGCCCGTATCTGGTTCGGAACGCCTTCTTCGGTATATCTTCGTCTTGAACTCTAAGCTGATGATATCTAGACTGCAAGTCAATCTTTGAGAAGTATTGAGCCCCTTGCAGTTGGTCAAACAAATCATCAATCCTCGGCAATGGATACCGATTCTTGATGGTTAGCTTGTTCAACTCACGGTAGTCTATGCACATCCGAAACGATCTGTCTTTCTTCTTCACGAACAAGACCGGAGCTCCCCAAGGCGAGTAGCTCGGTCTGATAAAACCTATATCCAGTAGTTCCTGTAACTGGTTAGACAATTCTTGCATCTCTGAAGGTGCTAACCTGTAAGGAGATTTAGCAACAGGAGTTGCCCCAGGAACTAAGTCAATACGAAACTCTACCGGTCGCGCAAGAGGCAAACCTGGTAGGTCTTCAGGAAATACTTCTGGATATTCTTTCACCACAGGTACATCTTGAATCTTTTTCTTGTCCTTCTCCTTTTCCACCACATGGGCAAGAAAAGCCACGCACTGCTTCTGTAGACACTTACGCGCCTTTATGCAAAAGATGATTTTGACACTTCGTTTTGCTTGATCCCCTTTGACTTCCAACACACGATCATTTGACAATGGAATTCGAAGCAGCTTTTCAGAACAGATGACTTCCACTCGGCTAGAAGAAAGCCAATCCATTCCAACAATGATGTCGAAACTACCCAACTTCATCGGTATCAAATCGATGGCAAATGTATGACCATTAAGGGTCAATGGGCAATTCCTATAAATTGTACCAACTGTAATCTGTTTCCCGTTAGCTACTTCTATGATGTAAGGGGATTCTAACTGTTCCTCTATGGAATCTAGTTGGCATGCAAAGTTGGTAGAGATAAAGCTCTGATCCGCACTGGTATCAAATAGAACAGATGCATAAAAGTCATGTAAGAGAAATGTACCAGTGACCACATTCGGGTCTTGGCGTGCAGTTGGTGCTCCAATAGCAAAGGGTCGTCCACGGGGTGCTTGAACTGCCTGTTGAGCCTTCTTCGGGCAGTTCTTTGCAAAGTGGCCTTGTTCGCCACAACTAAAGCATCCACCGTTGTTCTGGTTGGCTGGTGGAGGGAGAGCTAAAGCAGCATTGTTGACTGCTTGGTTTGGTGTTCTCCTGCACTGCTGGACCAGTGTCCATATCTTCCGCAACCCGTGCATTGACGGCACTGGTTGCTTGTAGCATGGTGGTACTGGCACTTGGTACACAAAGGATGTGGGCCAGTGTATTGTTTCTTGGGCACATTTTGCTGTGCCACTGCTACTTGATTGAGGGGAGTAGCTACTGTATAGTTCTTGATAGTCTTCTGTTTCTTCTTCTGGTGATGATGGGGTTTCTTTGAAGACTCTTCCTTGCGTTTGCCGGTGTCAGCCTTTTTCTTCAGAACTCCAGAGGCTACCATAAGATCAGTGAGTTTCCCAGACAAACTCACAACAGACTCCAGAGTGACAGGGTTTGCTGAAACAACTAAACTCTGAATGCAGGCGGGGAGTCCACCTACATATCGATCAATTCTTTTCTCTAAAGTTGGTACCATGTCTGGTACCAAAGCAACCAACTCGTGGTAACGAGTCGTATACCCCATGTGATCTGCCCCTTTCATCACATGGTTTGACAATTCAACCTCCAGCTTTTGCAGTTCGTTCTTGGGGTAGGATTCCGTTCTCAGCAGAGTCTTGAAGTCTTCCCAGGTCATTGACGTCGCTTCTTCTCTTCCCCTGGCATTGATTTGACAGTTCCACCAAGTCAAGGCTCGTTTGTTGAATGGTGCAGCATAGTAACGAACCTTGTGGTGCTCTGGACAGCTGCAGAGGTCCAGAGTAGCCTCAATCTTTTCAATCCATTGGATTAATCCAACGGCTCCTTCATTTCCACTAAAGCTAGGTGGTTTACATCCTACAAAAGACTTGTAGGAGTAATGCGATGTACCGCCAGTATTCCCACAGGCTTCTCCAGACGAGTTACCAGTGTTGTTGCTTTCATTACGGAGACGGTTGAGCATCTCCGGTATCACCTCCTTCATCTGATTTGTCAGCTGACTACTCAGTAACGTCACCAAAGCTACAGTTGCAGGATCCAGTATCGGAGTTGTGCTCGAACTAGGTGGCAAGTCAAGTGGAGGAAGAGGAGGAGATGGCGCAGATGAATGTGGATCTAAATCTTGTGGTGGTGGAGGAAACGAGGGAGTCTGTCTTCTCGGCGGCATTCTGATCATAACCAATAAAATTATCGGTTAGTGCAATGATCGAATACAGAAGACACAATGCAATAAAGTCTTAAGTTTTAGATTGTCTACATGCAGGGTCCCTAGGTTATAGTCTAGGCCAAACTGTTTAAATAAGTGACCTATGTTTCTCTATAACCATGGCTCTGATACCAATCTGTCACACCCCGAGCCGGCGGGGTTGGATCGGATTCCCCGTCGGGCGGAAGGTTCTCGGGGCGCGATATCGTGAGTGATAATCGGAATGATCAGATTGTTTACATTGCGCATGATATAATAATAAGAAACTGCTAAAATAAAATAGAGTTACAAAGTTAAATTACATCAGTTAAGTTTATAATTTAACAATGTAAATCGACTATCACATCATAAATCTTCTATCTTGTATCTGCACAAGATATATAAAATAAATCTGTATAATGATGCTTCAAAATATGCAGGTCCAAAAAGCTAGGTCCTCTATCTGGTAACCTAGTCCAAAAAGAAATAACTCTTCAGTTGACCTGTTCGTCACCTGAGAAGTCAAGCAAAAATAAAGTCAACACATGGTTGGTGAGTTCATTAAGTTTTATAAAAATGAATTTGAATAACCTGAATGACAACCTTAACCTCACCATTAACCACCTATACCATTCAGTTCAGTATGCTTATATATAGGGTATATGTAGGGTCGAACTTACCGCCCGCCCAGCCACCGTCCCACCACATACTAAACCACATGATATATTGTTCCTGGTGATAATTAAGCATTTCATTCCACTACCTTGATTCCATGACATATGATTCTTAGCATTTGATTACCCTGAAAATGTTTACCTTGATCCCCTGAAGTGACAACCTTAACCTCATCAACAACCACCTATGTTATTCAATCAAGTATGCTTATATATAGGGCATATGTAGGGGACAAGCCCGAGCCACCGTCCCACTACATATCGGACTGCTTAACATATTGTTGTTAATGATAATTAAGCGTTTCACTCCATTTACCTCTGATTTAGATTCTGATTCCCCAATTAGATTTACCTTTGATCTCTTGAGTTCATCATAGTTACATGATTTCCTAAAAGCAATTTTAGAAATATAATGTTAAATGTTTAATTAAATAAATAAATAAATAAACATTTATATACAACTAAGACATGATGATTGGGCCTTATTTGACTCAATCAGTTAGACTTAGTTGTTGGAGGTTGTCCAAATTGTACCCTCTCACACGTGACCCATATCAGGCATAACTCACAAGGAGTATACCTGAGCGTGCCGGGATTTTAATGATGCCCATATCAGCTTGACCCATTGGTCTACTGTGCATGCCGGGACTTTACGGATATCCTTTGATTCTTGATCGTCCTTGGTTCTCTTGATTTTTGATATTGATTTCATTTGATAGTTCATGTTATTGCCCATATAGCTTGACTACAATAGTCTACTATTTATGCCGGGACTTTATGTGTGTTACACGTGGTCTTGATTTCTATACAACTGACATCCACCTTGACTCAAGCCTTAATGATTTCATTAGATTTTTAATGATTTCATTATTTCAATGATTCACACACATTTATGATTTCTGATGTTCTTGAGTCTTTTGATTTTGATCTTTAGAATTTCCATGATTCCACAATGATATATTGATTCTTGATTAGGATCCTTTGATTTCAGATCACACACCGAATTAGATATCTTGAACATGATCTTAGCTTTAGTTCCTTTGATTTCACTTTGAATTTAGGTTCTTGAATTTGAGCTTGATGGACTAAGGGTTTGTTTAGAGTCTTTGAATTAAAGTGTTACTCATAAGAGTAATTTAATTAACTTGATAATTAGTTCTGCGTAGTAATTTCCTAGACAGGAGTCTAGGAGTATCAACAAGCATAAAGATATAACATACAATGAATAAAAGCATTTAAGTAAACAATTTATATAGAATAGTTTACGCATGCTTCTCAGCCCCGCGTTTTAAAACAAAAGTGTTTAGAAAAGGGGCAATGAACTCACCTGTGTTGCTGTGCAAATGATCTATCCCAAAATGCGCACTCGTTCTTGTAGCTTAGTTTTCTTCAGTTCCTGAGTTGTTTTAAAAGAATTCGAGTATGATAAGTATACGTATTAGTCGTCGCATCTAAGGTTTGGTCTCGGTGTGCAACTAAGTGTCCTAAGTTACTAAGTGCTTCTATGATTTAATCTAGCTAATCTAACTTAGATACCCAATTATAAACCCAATCCCATATTTAAACACAACAACTCTTGATTAATATGTTTAATTAATTTCGTTTTAATTTAAAACATTAATTTGGGAAAATCATCTAATTTATTTTAACAAAGTTTACAAACCACTTTCTTTAATTAAAATGTCATTTCTTGAATTAAATTACATTCAACATAGGGTGGGCTTGATTTAGCCCATTTGGGCCCACTTAAGCCCAATGATAGCCTTTGATTATTCATTGATCATAACTCGAAATCCTTGATCCATATGACATAGAATACCATTTCATTTATGCTAACCACTCATGTTGAGTTGTTAATGTGTGTCAATAACACCCTTGTTATAGTAGTCCTAACCCACAATTTGCTTCATCACCCTACATTATTACAATGACACTAGTATTTATCTCATGCACCCATGCACTAACTTTCCCCCATGCATTCCCAATGTAATTTCTCCATGCACACACAAACTTAGATTACTCTTGCCCATACAAGCAAAGTTTCTTTGTATACATATCCCCACCTATCTCTTGTTTTATTTCTCCTTGCTTAAACTTAGGTTCGTAGTCCTCTAAATGTTCCCTAAGCTCAATGCTATCAATGGTTTAAACGTCCTAAGATTTAGCTAATTTAAACATATACTTCCTAGATCCGGTACTTCCCCAAGGCAGCGAACCTTTTAGGAATTCACCCCAGGGTTCGGCTGTTGTAATGCTTTTCAGCTACACATTGGTTCGCTCAAGGTTCGGCCAAAGAGGTGGTGGTTCGTGGCCATAGTGGTTCGTTCATTGGTTTGTGAGTTCTAAGGTTTGCATGGCCATGGTTCGGCCATGCAAGGCTCGTCTCCCTTATAGGTTCGGTTACACTAACTGGGTTTACTCGAAGGGACAAGGTTCGGCTAGGGCTCGACACTTAGGTTCGTCCCTTCATTAAGGTTCGGCCGAGATGATGGTTCGCTACCCACCTAGGTTCGGCTGCACATTACTCCCATGAACCTTTAAGGTTCGGCTAACAGAATAATGGCAACATGTTTGTTGCAGAATGTCTATAGGTTCGTTGCAGGTTGATGCAGGGTTCACAGGTTCGTCTGGCAGGCTCGCAGGGTTCGGCGCAGGTGGGGAAAGGTTCGGCCTGCCCGAGGGTTCGGCCCTGGATAGAGGTTGGGCTCCTATCTGTTTGAGGAGTCCTGGTTCGTCCCCAACTAGATCCGCGAACCTGCAACTTTCGTGTTTATTATCCAGCCTAACAGGTTGCGGGTTAGTTTCTAACATTTCCCAGTTGATTACAATAATTTATCTAAGAGATTATGAGTGTTGATCTGGATTAAACATCTATAGTTTAAAGAGGTCGAGACTTAACCCAAAAACCGAATTTAAAACTAAGATTTACCTCCAAACTAACGGATGTAAGCTTGAACTCCTTGTACTTCCTTGTTCTACACAACGAGGTGATTGTTTTGACACCTAGAACACTTGAATCCGCGATGAATCGAGTAAGAAACCTTAGTGAGAAGCTTGAGGTTTTAGAGAGAGAGAGGGGCTAGAGAGAGAGTGTCGAATTTGGGGAGGGAAATATGGGTTGGTGGTGGATAGAGAAATAAATGCTCCATTAAATGAAGTATGGATACCCGGTAGTTCGGTCTCGTTCGGTTTGGCGTAAATTATTGGTTTCTTCGTAGTTTTCGTAATGAAACGGTTCATAAAATAAGATTTATAAATGTAATTTAAGTGGTTATTCTTAATAAATTAACTAGTATATTTTGTTTATTTTAACTTTTCAAAAATATTAAATCGCGCGTATTCGTCCGAATCGTCACCCGTACGAACACGACGATAACTATACTCTTCAATATTGTTTTCTAATTATCGGACATCATTCAGAATGTTAAACCTTCAGATTTATTCGTACAGATCGTCACCTATACGAATAACCAGTCGGTTTAGCATTCACTTAACGGCATCCGTGTTGTTTTGTTCTGTAAAGCCTCACACACGTTTATACATAATAAAATCCTAACAAATAATCATACGATGGTTCTGTGTTGCCAGATAATTATCTGACCGATAAACCATGTTTTCTGAGTTTTGTTTCTCTTAAACGATTATGAATTCACTGTTTGATTCATGAAATGATGATGATATATGCTATAATTATGAATTACATTGAAATACATAGAATTTGTACCTGCTTACTGTTCATGCTACTGTTGCGATCACTGTTCCGGTACGATTCCGGCACTGATGTTACAAGTATTGCGCTCGAATACGAGTCTAGATTAAGTTGTACCAAGCCGAGTAGGAATTCCTCTTGGTCTACTCAATCAAAGAACCAACAAAGTTGGCCACTCTGGATATTCAGCCATTTATGGAGCTCTCCTTGACCACAATTTCCTATAGACCCATTATAACTTGTTAATGATAACAGACACAAATTGACCCATATGCAAATTGTTTTTACCCAAATCAATCCATTTCGTATTATAGGGTCATAAATGCACCCCCTAGATGAACATATAAAACAATCTACATAACATGGATGTGCTTTTGTTGTTTAAATCTGTTAGAATCAAATCTTAGTTTTCTGCATGTTTGATGAATTCTAATTATATGAGGAACTGATCATCTAAATGACCAAAAAGAGAAAGTCTTGTGAGTAAAAGACCATTAGTGAGATGAGTATCTCAAATTGGGTTAAAAGAAATGACTAAATATATACTTCTAAATTCATGTTTGAAAATTAATTTTGCTGCAAAAGAGACGATACTATTTATCCAAAATTTGATTATAGAACAAGAAAACATTATACAAACATGAATTAGTAATCATTTAAAGCAAGAAAAGCTCCCAAATGATAAAACTGTACATTCAAGAAACAAAAACACTTCAAAAATATCAAAAAATACCATGTGCCCAGTTATTTAATTAAAAACATGAAGAAACTCACTAGTTTATATGAAGATTATCATTAAGAACTCAGATTGTCATATAGAACCACAAGAAATCAAGAACAAAACAAAAATCAAAATAAATCATAATAATTAGAAGCAAGAACAAAAACCCAAGTTATTAAATTTACTGAATTACAGAAAATTTTATGTGGAGCATAATAAACTAACAGAACAACACATCAAACTGTCATCATGTACCCAATTATTCGATGATAAACAGGAAGAAATTCACTATGATTTGAAGATTATCAGCAAGAACTCAGATTATCACAAAGAACAACAAAAATAATTCAAGAACATAACAAACCGCAATGATTTGAAGCAAGAAAAAACACCCAATTTGTTTAATTACATAAACTACCCCTCGCGTTTCGTTAAAGTTGTAAAGTTATCCTTACAACCTTAGCACCCTTCTATACTACATTACAACATAGGTATAGGGTTGAAAGTTCGGGATCACCCAATTTTTTTTGTTATGCGATTCATCTCTCATGTTAGCCGTGAGACCAGTCGGTGAGAGACGCATAATTGTGGCGTTCAAAAATAAACCGTCTCTCTGTTTGGGGTGTCTTTAGGTAATATATAAAAATTAAGGTGTTATAAGTAATTTCTAGGTATCATTTGGTTCATTAATAAATGTTCAATCAATATGTTTGAATCATTCATAATGTGTTTGAAGCTTAATGGTTTAAAACTTATCGACTAATTAAAATATTTTTTAGTAAAACAAACAGTTACAGTTTCTCATTCATTTAGTTAAAGTCTTTTAACAAAATCATTAAAAAGTCTATCAAAGAGTATTAAAACTTTAGTTCAATAAATATGCATAAGTTTATAATTAAGCATGCAAGTGACAACTTAAATCTAACTATATAATAAACATGTAGATTCTAGACAGTAAAAAAAATATAGCTTGTGTTTTTTATAAGTTGAACGGTTTTTTTCTTTTTTTTTTTTTAAAGATTTGACATAGAATCAAAGTTTTTAACTTTTGTTAATCAAAAGAGTTAGTAGCCTAATTAGTACACGTCATTTATTCTCACTTGTGGTGAATCCCACTCAAGCCCTCTTCATTTGATTTTTAGAGTTTCGGTCTCTAAAATCTAAGGGCATTGATTTTTAGCAAATTTTTTTATATAAGTTAATTTTATTAAATTCATGAACAATACAACAATTCTAAACTATATAAGACAATAATTTTGAGCTTTTGTTGAAATGTTTAATAACGTATTAATTATTTTTTGCACTTATTTAATAATTAAACTCTTTAACGAGTTTTATTCTTATATTCTTGAACTTTTTTTTTGATTATCTATTTTATTTAATGTGTTGTTTTTGAATTTTTTTTTGCTATAGTTAACCATTGAATTTCCCATGTGTTTCTTAAATATTAATTTAACTCTATTTTTTTTTTATTATCATTTGTTTATAAACTTGAAGCCGATTGTTTTAATTTTTTAATTTTTGATTTATTCGTTTTTATTAAATACTTATTTTACTTTTAGTCTTCTAAAATTATTTATGATTGTATTTTTAGTTAAAATTATAATTTGTTAGTTGATTTAAAAATACTGCATGATATTTTTTTTAGTTATGCTTATTTATTCATATTCAATACAATTGTGTTGTTTTCATTTGCAATTATGTTTATAGATATATGTTATGCTATTATCAAAACAATAATATGTTAAGTGTTGTTAACATTTATTAAAATAATATATTTTTTTACTAAAAGAACATAATTTTATTACCCGGTCTTAGTTTCAAGATGTTTGAGCCGACCCTTACTTTATCTTTATAAAATTCATTTTTTAATGGTAGCAACATGTAAAGTTTTTTTTACCCCTCAAATGCATGCATTGTTTTCGTGTTTAACAAACCATCATTCACACGCTTACCTTTTGATATGTAAAATGAAGTTTAACTAAAAGACATATAACCGTTTTATA
Organism: Mikania micrantha; assembly: GCA_009363875.1. NCBI lineage: Eukaryota > Viridiplantae > Streptophyta > Magnoliopsida > Asterales > Asteraceae > Mikania > Mikania micrantha. The sequence continues at coordinate 67,329,120 of CM018698.1, forward strand.
TCATAAAACGTTTTGATATTTTATAAACATAACCAAATAAACTAATAACCACATAATTCAGTATAGTTCAGTTGAATTTGATTTATTTGGATATTATCAATTTATTCGGTTGAATTCAATTTGTTCATTTTATAACCAAAACCGAATCGAATTGAATTTGGATGAGTTTGGTTCGGTTAACAATCTTCCGAATTTGGTTCAGTTTGACTTTTGGTCACGGATAAAAAATTTCAAAACTGGTTACAACAAATCCAAATAACTGAGCTGATGAACATACATGTTTATATAATAAATGAATTGATTAGATAATTAATAAATTATAAAAAATATAAAATAGAAATGCTAAAAATTGAAAGAAAAACAAATAATTAAAAATATATATATTACATTTATGTCCTTTAAGCTTTAAGCCTTTAACTACTAACTAGGGTGATACCCGCGCTTCGCGGCGGTAATCGGGCCAATTGATAATAAAGTTCTGACATAAATGTTTACCGTTGTAAAAATGAGCATTGGAAACATGAAAACGAATCTATAAAAATCAAATAAAAAAGTCCGAAGATATTTAAAAAACACTTATACCCGCGCTTCGTAGCTTTAATCGGGCCAATTGATAATAAATGCAAAACTTGAACCAGATTTAAAAAAAATTATACCCGTGTTTCGCGGCGTTAATCGGGCCAATTGATAAATAAATACAAGACTCGAATCAGATTAAAAAAAGAATTTATACCCACGATTCGCGGCGTTAATCGGGCCAATTGATAATAAAAGCAAGACTCCAAGCAGATTAAAAATATATATACCAACGCTTCGCAGCGTTAATCATTGCAATTGATAAGAAATACAAGACTCGAAACAGATTAAAAAAAAGAATTACAACTGTTGCAGCGTCGAATCCTTACAAAAAAAAATAACCACTGTTCAGATATCGTTAAAAAAATGGGATTACAAAAAAAGAAACTAATACCACTGTATCGTCATACATCCTAAAACAGTAAATCAAATCGTTTGCAAAAGTTTTGATGGTTTGTTAATTAATTATTGATAATAAATGTAAGACTCGAACCAGACTAAAAAAAAGAATTTATACCCACGCTTCGCGACGTTAATCGGACCTTACAAAAATTTATACCCACACTTCGCGACCTTAATCGGGCCTTACAAAAAAAAATACTAACGAAAAAAATGGGATTAATTGGGCCGTTATTTTTGACTCACGTAAAAAAAATAAAAAATAAAGTAGGCCGCATTTTTTGACTTTGAAAAAAAAAAAAAAAAAGAAAAAAAAACCAATTACCACTGTAGCACTCACTTGTAAATGTATATATTTATAATTATAATACTCTGTGAGTTTGCGTTGACCCGAACACTTGCTCCCCAAGCTAGCGACCACCTCAATGTCTGGCCCGGAGTGTTGCGAAAACCCTCCGGTAACATCCTCCGGTGGTGAATCCGGCGAAATCAAACAGATTGCATCCCTCAAATCTTATGTTTCCGGTAACCCTGGCTCAAAACTCGCTGTGCTTCTGATTTCTGATGTTTATGGTATTGAACTCTGCTCCATTTCAATTTTTTGTTGATTTACCTGGTAGTTGGTAAAATCAATGTAATTATCATCGGTTTGCTCTAATTTTTTTGGCAGGGTATGAAGCTCCAAAATTAAGGTATGTGTTGTAGCAAGAACAACTCATTACAGTTAACTGCTGAGTCAATTTGTTGCAAGATCAAGCCAAATAACAGATAGTTTGCTCTGCTTGAAAATGAGATTTTGATTTGTAATTGTAGGAAAATTGCAGATAAATTAGCATCTGCTGGATATTATGCTGTTGTTCCTGATTTCTTCTTTGGTGACCCTTTCATTCCCAAAACCCAGCTACAAGAGTGGTTAAAAAACCATGAACCGGTTCGTTATCTTCCTATTTCACATCTTGCTATCAGTTAATGTTTAGTTTGAATTAACAAAGTGTTGTAGTGTTGTAGTGGTGTTGCATTGATTTTCATAAAAGTTAAAATTTGTTATGTCATTGATATTCAATTGAAGAATTACATTATGACTTTTATGGTCAACTGTTCTCAGCTTGAGAAGATATATATTGGTTGAATTTTCAAGAAAGAAGTGAACACTGATGGGTCAGATGGAATTAATCTTTATGTGTGAGCCCTCAAGGGCAAAAGTAAAATTGCACTAATTTTAACATTACTTTACTTATTTTGTAAAATAATGTTAAAAGCGTTGGGATGATTAACTTCAAACGATAGCTTTGAGCCAGGGACTTCTTTGGAGTAGTCTCTGTATCCCAACTGGGATAAGGGTAAGGTTTGTCTCCATCATTTCCCCCAGGCCCTACTAAAGAGTGGAAATATACTGGATAAGTTTGTTTGTTTGTTTGTTTATGGAGCTGAATTGTTTTCATTCACATGTGAAACTCTGCGATTGAGATAAACCAGAAAAAATCAATATTAGGAGATAGATCGTGGTTTATTTTGTATGTTTATCTAGTTAGAAACTTTCGTATTTATAAGGAACTGGGTAGTTTTATTAGCAAGTAATTGTAGTATAAATAGGGGTCTTGTGTGTTGCTTCTGTTATTAATAAATTTGTTTATAGTGTTTGCTTGATCCAATATTTCCAACAGGGGTTAGACTGTTTCTAGCATTGCTGGGTCAGTATAGGTATTCAGAATCTTGGATCAACACGTGGTATATAAAGTATGGGGATGTTCAATGCATAACCATTTTCTAAACCATTTTTTAAGTATAGAACCATCAGGACTGTATGTATACTAGTATCTAGTGCTTTAAATATGATGCATAAGAAGCTTTAACCATATCTCTTTCTCTCTCAACTGTATTTGATTATCTTTCAGTCACTATGTAAACGTGCTTATGTGGTTATCGTAGTTCTCTCCTTAAAGTTAGTTTTGATTTAAACTGCCCCCTGTTAAAGTACATATCATAAGTATATGTATTAAGCCTGGTAAAATGGGCAGGTTGAGTCTGGTTGGATAACTGGTCAGAACGAGTTCGGGTCATGATGGGTTTTTAGCAAAATAAGTTTGGGTCTAAATGGTCTTTTTTTAAAAACTTCGATTTAGTTCATGTCAAAATGAGTTGAAACTAAACAAATAGTCAATTTAAATAATCTTTAGTGAATTTTTATCAAATATATTATTAATAATTATTATCAATTTGAATTCATTCTATTTACATAGTCTTTAAGTTACCCATCTTGAACCATAGTGTGTTAGGGAGTTACCCATCTCAACACGTTCTATATTACAGTGCTACACATTTCAACCCAAAATACGATGCTTATTCACCCAAACAACCCATTTCCTTTGCTTTGGGTCAATTGCCGGGTCTAATATGTATGTAAATAGAGTATAATAGAGGGAATTGCTACAGATAGAAAGTAGGGGTCAAGAGGGAGCTAGGGAGGTTGCGTGTTATTAAGTGGTTTCCCACTTTCCCCTCCTTTACAAAGCTGGGGGATGTCGTTCAGATCAGCCCAATGGGTCAATCCTACCTAGCCCAGGTCCAGACATTAAGCCCAATTCAAGGGTTGCATCATCAAATATACAACTGCTTTAATCTGGATATTCATGTAGAAAATTAAATACCATTAATGCTTTTCTTTCTTTCTATGGAAGCTGGCAGTGGAGTTTGCTAAACCAGTTATTCATGCTCTCCAAGAAAAGGGTATATCTAAAATTGGGGCTGCAGGATTCTGTTGGGGCGGTAAGACTAGCTTCTCAACTGTTCCAATTAAGTAAAATTAAATTTAAATTTAAATTTAAAATTTCTCGACCTATAATTGCATCAATCATCTTCGATAGCCAAGGTGGTTGTAGAACTAGCAAAGGATGCTGATATTCAAGTTGCTGCACTCTTGCATCCTACATTTGTCACTTTAGATGACATCAAGGGTATGTTTCTGTTCAATAGTATTAATCATAATCCCTCTGTTCTTGTATAAAGTTCATGTTTGACTTTTCAATAGTAAAACCTAAACACAAAGGTCAATTTCTTCTTGTTAGATTCTTATCACCAAATGTATGATCATTTGTAGTAATCTTTATATGATTTATTCTAGCTTTCAGGTTGTTTTAGAAGCTTGTTGAGTTGATGTAAGTTTTGAACTTACGAGTTAATTAGTTGACTCGGAATTGCAATTTTTAAATTCTTTTTTTATGTTAAAACATTTTGGACCGGAAATTTCTTTTACCTGTTTGATATGATGATTTTAGGGGTTAAGATTCCAGTTGCAATCCTAGGGGCTGAATTCGACAAGATATCTCCTCCAGAGCTTGTTAAACAGTTTGAGGCTGCATTGCAAGCCAGACCTGAGGTAAGTGTTTGCAAGCTGACCCGACCCGACCCAGCCCATTTCAACTATAACCTCTTTTGACCCATTACCTGAAACACCCATCTTTCCAAGCTGTCATCGACCGGCTTATATGGTATGCAGGTTGATCACTTTGTGAAGATATTTCCTGGGGTATCACATGGTTGGACCGTTCGATACAGAGATGAAGACGTAACAGCTGTGAAAAGTGCACAAGAGGCCCATCAGGATCTTGTGGATTGGTTTGGTAAGTGTCTTTAGACGACCCATTGGCCCCATTCGGCCTTGTAAAACCCAATTCATGAAACTTATTAAGCAGTATACTGTTGTAGCAAGAACAACTCATTACAGTTAACTGCTGAGTCAATTTGTTGTAGCAAACCAAATAACAGATGTTTTGCTCTGCTTGAAAATGAGATCATGGTTTTTGATTTGTAATTATAGGAAAATTGCAGATAAAATAGCATATGCTGGATATTATGCTGTTGTTCCTGATTTCTTCTTTGGTGACCCCTTCATTCCTAAAACGCAGCCGCAAGAGTGGTTAAAAAACCATGAACCAGTTCGTTATCTTCCCAGTTCACATCTTGTTATCAGTTAAATTTGTTATGCCATTGATATTCAAATGAAGAAGTACATTTTGACTTTTATGGTCAAATGTTCTCAGCTTGAGAAGATATATATTGGTTGAATTTTCAAGAAAGAAGTGAGCCGTACTTTAAACAAAAGAAAATACCATAATTTTGTTGCAACAACTGAACACTGATAAGGAGCTGAATTGTTTTCGTTCACATGTGAAAGTTTGGGATTGAGATAAACCAGAAAATATAGAGACTAGGAGATAGATCTTGGTTTATTTTGTATGTTACATAGTCAGGGCCGTCTCTGAAAGATTAGGTGTTATGTGCGAATGCTAAAAATGAGCAGGTTGAGTCTGGTTGGATATATAACTGGTCAGAACGAGTTCGGGTCATGATGGGTTTTTAGCAAAATAAGTTTGGGTCTAAATGGTCTTTTTTTAAAAACTTCGATTTAAATATTGCATAATGAGTTGAAACTAAACAAGTAGTCAATCTAATAATGTTTAGTGATTTTTTCATCAAACATATTGTTAATAATTATTATGAATTTGAATCAATTCTATTTACATAGTTTTTAAGTTACCCATCTTAACCTGCATTGTATAATGGAGTTACCATCTCAACCCGTTCTATGCTACGGGGCTACTCATTTCAATCCAAAACACAATACTTATTCACCCAAATCAATCTATTTCCTTTGCTTTGGGTCAATATTGTAGTGTCTAATATGTATGTGGATAGAGTATAATAGAGGGAATTGCTACAGATAGAAATTAGGGGTCAAGACTCAAGAGGGAGCTAGGGAGGAGCCTGTTATTAAGTGGTTTCCCCTCCTTAATGAAGCTGGGGATGTGGTTCAGATCAGCCCAATGGGTCAATCCTACCTAGACCAGGTCCAGACATGGAACTCAAGGATGCAAATTACAAACCAACAAAATAGAATTGTTTAACATTTCAGTTTCGATTAATGGTTAGGTTTACCGATGGTTTTTAGAAAACAAATACCTATACAAAACACCTAAAAAAATAAGGTGTACCAAATTCAAGTTTCATACCACATTCTTTTTCAAAAATATCATGTTTACTAATAATAGATATTTTGTGTAAGATTTTCACAAGAAACTTAAAAGATCCAAATTACAAACCAACAAATTTAATTCGTTTAGATGTTTGGTTTCGGTTAACGATTAGCTTTATCGTTAGTTTCGTGGCATTAAATACATATACAAAACAACTGAAAAGTCATGTATATCATATCCAAGTTTCATTCCACCTTTATTTTCGAAAAAGATCATTTATGCTAATAAAATAATTTATAAAACGTTTTCATATGAAACTAAAGGATCTAAATTACAAACCAACAAATTTAAATCGTTTAAAGGTTTGGTTTCGATTACTGTTTAGGTTTATCGTTGGTTTTAAGACGAAAATATATACATACAAAACACTAATTATTTTAACAATTTTTATCAAAAATTATTGTTTTTTTAATACATAATTTTCATATAACTAATGAAAAAAAAGTTGAATCTTGGTTGGAAAATTGCAATTGTGCATACATAACAAAATTTAAACAACCAATGTGATCACATAATAAATAATGCAAGTATATATTACAAATTACAAATATAAAGAACTAAACCAAATAGAAAATATAAGTATATAACATTTTTTTATACATAATAAAATAAAAAAGTATTAAGATGATACCATTGCGACGGTACAATTGAGCTTGCTTTTCTTTTTGTCCATCTAAGAAAGGAATATTATAAAGTTAATATATGCTAGGGTAAAATCAAATAAACCTTTGAAAGAAAGTAATGTTTAACCACTCTGATTCACAACGATGACCAACTAACATAAAAAACTTATAATTAACAGATAAATACTAAGAATTGTGGTTCTATATTCACATATATCAGACTATATGTGGTAAAAAAATATATCTAAAAAACCTAAAAAAGCAACACACACAATTACTTGGAAAAAGACAAAGAAATAAAAGAAAACGCAGGATTCAAACGTGAGTCGAATCATTGTAAGTCGTGCATCTTACCATTATGCTACATGTCTTTTGATGGTTAACATATGGCACAACCATAAGAATAATGAAACAAAACTCACCCATAAACAACTTGCAATAAAAGTAGTTCAACAAACACTAACAAGAGAGAAGAATGCAGCAAAAAGAGACAATTACATATATTCTTCTATAAACTTTATAAATTACATATTTTCTCTTATCTAATCATTATCTCTTTAACTAACGTTTTAAATTACATATCTCACTTTACTTAAAGAAGGAAAATTATAAAAATAGTGGGTATATGCAATTTAACTTTTGAGTTGGATATATATGTAGTTTAAATTGTAAATAAGAGGATATATGTAATTATTTTTCAAAAAAAATATATTATTTTAACCGGGTGGAATGGCTTTGAAGTGTGTACATTATGCCTTTTGTAGGTTAATATAGGGGGAAAACCTCAATGACACAACGATACATATACCATTACTAGAAACAAATAAAAAACTAAAAAAAACATATAATCGATTTGCTACAGGACTGGCCATGAAAAGAAAAAAGGAAAACAAATACAAAACGTAAAAAAAAGGTTATGCAAACACATAGACAATGATAACTATAACGCTAATAAAAGAGTATCAACCGTAACTAAAACAAATCCGGTGTGAGGGTTTGATACAAGTAAAAAAATCATTGGAGTGATAGTTTGTTCTTTTTTAGGTCAAGATTTTAAGCCTTACCGAAAGTAAATTGATGTAACAAATTTTTATTAAAAAAATAATAAAAACAAATCAATAAAAATGTACAAAACACTAGTAAAACAAAAATTTCAAACTAAAATTATTAACAATGATAAAAAAAAGTAAAAACTTATCTTATAAACCAAGATAGACTGAAATTATTCCTCCTATTCGAATTTGCATTATATGAAATATAATATAACTTGATAATAATTGAATTCAATTATTGAATGGTTGATTCTCTTTGTTTAACTAAATTTCTCTTCCAAATTTCTCTTCGGGTAGCTCCCAATGTTTGGTATTTTCCATACTTAATGGGTGCAACATCAACAAATTCATTTATGATCAAATAACAACCCAAGATCTATGACCATATTTTACTAAGTGTTTGTATTTCATTCATTCCTTCAGTATGCTTCCATGTACCTGCAATTGTGATTCATTTGTCATAACCAATGGGTCTTTCTGTTGATACCTTCACGAACAATCATTGTGTTTTTATGGTTTTTCCGCTTCTCACAATTGCTCTTTTCACACCTTTGGATATCTAAATGGTAAACCTTAAACCCTAAATTCTAATAAAGAAAAAATAAAATGCTAATGATGCAAAGGAATGGTAAATGAGTTGAAATTTTGACTAAGATCTCATAAAAACTTATGAATATGATAATAAAAGGGATGAAAATATTGTATTTTTTTGATAAATAGGAGGGGAGAATAAGTTGGATCTATAAATGAGTTGAAACATACAATCAATTAATTAATTAATTAAGTTATTTTTCTTTCAATTCAATTCAAGAATAGAATATAATAAAACATCATAAGAGAATTAAGTGTGACTTTAAAAGGAATGATTGAGATTTATGCTCAATGGTTGATTCGTTTCGTGTAATCAAACATATTCATTCTTCGTTCCTTTATAACAAAGCATCATGGTGTTTGTAATTTGGTATACAACTTAAGTTATATCCAAGAAAGAAGTTAATTTTACAGGTAGTCCTCTTGGTATGTTTAACCAAATCTTGAGATTTATTATTGAATGGTTGATTTTTTTAATCAAATCTTGAATCTTAAATCTAAATCCAAGAATCTAATAAAGAAAATAATTAAGATATACAAGGGATCAAAATTGATAAAGTTAAAATAAAATGTTAATTAAACTCATATCAAAACTAATGTTAATTAAACTCATATCGTTGTAAGTTTTGAATTTACAACACTGTAACTGTTTTAGACCCAAAATTACGACGATGTTACGTATTAAACGGTGATTAATTTTTGCAAACTCGTAAAAGAAGAATGTGTTGTGACTATGTTACAATGATGTTCATAATCACACACACAGATATATATATTGCTTGCAATGGGGAGAATAAGTTAGCTAGATATACAAAGTGTACACTTTAGTTAATTTACTTTTCTTTCCATTCAATCAAAGAAAGGAATATAACAAAATTAACACATCATGTTAAGATGAAATCAAAATGTGACTTGGTAAGTTAGATATAAAAAGTACGTACACATTTTATTTTACTTTTCTTTCTACTCTATCTATTAGTAAATAAATGTTTTTACTTAATCAACAAATTATATATCCAAAAATTACAATAAATATTCATGCATATGATCTCATTTTTAAATGGTTAGTATGTATTTATCTCTGAATACTAATAAATAAGAACAATTGATGATACTTGTTATATTATGGGTCATATACCTTTTTTTGTTTCTCCAGCATGTCTCTTAAATTTACTTATTGATAATTAGTACTTATTATGCATTATAGATTATTAATACAAATAATAATTAATATATTATTAACCACCAATGATGTATTGTCTTAGTGGTAAGATAGAAGTAAGGGGGAAGTGATAGGAGACCTAGGTCATGGGTTCGATTCTTGATCCCACCTGGTTTTAACGCCTTCTACCGTCGTGCCTTTAGGCGGGTGCTTGGGTCAGGTTTTCCCTTGGAATTGGTGGCTGGTGAGCTAGGGGTTCCGTCCGTCTGGACTAGTGGCAAGCTTGGGCATCCTTTAGTCATTGGGGGCCACGTACGAAGTATCCGGTAGTTAATTAATTGGTCGTTCAAATATATATATATATATATATATATATATATATATTATTAACCAAATGAATTTAATATGAAATTAATTATAAAGTATCTAAGTAAGATTATTTTCTTAGCTAAAGCTTCTATTTAAGTCTCCAAATATCATAAAGTTTTGTTTTTTGAAATATTAAAAATATAATGATTGTAATTATTTTTTATAAGTGGTTTTTATAAATTTTTAAATTTTTAACTTGATTGGATGAGTTGAATGTTAAAATACAATATGTAAAAAAATTACACCTAATTGCAAAAAATATTTTAAAAATTAACTTAAGAAAATTTATAACTCTCACATCGTAGTTTATTTCATTGAAGATATTTTAAAGGTTGTAAGTGTTAACATATTATATTATATTATATTGTGTTCAACCTATGTAATATACGAGTTTTGCTACTTGTCAACTTTTTACACCACTATTACCACTTTTTACATTTTTACATAATTATTGTCACTTGTCACTTACTTTCATTGCATTTAATTCTCTATCTTATTATATAACTATAATCTCTTTCTTATTAAATAATCATAATATTAATAACTAATATATTATTTATCTTTTTATTATAAAATACACTTAAATTTTTTTTTATATAATATGAAATTTTCTAAAAAGCGTAGATGCACTAAATTATTAATATTAGATAAAATGTTAAATGTGCGAATAAGATGTCAAATGTTGTATACAAGTAAATTTTTAGAGATTTGTAGAGTATTTTAAGTATATGTATGCAATTAATCTTCATAATATATCGAATGTTAATTATCTTTATTTCATTTGATATGTAACAATGTTTTGTAAATTATAATAAATTACATATGTTTCGTGAATCCACCTGTGTTATACACGAGTTATAACCTAGTTAATAACATAAGCATAAACATATTAGTAAATTTCTTAATTTTAAATCAAACAATAAATGTGATTTACAAAAAAAAATGTTTAGAGATTTATAAAATTGTAATTGTACTTTTATTTTATATTATTTTTTTGATAAAATTCATTCAATCATATAAGTTTATGAAAACATTAAAAAATTACATAAATTTTTATTAGTAAACACATGCAATAGACATGTTTATAACCTAGTTTGTATTATAGAGGAGTAATGATTGAGATTTATTATTCAATTAGCTTAAATCCCGTGTGTTACACGTGTTGAAAACTGAAAACGTAATGTATTTTATACAAAAACTTGTTTTAATAAAAATGTTTTTTAAGAAAACATATTTTTACAAAACTTTTATTTTCCTTGATTTTACAATTTTAAAATAATTCATTTTTTTAAATTAATATTTAGAAAAAATCGTATTTTGTAAACTTTTTCTAAGCGTGTTTTGTAATAAAAAAAGATTTCATATTTTATTTATTAAAACTATTTTTAATGTGTATAATATATAATATCATTAGTCATTACATTAATAATTATTTAACAAATTAAAGAATATAGTTATAATTATCATTTAATATGAGAGAATGATTGAGAAGATAAACATATGACATGTGACAAAAATGGTTTAAATAAATGATATGTGTCAATAATGGTCTAATAAATTGACACGTGTCAAAAAGACGTTTATTTATTATAATAGTAAGATGGTTGATTCTTTTTTGTAACCAAATCTTTAAACTAAAATATAAATCCTAGATTCTAATAACAAATACGATGCATGTTATAATGTTTGCAATAAAAAGGAGGGGAGAATAAGTTTGATCTACATACGGGTTGAGGCATACAATTAAGTTATTTTTTTTATTCAATCCAAGAATATAATATAATAAAGTTAGTTTAACACGTTAAGAGAGAATCAAGTGTAACTTTGAAAGGAAAATGATTGAGAATTACGCTCAATGGTTGATTCATTTATTGTAACCAAACATATTCTTCTTTTTTCCTTTATAAGGATGCATTAAGATGTTTGTAATTTGGTATTCAATTTATCTTATAAAGAATAACTCCATGGAGAATTCAATTGGTATGTTTAATTATATATTATTTTCTCATTAAAATTGTAATGAAACAATGATTTATTGTATCATAAATATTTCATTGACGCAGATGCAAAGGACCAGCTTGACCACTTCTGTCACCATCATTCGCTCAGCCTTGTGTATCTGCAGCAGCAAAATCGGGATAATGAAAATGACAGCTATGAAGACGAAAGAGATGAAGTAGTTAAAGATGAATTTGTGGAGGAAAACCATCATGGTGGCAAATGCGACATGTGTAAGGAACAGATTTTATCATTTGATGTGTGTTACTACTACTGCAAGCCTTGTGACTACTCAGTGCACAAATTATGTGTAGAAGCACCGCGGAGACTACAAAATCACCCATTACATCCTGAACATGATCTTATTCTTTTTGGACCTATTGATAAACCTCATTTTGTCACGGGAATGAAGTGTATTATCTGTAGTCTTAATTGGCGGGAGGATACCTATTTTTATGTTTGTTATATATGCCCTATTCTGGTGGACATAATTTGTGCTACATTGAGGGAACGGAAATTAAACCATCCTAGTCACCCTCACCCGCTGATGGAACTAACGCCACAACCCATGGTAACTAGTTGTTTAGCTTGTGGTAATAAACATGAAGGGCGTTTTTTTCTATGTACCACTTGTCATGGGTTTTGGATCAACAAAGATTGTGCTTTGCTGCCGGCGAAGATGTTAATACAAAACCATACTAATGGGACTTTCATTCATTCTCATCCACTTACCCTTGCCTATTCCTTTCCATATTCTGATAACGAAGCCAGATTCTTTCCCCAATGTAGAGTTTGTCGAGGCATGTTCTATTCTCATTTATGGATTTACAAATGTGATAAATGTCGATATTATGTGCATGTTGATTGTGCAACTTCAAAGAGAGAGCCATTTATGTCCATTATTCTACCTTCAGGTGAGCAATCTCTTCTTCCTTTTATTTTGTTAATATGTGTGAAGATTATCTTAGCCTAATTTAAAGGATATCATTCTTCAGGCACCGGAAAAATTCACAAAAACTTTAAAGATGATGAGCATCCAAATCTGCTCCGCTGTCCATTTCCTGATGAAGGTGACAACCTTTTGAAGCGCCATATGTCTAATCAAATTGAGTTTACTGGTAAACAACATGAAGCCGATATGATCAACCATTCTGTTCATCACCATCCACTCATACTTTTTAACAAGCAAACGCTAGATAGTAAAAAAATGGTTTCTCTCCACAATCCCATGAAAAGAATTCAATTATTATGTGACGGGTGTGTTAAACCAATCTTGACAGAACCATTTTACATATGTAACCAACAAGCTGATGAACAATGTTGCTTTATTCTTCATGAGTGGTGTGCCAAGCTACCCTTAAAAATACAAGACTGCATGGGCCATCCTGAGCATACTCTTTTTCTCCTACCAAAAGTCCCTAGCAAGTTCCTTTCTGTATTCAAATGTGCCATTTGCAACTTAACATCCAATGGTTTCGCGTATGGATGCATGATGTGTGAATTTTACATCGATATCAATTGTGCATTCATACCTGAAGAGATCACACATGAGGCTCATCCAGGTCATCTCCTATATAAAGTAGATCCTTCAGTAACTAACATGTTAATTACGGATTGCAACGCATGTTTTGGTTTCAAGTGCAATAGGAGGGGATTTCATTGTCCCACTTGTGATTTCTTCATTCACGTAGGATGTGCTTTGTTACTGTATAAAGTGACTAAACATAAGTGTGATAAACATCCTTTGAGCCTAAGATACGAACCAGTGGAGAACCATGTTAGTGACTATTTTTGTGAAATATGCGAGGAACAACTTATCCCTTGGAAGTGGTTCTATCATTGCACTACATGTGCCCAGTCTGCACATGTTGCTTGTGCGCCCTTAATACTTCAATATGAGCAAGCTTTTCAATATTTCCGAAGCGTCAATAAGTTTCTCAATGTGAAATTTGGAGGAACGTTTAAGGTCAATGGTCACCCACACCGCTTGACCTTTGTTCAAGGGATTTACAACGATGGCGAGTGCTTTGATCAGTGTGGTAGACGGTTGAATGGGAAGATGGTCTTCAAGTGCTTGGAGTGTAAATTTATGCTTTATTATAAGTGTGCTTCTTCACAGATCTTTAAGGAGGGCGGCTGCCCCTAGGTTGTAAGTGGGTACGTCACTGCTTTTTCACCGGATTTTCTTGCTTCCATGCTACTTTAAAGTTGTTGATTATGTGGGCATTCTTTAAATTTGTCTAAGTCTCTTTTATTGATTGGTGTCAAGCATTTAATGTATATTCGGAGTATCTTGTTACACGTGTTCATAATCTTAGTTTGTCAAAATAAAACTCATGCTTTCTTTAGCAAAAATTGAAAATAACAAGATGAAACTACGTTTTTGAGGGATGTATATACAAAACACACACTCATTAAATGTTTGCTGTTACTAATATTGAAAAAAAAGGGTAAAATTACCTTAAAAAACTAAAATGTTCATTAGATTTACGTCTTAAGTAAGCTACAAGTTTAAATTGAAATATTGAGTTCCAATTAAATTAAGACTATTATAATAAATGTAATTAACTGCATAAATGGTTTATGTAGTTTGATTAAATTGTAGGTTTAGTTTCTATAGTTTAAAAATTTAAAATTACTCTAAATATTTGTAAGAATGTTACATACATGGTCCCTGTAGTTTAGTCAGATTTCGTTTTTGGCTTTTCACATTAAAAAAAATACAAACTTAGTTCAAACGTTTGTGAAAGGATTACATAAATAATCTCTATTGTTTGATCAATTGTAAGTTTAGCTCTCAGATCAAATTATCATATATGCTAAAATTTAATTATATAAGATCAATTAATATAGGCAATTCATAAATTCAAACCAATTATTTAAACACTATTAAAATAATTTAATCGCCTTTAAATTAATATGCATTATCTCAAGAAGTTCTTCAAATATATGTATTCACGTTACTTAATTAAACTAAAATAAAAAAAGTAGCAAACAATGTTGAATAACAACCATTAAGTAAACAAATTTTTAGAAACTTTTGGATTTGCAAATTAATTTATTACTGTTTTAAATAATTAATTTCGATTTATAGATTATTTATATTAATCAATTTTAAGTAATGTAATTTAATAGGGGTAGGGTGTAATGTTTATCTTTATCTCTTCTCTTCCAAATCCTAAGGCTGACAAAACTGGGCTTAACAGGTTTAACATGTTTCAGACGACGCGATTAATGTAAATATAAAACATGAAAACGACTACTTTAACACTTGGTTTGGTATTTGATCATGTCAGTTCTCTATCAGACCTATTTTGCCAGCTCTACCAGACCCCTATCAAAAGTGAGAATTTAGTGGATATGTTTGTTTATTTGTTTGTTTTTTTAATATATTAGCAATGAATTATTCTAATAGTGTTTAAATTATTTTAATAATGATTAAATTATTGGTTTTGATTCACATATTATTATTTATTAATTTTAACAAATGTGTTCTAATATTTAAATAAAATGGTAATTTGATATGGTGACTAAAACCTGCAATTGATCAAAGCATATAAACTATTTATGCAAATATTTCACAAATATTTGAACTACGTTTGTAATTTTTTATTGTTGGGAACCAAACAAACAATCTTACGAAACCACATAAACCATGTATGTAATATTTTTTATAAAATTTCCAACTAAATTTGGAATTTTTCAATCCTATGAACCACTCCTGCAGTTTGATTAAATCATAAGGTGTAAGAACATAAAGGCAGATGCTCTCCAAATATTCTAAGTCCTTGACACCACTCCAGTAGTCCATACAAGCTTCGGAAGAACAGAGTTATCTTCTGGATGTAACTAGTCTTCGGAAGAAACTTGAAAGTTTTAAAAGACTAAGTATCTTCGGAAGATAACATTTTTCTTCAAGATACTTAAAGAAAAATAAAAGCTTCCGAATACAAAGACTTCCGAATACAAAGGCTTCAGAAGACTTTAGTCTGACATGATCCAAGACTATTATAGAAATATTCAGAGATACTTTCTATTATCAAGACCAACTCAGAAGACATTCCAATGATAGTCCGTAACAAGAAATATCTGTCAGACTTGCATAGATATGTTACATTAATGCCATTTGTAGTTTAGGCATTTATTGTAAAAGTCAATGAAGATATTTGTATTAATTGTAATTAATACAGCTTGGCCTGTCATGCTTTAACAATATACTAGTTTTAGCATTAGTTTGTTTCCAGTATCTTGTCCAGCCTTGTATTCCTACGAGAATACAGCTGTAGGTTTTAGTATAAGTATGTTCACATGTAAATTGAGCCAAGTACGAGTGTGTGCTTGAGCTAAGAATCTTGTTCACTTTACAATTGAATGAAATATACTTAAACCTTAAATTCAAATTTACTCGTGTATTTCAATCTGTTTTTGTAAGTGTGCATGAGTTGAGTTGATAGAATCTTCCGCATCTATCAAGCTCAATAGAAGATAACTTGTGAAAGCGTTGTGTAGATTACACAACCCGATCTGGCCAACAAGTGGTATCAGAGCTTTTGCTCTTTAACTTAAGCAACTAACCGTTCTTAAGTTACTAGTTGTTCATCTTCTGCTACTTATTGCTCTAAGTTTTCTCTAGTCAATATGACTACTATCAGTAAGCATGATACCGAGAATGACACTCTCAACAAACTCCCATGTTCACACCTGATGACTATGATACATGGAAGGTTTCATCAGGAACCAGGACTTCACACTCTGGAAGTAAGTTCTTGAAGGACCATTCATTCCAACGGTTGCTGCTGCTGGAGCTGGTGGAGCAGCTGTTCCAAAAGACCCATCACTCTACTCAGACAAGGACTACAAGAACATGGAGGTTGACTGTGACAATTACGTTCAAAGATTACGTCATTATCGAATGAAAGCGCATATTGTCGTGCTTGAAATCCACATTAATTTAGCAATCGTGATTATTACAAGTTGAAAGTATACGAGAAATCATGAACGTGGCGAAAACTGTGCGCGAAACGAAGTTCCCAATTCTCCGAAATCGTAAAAAAAGATAAATTCAAAAATATTGCAATTCGAGAGTCTTCGCGGTACGCCAAGGCTAAACTAAGGGTCCTTGGCGGTACACGAGGAGTCTAAAATATCTTTTGGACTCCGGATTTCTTTGCGGTACGCTAAGGAAAAATTATGCCCCCTTGGCGGTACGCGACGAGAATGTCGGTTCAGAAAGACCTCAAATTCATTAGATAGCAAGCAAAGTAAGCACATATTATACTTTCTCGAACTCCAGTTGCAAAAGCCTCGACCAGACCAACCTTTGATCATCAAATCTCAGTTTTAAAGCCTTCAAAACGTCCGGATTGCATAAGGGAACAATTCTACAAGTGCTGATCATCGTTTCTATCCGAGAAATCCGTCTGATTAGGTAACGATTCGTTTCATCCTACTAGTTTGATAATGGTTTGATTAGATCTTGTTTTTGAACATAATACAATAGTTAGGATTGTTGATTATTGCCTAGATGATAGCTAGGAATGGTTATAAACGAAGAACTCAGTATGTTAACGGTTAAATCCTAGTTTTGATCCCTTGTCATGCTCGGTTATCATGAAACTATATCTATGATTATAATGGTTTAAACCATTTGATTGTAACAATGCTTGTGATTTTTTTGATCATTCCCTCATATGAAAGGTTAAATCCAAGTCTTGTGTATGATAGAGTTTAAACCTACATTAAGATAATGAGGCATCGATATATTTACCGACATGTAGTATCTTTGTAAAATGTAGATGTGTCCGAAAGGAACTAAATATGGGTTCCATGGTTATCTTAAACACTGTGTATCGAAAACTTGCATATCATATCATATTGTTTATCTTAAACATTATGAACTCACCAGCATTGTGCTGATTTTTCCAACTCAAATCTTTTTCCAGGTAGACAGTGACCGCCAGTGAGGTTTCACTTTTATACATTGTAATTAAACAATTCGGTTTGTATAATAAGTTTAGTTTGTAAACTGTAACCGTGGTTGTGATAACGATACCCTTGTAATATATTATCTTTAAGTTAATCTGTGTGTTGTGATACCGGATCAAGTAATTTACACCCCATCTCTGAGACATCACCACTATGCTTCCGCGACCTTCCTAGTGTGATCAGTGATATCATCATCAGGTGACGAGAGGTGGGGTTGTGACACTGACTCAAAGGCACTCTGCTTTATCCAAATGTCCATTCCAAACTCTATCATACATGCATTCAAGAAATGTTACAATACAATAGTTTAAACCATATGAGGGAATGATCAAAAATGTTGGGGTGGGATTTAATAAAATGGAACCTCCATCTGCATACACTCCAACAGTGGAGATTCACTGTAAACCTGAAACATGTCTTGTGTATGATGAGGATCTTGACATACATAAGATTCAACAAGAAAATGATTTGTCTGATATTTGCCCTACTCCATCAAATTTCTCATCTGAGACTGTACTCCTGTTTCTTTTAAAAATTTAAAATCTATTCACAAACAAAAGGAAAGAAACAAGAAAAAAAATCTATTTTTGTTAAGGCAAACTATGTACAAACGGGTAGTACATCCTCAAGCGACTATGTAACTTGTCCATCCGAAAAGTCACATAGGGCAAAATTAGGAAACAGGAATGCTAGTACAACAAGAGTTCAGGCAAATCACTCCAACAAATGTCCTGACAGTACATTCGAATCAAAGTCAAGTCAGTTCAGTTCAGTTAAGAAGATCACAGCTCAGAATCATCTCTAAGAAGGAACTTTTAGAGATCCTCAAAGAATCAACCAACGTGTCTAATTTGTGGAGACACAAATCACTATGCTGCTAATGGTATCTTTAATCCAAGAATCAGAAGGAATTCTAAACCATGGAGAGGAGGAAATGACAAGGATAGCTAGAGAAAATCATCTCATTCTTCGGAATGCAAACAATCTGGTTCTGAAGTGAAAATATCAGGCAAGCAGCAGATGAAGAAACTCTCTGAAGTGTCTACTTCTGATAACATGAATAGAAGGAACCGGAAGTCTCCCAAAATAAAGAATTCGTCGGAAACAAAAGCCAGAACTGCTTCTGAAAATAATGAAAATAGGATCTTCTTACTTCAGAAGAAGACAAACAGAAGGAAGGCAATATCTCAAGTCAAAATCCAAACCTTCGGAAGGCAAAGCAAGAGGTACTTCCAAGGATTACTAGAAGAAAGAAAAGAAAATTCATCAATCAACACCAAAGGTCAACAATGTCTGGAAAAGAAAGGACTCCACTCAAACTTTAGTTCCACCAGAAAGTTCATCATCTATACCACCTAAGATGATAGCTAAGAAGTTCACATACAATGATGCAAATGGCAACCCCAAGACCACATGGGCTTAGGTTCCCTTCAGAAACTGACTCAATTTTATGTGTGCAGGGGAAGAAAGACTCAAAGAGTAACTTGTGGATAGTTGACAATGGCTGCTCCCAGCATATGACATGCAACAAGACCCACCTGCACAAGTATGAACCATTTTATGGAGGGTCGGTTGCTTTTGGAAGTGATGCAGTAGGTGGTTATATCACTAGTAGATGAACAATAACCAATGGTAACGTAAGTTTTGAAAATTTTCATTTTGTCAAGGAGCTAAATTACAATTTGCTAAGTGTCTCACAGTGATTAGAAACATTACATGTTGTTCACTGAGCATGAATCTCTTGTTCTAAAACCAGGTTTTATTGATCCAAATAATCAACTTTTGCTCAGAGCTCCTAGAAGAAACAACATGTATATCTTGGATATGAGCACAGCCTCACCACTTAGCAATATAAACTGCTTTGTTTCAAAAGCCTCACTTGTTGAATCATCTCGTTGTATAGAATAATTTGTCATGTAAACCTCAAAAACATGAATAAACTGGTCAAAAATAATTCAGTTACAGGTTTACCAACACAAATCCTCTCATCATGCCAAAGAGATAAACTCAATTACAACAGTCGTACACTTGCTTCACATGGACTTGTTTGAACCTACAAGTGTGAAAAGTCTAGGTAGAAAATCTTATTGTTGGTGGTCACTGATGACTTTTCAAGATACACTTAGGTATTCTTTATGAGTACCAAGGATGAGACAGCTGAAATCTTGAAGTCATTCATTCTTATGGTAGAGAATGAAAGTTATCACAATGTGAAAATCATCAGGTGCGACCAAGGTACATAATTTAAGAATCATACTTTAAATTCATTTTGTAAATCCAAAGGTATTATAAGACAATTCAGTGCTCCTAGGACTCCACAACAAAATGGTGTTGCTGAGAGAAGGAATAGGACACTAATTGAGGCAGCTAAAACCATGTTATATGATGCTAAGCTACTAGTAACTTTTTGGGTAGAAGCAGTCAATGATGCTTGATATGTTCCAAATATAATACCGATAGTTAACTCACATGGTATGACTCCTTATGAAATTTCGCAAAAGAGAAAACCATTTATTGGATTTCTTAAACCATTTGGATGTCATGCACCATCTTGAATGCTAAAGATAATTTAGTCAAATTTGCTGAGAAATAAGCAGAGGGCTTCTTTGTTGGATACTCTTCTCATGCTAAGGCATATAGAGTATACATCAAAAGTTCCAGGATTATTGAAGAGTCTGCAAATATTCAGTTCAATGAACATACTATCAATAAACTAGGAAACGACCCTAATTGGCTATTTGATCTTGATGAATTCACATCCGCTTTTAATCTTTCAAAAGAGTATGCTACAGTATCTCATATGTCACAACCCCACCTTTCGTCACCTGAGATGATGTCACTCGTTGTTCTGAGAAGGTTGCGGAAGCATAGTGGTGATGTCTCAGAGATGAGGTGTGACTTACTTGATCCGGTATCACAACACACAGATTAACTTAAAATAGATACTTTTCAAGGTTCGTCATTATAATCAATAGTACAGTTTACAACTAAGTTTACTACACACTAACTTATTTAATTACAAGTGGTTGAAGTGCATCCTCACTGTCACACCCCCAAATTCCCACTCGTGGTGTCAGTCCACGTGGGTGTGACGTGGCCAGGATCACAGCTCATGGTCATATAGAACGACTCTATATGAATTTACACAATCACACAGATTTGTAATATAACATAGTTTCATTCATTAAGCAGCGGAAAAATGTTTCAACATCATAAGTAAATAAGTTTGCAGCGGAAAGTAAATTGTTTAACAGACACTACATTGTTCAAATTTGTTTAAAAACCAACAAATGCACACACAAGCCTAGGATATGAGTCTATATGCCATTCAGACTCCTTAATGTTTCCTTGCGTGCGTCCTAGCGTGTGCTCCGTTAATTACCTGAGAATACATGCAAAAGTGTCAACTAAAAAGTTGGTGAGTTCACAGGTTTAGACAGACATAAATAGTAAACAGACATATACTGGGTATGTTAAGTTTAGTTGTTGGATACTACGATCCGTGGAGTGTGTCAGTTCATCTTACCGAAACTAGACTGTTTCCGTTTGCCTCCGCGAGTCATCGCTGAACTCGCAATTCACATCGAAATTACACTCGTTATGACCTCCAGTCAACATTGGTGCCGAGTGGGGCTAGTCAAACCCAGTAGTACTACGTAATTACGACTCGTTTGTTACACAACTAACGGTAAGGATAAGTGAGGACTTTAAGCGATAATAGTTACACTCAAAAATGGTTTTCACAACATACCAGTCATATATCTAAAACAGTTGCATTGTATTCTCACCCCAATAGTTTAGTAAAACAGTTAAAGAGTAAAAGTGGGGCCGTAAACTCACCTGAGTTAAGTAGTGCGTGTTTTTCACGAGAACAGTGTAGCTCGCCGGCTAGTGGTTACCTATATCACATAGGTACCATAAGTTTGTGTTTGCATACATGTGGGTCTCACGGGACCGTGTTTGAGTTCAACAACTCCAAGTTGTTTTGTGGGTCGCGTTGACCGTGTTTGACCGTGTTGACCGTGTTTGACCTAACGACCCGTTGGTGACGGTTTTGGATCAAGTGTTCGTGTAATGTGCGGTTTTGTGTCGTGTGAAGTGTACGGATACCAATAGTCATTGTTTTTGTGAGGAAACTTACTTTATATTAAGTTTCTATTTCAGAATAGTTTCCACATTAGGCAAGTCATGCAAGAAATCATATTCCGATTATTCTAACATGCATATTTATCCTAAATGAGCATGTTATCACATAGCACATAGTTACATATAGCCGGTTTAGCATAGCTGGCGCGTAAAAGTTTCTATAATCCGAAAGTTACAAAATAAGCATGTGTCACTAAGTCTAGCTAACAATCTCGTCTTAATATCGTCATCCTAGTTCATCTAACCGTTAAATCATATTCATTACAACAAATATGTCATCATTTATAGACTTTGTGAAATAAAGTCACTATTCATGGTACTATTCATAATAATCATATATTTGGTGATTTTAACAATTTTACACATCAATAATCATCCTTTTTGTTTCTAAACATCATTTTGAACATAACTTATAGATATAATCACATGCATTAAGCCATTTCATCATAAATCAACCTTTCATGATATTAAAGTTACCACAATTTGTAAAAATCACATTTTGACATATCTTGCTATTCATAACACTTCTAAATCTCATAAATCATATCCAATAACATTTCAATATCAAACATCATGAATCTCCACCTATATCATACATACATGTTGCTAGAACCATCATTTTGATCAATATGACCATTATATCATAACAACATCCTCATGAAATGTAAAAATACATCATACTAACATCATAGATCATCAATATTCATACTCAAATCAACAAACCCAGATTCAAAGTGATAGAAATTCGTGTATGTGAAGCTCATGCACTTGTATGTGTGTGTGTGAGCTTGCATGTGTGTGTAATGGTGTTTTTAGACTACAAAGATGCTAGAACTACCTTCTAATGCTTCAAAATGTGGCTAAGCAAGCTTCAATCACGAGAGAGAATGGAGTGTGGTGTTCTTGGAGCTCCTTTGTGCCTCAAACCTTCAAGATCCTCAAGAATAAGCTTCCTAAGATGCAACCATGGCTTCCAAAGGTCCTTTGAGGTAATTATGGTGTTGTGGGACTAAAATCAGACGTTATGGGGGTTTAAATAGAAGGATTTACGTGTAGGATTGGGTAAAAGAAGTATGGTGTGGTAATCATGAGATTTACAAGATTTTTAAGTGTCAGAGTAGCCAGGCGTATCGCCTGACGTTGACCACCAAGGCCAGGCGTTACGCGCGAGGCAGCCAGATGTGAGGCGTCCCTCCTCATCCGCGCGTATCGCTTGGGTAGGGATTCTCGGGTCAGGCGTACCGCCTGGACCCTATATCCGGCCCAATTTGGCCCATTTTCATGTTTTGATCCATTCTTCGCGTATTTTTCGATTACGAGCATCGTTTCTCGTCATATGAACATCGTTCTACTAACTTAGGTTCCTCGGAACTTAATGTGCAGGTGAAAGTGTTCTGTGGTTTGATCCGTTCACCAACGTTCGTTATTCAAGACACGTGTTAGAGTTGTGTGATAGTTACTTGAACCATCGGTGTGTTTGGTCTGTTCTGCCACGTGTCACACTAAATACAATTATTCTAGTGCCACGTATGAAATAATAATAAACATTATTATTAAAATAATATAAGTGCTGACCTGGAATTTGTGAGGTGTCACATCATCCCCCAGTTAATAGGAATTTCGTCCCGAAATTCAGTTCGTGTTGCTGGTGTTAGTCTGGTTGGAGAATAGGTGAGGGTATTTCTGTTTCATCTGGTCCTCTCGCTCCCATGTGTATTCCGGTCCTCGCCGTGAGTTCCAACGAACTTTTACAATTGGTATTTTACTGAGTTTCAACTTCTTGATTTCCCGATCCATGATTTCCACCGGTTCCTCAATGAAGTGAAGTTGTTCATCAATCTGAATTTCCTCTAAAGGAACTGCGAGCGTCTCGTCCGATAAGCATTTCTTAAGGTTCGAAACATGGAACACATTGTGTACGCTACTCAATTCATGTGGTAGCTGTAGTTCGTAGGCCACAGGGCCTATCCGTTTAGTGATCTCGAATGGTCCGATATAGCGAGGGTTTAGCTTTCCCCGCTTTCCAAATCGAATCACTCCCTTCCAAGGCGAGACTTTAAGAAGTACTCGATCTCCCACTTGGAATTCCAAAGGCTTGCGCCTTTTGTCGGCGTAGCTTTTTTGTCGATCCCGAGCTGCTGCCATTCGGTTACGTATCTGCACGATCTTTTCAGTTGTTTCGTGCACGAGCTCAGGTCCGGTCAGTTGGCTTTCACCAATTTCTGCCCAACAAAGTGGTGATCTGCATTTACGTCCATAAAGTGCCTCAAAAGGTGCAGCTCCGATGCTGGTGTGATAACTGTTATTGTAAGAGAATTCCACCAAAGGTAGGTGAGTCTCCCAGCTGTTACCGAAGTCAATCACACAGGCCCGAAGCATGTCTTCTAGGGTTTGGATGGTTCGTTCACTCTGACCATCCGTCTGTGGATGATAAGCAGTGCTCATATCCAATCTCGTCCCGAGTGCCTTGTGTAAGGATTTCCAAAAATGTGCCGTGAAACGACTGTCTCGGTCGGATATTATAGAGATTGGAACTCCATGTCTGGATACGATTTCCTTTAAATAGATTTGGGTTAACTTTTCCAACTTGTCGGTTTCCTTAATCGGAAGAAAGTGTGCCGATTTCGTGAGTCGGTCTACGATAACCCATATGGTATCGCAACCACTTGTTGTCTTTGGCAGCTTGGTGATAAAATCCATAGAAATCTGCTCCCATTTCCAGACTGGAATTTCCGGTTGTTGGAGTAGCCCTGACGGTTTCTAATATTCGACCTTGACCTTTGAGCAAGTCAGACACTTACTCACATAGTTCGCGATTTCAGATTTCATGTTCGGCCACCAGTAAGTAGTCTTTAGGTCGTGGTACATCTTGTCAGAACCTGGATGTACCGAGTATCGACTCTTGTGAGCTTCATCCATCACTACTTCTCTCAATCCCCCGTAGCGTGGAATCCAAATTCGGTCCATCAGATAGTAAGCTCCGTCGTCTTTCTGTTTCATCTGTTTATCCATACCCCGCATAGCTTCGAGGATAAGGTTTTCCTTTTTCAGAGCTTCTTGTTGTGCGACTCGAATCTGATTAGGTAACTCAGAATGAATGGTAAGTTGTAGTGCTCGTACGCGTTTGATTGTTTCCTTTCTACTTAACGCATCGGCTACTACATTGGCTTTCCCGGGATGATACTTGATTGCACAGTCATAATCACCTATCAGTTCAACCCATCTGCGTTGTCTCATGTTCAGTTCCTTCTGATCGAAAATGTGCTGCAGGCTCTTATGATCGGTGAATATGGTGCACTTGGTGCCGTACAGATAGTGCCGCCAGATCTTCAATGCGAACACTACGGCTCCCAATTCCAGATCATGGGTGGTGTAATTTTTCTCGTGCACCTTTAGCTGTCGTGACGCATAAGCTATGACTTTCTCGCGTTGCATTAGCACACAACCGAGCCCTTGTTTCGATGCGTCGCAATAAACCACAAAATCTTCACACCCGTCTGGTAGCGATAGAATCGGAGCACTGCACAATTTCTGCTTCAACAAGTCGAAAGCAGCTCCTTGTTTCTCTCCCCATTCGAATTTCTTGTCTTTGTGCGTAAGGGAAGTCAATGATTGTGCGATCTTCGAGAATCCCTCGATAAACCGCCTGTAGTACCCGGCCAATCCCAAGAACTGTCGTACCTCTGTTGGGGTCTTAGGTGCAGTCCAGTTCTTGATTGCCGCAATCTTAGTTGGGTCTACATGTATCCCTTTCGCGTTTACTACGTGCCCAAGGAACTGAACTTCGCGAATCCAGAAATCACATTTGGAGAATTTCGCGTACAATTGTTCCTTCTTCAGTAGTTCTAAGACACGTCTCAAGTGTTCGGCATGTTTTTCTCGAGTCTTAGAATAGATCAGGATGTCATCAATGAATACGATTACGAACTTGTCGAGATATGGTTTACACACCCGATTCATGAGATCCATGAATACGGCCGGTGCGTTAGTCAGTCCAAAAGGCATTACCAGAAATTCGTAATGTCCGTACCGTGTTCTGAAGGCTGTCTTCAGTATATCTCCTTCTTGTACTCTGAGTTGATGGTAACCAGATCTTAAATCGATCTTCGAATAGTAGCTTGACCCTTGCAATTGGTCAAACAAATCGTCTATTCGAGGTAATGGATATCGGTTCTTGATCGTTACCTTGTTTAGTTCTCGGTAGTCTATACACATACGGAATGATCCGTCCTTCTTCTTCACAAACAATACCGGTGCTCCCCAAGGTGAGAAGCTCGGTCGGATAAATCCTTTATCCAACAACTCCTGAAGTTGATTAGATAGTTCTTGCATTTCAGTAGGAGCCAATCGGTATGGTGCCTTAGCTATCGGTGCTGCTCCTGGTGTTAGATCTATCTGAAACTCCACTTGTCGTGCTGGTGGTAGTCCCGGTAGATCGTCAGGAAAGACTTCCGGATAATCGCGAACAATAGCGATGTCCTCGATCTTCCGTTCCTTCTTTGATTGTTCGGTGATAAGAGCTAAGATAGCCGTGTATCCTTTCCTCAAATATTTGTTTGCCTTCATGCAAGACATGATGTTTAATGGTATTCCGCGCCGTTCCCCTTGAATTGAAATCTGCTCTCCACTTGGCAATGTAATTCGCACGATCTTCTCATTGCACACGATCTCGACATGATTTGCAGATAGCCAATCCATTCCAATCACCACGTCGAAGCTCCCGAGAGTTACTGGCATCAAGTCAATCATCAGCTGATGGGTTGCTAGTGTCAAAACACACCCCTTGAGGATGTGTTGTGTTTCAATCAGCTTGCCGTCCGCTAACTCTACGGTGTACTTATAGTCTAGTGGTGTTGGTGTCATATCAAACAGTTTACTAAATTCACTAGATATAAAACTTCTATCGGCACCGGTATCAAATAATATGCTAGCATAAACATTATTTAAAAGAAACGTACCGGTGACGACATTGGGGTCATCTTTAGCTTCACCCGATCCAATTACGAATGCTCTTCCCCTTGCCGGGTTGCCTCCAATGTTCTTGTTTTGTGGGCAATCTCGGCGCATATGCCCTGGCTTCCCGCAAGTGAAGCATCCCTTTAAGGTGTCATTTTTGTTGAGATTTGGATTGGGGTTTGATCGACATTCTTTAGCCAGATGTCCATTTCTGCCACAGTTGGTGCACTTGCCCTTTTTGCATGGGCCAAAATGATGATAGTTGCAGATGTTGCATTTTGGGCTGTTGCCCTGATATCCTCCCTTACCTTGAGTGTTCGGTTGGGTGGCAGTGAAAACCTTAGCAGGTGCAGGCTAGTGTTGGGTCGGTTGCTGAGGTGAGAAGGTGCGGTTGTTGCTGGGCTCCCACTTTCGCTTGGGTTCTTGGGGTTTCAGATGTTCACCCCTTTTAGGCAGTTTCCCTTGGGCTACCGCCTGATCGGTCAGCTTGTGTGCCAAGCGTATCAGTGGTTGGATAGTAGAGTGGTCGGAAGCAGTGACCGTGCTCTGGATTTGTTCCGGCAATCCACTGATAAATTGCTCAATCTTCTTGTACTCCGGCGTCACCATCGCCGGGCACAGCTTGCACAGTTCATGGAACCGAGTACAGTACTTCTCGATCTCTGATCCTACCATCTTGTGCACCCAGAACTCTTCCTCCAGTTTCCTAATTTCATCCTGAGGACAGTATTCTTCGTGGAGCATCCTGGTGAAGTTGTCCCACGGAATTGAGTTTGCGGTGTCCAGTCCAAGGGTTTGGACATGAGTGTTCCACCAGGTGAGGGCCGGTCCCTCCAGTGTTCCCGTGGCGTATTTTACCCGGTTCTCATCCGAGCATTCAGCTATAGAGAAAACTGACTCCAGCTTCTCTATCCAACGAAGCAGTCCCACGGCTCCTTCAGTACCTTGAAACTTGTGAGGGTGGCAGCTCAGGAACGCCTTAAACGAGCATCCCTTCGTTGCTCCCCCGTGGGATCCTGTGCGTCGGGGTTCAATGCAACGTGTTAGTGTCTAGACTGTCTATACTATGTTAGTCATGTTAGGCAAGAGTTAATACCGTTGTTAGTACCACTCGTCTCGCTGGCGTGACGGTTGGCCTCGTACTCCGCGAGTACCTTGTTGAATTTGCGTTCGACCATCATGTCGATTCGTGCCTTTTCTGCCTTACGTTTGAGTCGAAGGGCATGGTTTCCTCTTCCGGACATGTTTCTATATAGAAAGGTTAGAATGTTAGTTAGCATAAGTTAGAGTGTTAGTCAATTGTTAGATCAGATGTCATGTTAACAATAGCCATAGCCATGATATATATAAGCAACAAAGTAAAGCATCTTTCCATTAATGATAATAAGTTTGTGTACAATATTTTCCAAAAGAGATGCTACAAAATTTGCACGAGCACATCCCGCTCGGCTAAGTGATACAAAAGTAGAATACTAAAATAAAAATCCTAACTAGACAATCGTGGAGTGTGAATCTCCACTATCAGCAGGGCCATCATCGTCATCCTCATCAGGATCCTCGTCTGGATCCTCATCAAAATCTTCCTCATCGAGATCCACCGGCTCGAATTGGGGTTCTGGCTCAGGCTGTGGCTCCACAATAAACTGTTCGACCCATGCATTCAGCATGGCGTCGCTTGCCTGGATCATGGCAAGGTTCTCCTCGTTGGCGTCCTCCACAGCTGCCAATCGTCCAGCGTGTCCATGTGTCACTCCGGCTAAGAAATCCTGTTGCTCCTCGAGCAACGTAGTCCTATCATGGATGTCGGTGACCTCAGTAGTGACCTCCTCCTGTCGCTGGATCACATCCTGAGTCCTAGCGACCAAGTCATCCTGCGTCCCTTCGACGCGTGCGAGTCTCTCCTCCAAGTTATCCACGCGTTTCTGTAGATACTGATTATGCTCCAACAGACCCCTAAACCCATCAGTCATCACGCGTAGCTGGCAGGACTCACGTCTATAACGCGAGATCAATGCAGCGAATGCCCGCTCCATGGGCATTCCAATCGGTGGTAGGGGTGGTCCAGTAGATGTGTCTCCTAGCAAAGGCAACTTGGGTACTCTCTCTTCCCTCGCCCAAACAGCAAGGGTAGTAGGGTACCAGTCCCATGGTCCCCTGCTGGTTGAGGGTCGAAGTCTCTTGGACTCTTGAGAATATACCTGCTCCACTATCTCCTGAATCTTCTGCTTGTCCTCCTCAGTAAGCTCATACTCATACGAGCGTTTCCCCGTGTCCTTCCCTTTCGGATCTTTGTTATTGTCCATCCTGTAAGTTCTAAGTCAGTCAGTATTAATTTACAGTGATAACAATAATATAAGTGTGAAAATTCTAAGTGTAGTGTCTAATGTAGAGCAGTGGCTATAGTCTAAGTTTACTATATGCAAACCTAGTTCCCTATAACCAAGGCTCTGATACCAGTCTGTCACACCCCCAAATTCCCACTCGTGGTGTCAGTCCACGTGGGTGTGACGTGGCCAGGATCACAGCTCATGGTCATATAGAACGACTCTATATGAATTTACACAATCACACAGATTTGTAATATAACATAGTTTCATTCATTAAGCAGCGGAAAAATGTTTCAACATCATAAGTAAATAAGTTTGCAGCGGAAAGTAAATTGTTTAACAGACACTACATTGTTCAAATTTGTTTAAAAACCAACAAATGCACACACAAGCCTAGGATATGAGTCTATATGCCATTCAGACTCCTTAATGTTTCCTTGCGTGCGTCCTAGCGTGTGCTCCGTTAATTACCTGAGAATACATGCAAAAAGTGTCAACTAAAAAGTTGGTGAGTTCACAGGTTTAGACAGACATAAATAGTAAACAGACATATACTGGGTATGTTAAGTTTAGTTGTTGGATACTACGATCCGTGGAGTGTGTCAGTTCATCTTACCGAAACTAGACTGTTTCCGTTTGCCTCCGCGAGTCATCGCTGAACTCGCAATT
The DNA here is from genome assembly GCA_009363875.1 of Mikania micrantha. Classification (NCBI taxonomy): domain Eukaryota; kingdom Viridiplantae; phylum Streptophyta; class Magnoliopsida; order Asterales; family Asteraceae; genus Mikania; species Mikania micrantha. The sequence goes on from CM018698.1 coordinate 67,359,006, forward strand.
CACATCGAAATTACACTCGTTATGACCTCCAGTCAACATTGGTGCCGAGTGGGGCTAGTCAAACCCAGTAGTACTACGTAATTACGACTCGTTTGTTACACAACTAACGGTAAGGATAAGTGAGGACTTTAAGCGATAATAGTTACACTCAAAAATGGTTTTCACAACATACCAGTCATATATCTAAAACAGTTGCATTGTATTCTCACCCCAATAGTTTAGTAAAACAGTTAAAGAGTAAAAGTGGGGCCGTAAACTCACCTGAGTTAAGTAGTGCGTGTTTTTCACGAGAACAGTGTAGCTCGCCGGCTAGTGGTTACCTATATCACATAGGTACCATAAGTTTGTGTTTGCATACATGTGGGTCTCACGGGACCGTGTTTGAGTTCAACAACTCCAAGTTGTTTTGTGGGTCGCGTTGACCGTGTTTGACCGTGTTGACCGTGTTTGACCTAACGACCCGTTGGTGACGGTTTTGGATCAAGTGTTCGTGTAATGTGCGGTTTTGTGTCGTGTGAAGTGTACGGATACCAATAGTCATTGTTTTTGTGAGGAAACTTACTTTATATTAAGTTTCTATTTCAGAATAGTTTCCACATTAGGCAAGTCATGCAAGAAATCATATTCCGATTATTCTAACATGCATATTTATCCTAAATGAGCATGTTATCACATAGCACATAGTTACATATAGCCGGTTTAGCATAGCTGGCGCGTAAAAGTTTCTATAATCCGAAAGTTACAAAATAAGCATGTGTCACTAAGTCTAGCTAACAATCTCGTCTTAATATCGTCATCCTAGTTCATCTAACCGTTAAATCATATTCATTACAACAAATATGTCATCATTTATAGACTTTGTGAAATAAAGTCACTATTCATGGTACTATTCATAATAATCATATATTTGGTGATTTTAACAATTTTACACATCAATAATCATCCTTTTTGTTTCTAAACATCATTTTGAACATAACTTATAGATATAATCACATGCATTAAGCCATTTCATCATAAATCAACCTTTCATGATATTAAAGTTACCACAATTTGTAAAAATCACATTTTGACATATCTTGCTATTCATAACACTTCTAAATCTCATAAATCATATCCAGTAACATTTCAATATCAAACATCATGAATCTCCACCTATATCATACATACATGTTGCTAGAACCATCATTTTGATCAATATGACCATTATATCATAACAACATCCTCATGAAATGTAAAAATACATCATACTAACATCATAGATCATCAATATTCATACTCAAATCAACAAACCCAGATTCAAAGTGATAGAAATTCGTGTATGTGAAGCTCATGCACTTGTATGTGTGTGTGTGAGCTTGCATGTGTGTGTAATGGTGTTTTTAGACTACAAAGATGCTAGAACTACCTTCTAATGCTTCAAAATGTGGCTAAGCAAGCTTCAATCACGAGAGAGAATGGAGTGTGGTGTTCTTGGAGCTCCTTTGTGCCTCAAACCTTCAAGATCCTCAAGAATAAGCTTCCTAAGATGCAACCATGGCTTCCAAAGGTCCTTTGAGGTAATTATGGTGTTGTGGGACTAAAATCAGACGTTATGGGGGTTTAAATAGAAGGATTTACGTGTAGGATTGGGTAAAAGAAGTATGGTGTGGTAATCATGAGATTTACAAGATTTTTAAGTGTCAGAGTAGCCAGGCGTATCGCCTGACGTTGACCACCAAGGCCAGGCGTTACGCGCGAGGCAGCCAGATGTGAGGCGTCCCTCCTCATCCGCGCGTATCGCCTGGGTAGGGATTCTCGTGTCAGGCGTACCGCCTGGACCTTATATCCGGCCCAATTTGGCCCATTTTCATGTTTTGATCCATTCTTCACGTATTTTTCGATTACGAGCATCGTTTCTCGTCATATGAACATCGTTATACTAACTTAGGTTCCTCGGAACTTAATGTGCAGGTGAAAGTGTTCTGTGGTTTGATCCGTTCACCAACGTTCGTTATTCAAGACACGTGTTAGAGTTGTGCGATAGTTACTTGAACCATCGGTGTGTTTGGTCTGTTCTGCCACGTGTCACACTAAATACAATTATTCTAGTGCCACGTATGAAATAATAATAAACATTATTATTAAAATAATATAAGTGCTGACCTGGAATTTGTGAGGTGTCACACTCACCGTGGTCACTGTTTCCCTGCAAAAACATTTGAGTTTGAAAAGATCATCACAAAGCCGGTGAGTTCGTAAAGTTCAAGTTCAACAATATGATATGATGTACAAGTTCTCAAAATGTTCAGTCCAAGATAACCATGGGACCGTATCTAGTTCCTTTCGGACAATTCTCACTCCATAAGATACTACCTGTCGGTAACATCTTAATGCCTCATTGTCTTAATGTCTATCACAACATTAAGAAGTTCTAAAAACAGGTAAAAAACATTCACAGCAAGGGGAGTTGTAGACTCCTAGCTAATGGGTTGTCAGCCGATAGTACTATCATTGTTCCCTGTTCGGTCCCACATGATTTCACTAGATACAGTTCAATAAATGATGACTTTTAAGTTTTGTGATAGAGTTCTGTTCTCCGGGCAAAATCCCATGAAATCCACAAGTTCTCAACAAATCACATGAAATCACGCATATAACAGTGATGCATATCATATGTTTAAGAAAAGTTCCACAGTAATACCCCGATGTTTGTAAAACACTAAAAAGAAAAGAGGTTGTACGAAACTCACCTGAAGTCAGGAGAGTAGTGAAATCACACGCAAACTGATGATAATAGCTAATTTCTGCATTAGTTTATGTTAAATGAATTATTTATGTTTTAACTTACTGATTAGATCTTTCTAAACGTTCAATGTCAGAGATATTGCCTTGAAAGTCATCAAACCGATATTAGGTTTTTAATTAATTAACTTGATGTCATATCATACAATGTATGATAATGTAGGAACCTATACTGATTCAGGTTCCTAACAAACAGTTGATGACACGTTTGATTAATCAGAATAATCTCATAGTAATCAAATTGTTAATGTTGTTGATAATGGTGCTAAAACAGTTTTAGTTGGATTTATGGCTTAGGAATGATCAATCCTTGTTATTAATTACCCAAATATCATGAAATACCATAATGTGACATTGAAATACGTTTAATAACCATGTTTAACATACTAATATGACTGTTATCATAAACTTCAAATAATCATTCCAATGAGTATGTTAATGATTGTGATTAGTTTGAAACACTTGGATGTAACCTTGTATTTCAAAGGTTAATCAAACTAATCACCTACATTGTCGCAATCAAAAAGTTTAAACCATTATAATCATGGTTATGATTTCATGAAAACCGGACATTACAACGGATCAAAACAAGGATTTACCCGTTAAAACATCAAGTTCTTCGTTTATAATCAATCCTAGCCATCATCAAGGCAATAATCAACAATCCTAACCATATCATTACGTTCAAAAACAAGATCTAATCAACCATTATCAAACTAGAAGGTTAAAACGAACCGTTACCTAATTAGACGGATTTCTGAGTGTGAAACAACGATCAAGACTTGCTGGTACGTTCCCTGGCTTCAATTATACGATCTGAGGGTCTTAAGATTGAGTTTTGATGATGAAAGTTGAGTTTTGTTCATCTGGAAGCGAAGACAATTCAAGAAAAAAGATGAAATACCCTTTCTCCCATGCAATTTGATCTTTTGAACTAATCTGTCAAACCGACCCACGCCAGGCGTACCGCCCCACATGGCCGTATAGTCCGGGGCGTAGCGCGCGAGAAACCTCATCCCATATATTTTTCTTGGTCTGTGCGTACCGCCTAGCGAGAGGAGCTGGCGCTAGGCGTACCGCCTAGAACATTTGAGTTTGACATTTTTGTACTTTTCTTCGTTTTGTGATTCCGGACAATCCAGAACTCCGTTTCGCACGCGGTTTTCGCCTATGTTCACCATTTCTCGCATACTATCAAAGTGTAATAATTACAATAGCTAAATAAACATGGATTTCAAGCATGATCAAATTGCTCACGTCCTTGTTGACGTAATTCTCAAATGCAATTGCCACAGTCCCCTCCTGTTAGAGAAATTTCGTCTCAAAATTAAGTGAAGACTTACTTGATGACAATCGTTCATGAGAATAGATGTGGGTATTTTTCTTTCATTCGATCTTCGCGTTCCCACCCACCTTGTGAATTCCATCGAACTTTGACGATTGGTATACGACTGCGTTTCAGTACTTTAACCTCTCAATCCATTACTTCTACTGGCTCTTCACTGAACTGAAATTTTTCGTCAATTTAGATTTCTTCAAGAGGTACAATCAATGATTCTTCAGTTAAGCATTTCTTCAAATTTGATACATGAAAAACATCATGAATGTTACTAAGTTCAGGAGTTAACTCAAGTCTGTAGACTACTGATCCAATTCTTACTAGAATTTTGAATGGTCCTACAAATCTTGGTGAAAGTTTACCTCGTTTCCCAAATCTGAAAATGCCCTTCCAAGGTGATACTTTCAACATTACTCGGTCACCTATTTGGAATTCTAGAGGCCTCCGACGATTATCAGCATAACTCTTTTGACGATCGCGAACAGTTTTAATTCGTTCTTGAATGGGTGCGATCTTATCAGTTGTTTCTTGAATAAATTCTGGGCCTATGATCTGATTTTCACCTATCTGTGACCAACAGATAGGTGATCTGCACTTGCGTCGATAAAGTGCTTCGAATGGAGAGCATTTAATGCTAGTATGGTAGCTATTATTGTATGAGAATTCAACAAGTGGAAGATGAATACCCCAGATACCTCCAAAATCAATCACACAGCTTCTGAGCATGTCTTCCAGAGTTTGATTTGTTCGTTCTGTTTGCCCGTCCGTTTGCGGATGATAAGCTGTGCTCATGGTGATTTGTGTGGCCAGAGCATTCTGAAGATTTTGCCAAAATCGTGACATAAATCGACTATCTCTATCAGAAATGATAGAAATTGGTACTCCATGTCGAGATACAATCTCATTAACATAGAGTTTAGCCGGTCGATCCATGGAGTAATCTTCTCGGATGGGTAAGAAATGCGCAGATTTAGTAAGGCGATTAATAATAACCCATATAGAGTCATGATTACGTGATGTTCTGGGTAGTTTAGTGATGAAATCCACAGAGATCTGATCTTATTTCCACATGGGAATCTCATGTTGTTGTAGTAACCCAGAAGGTCGTTGATGTTTAGCCTTAACTTTAAGACATGTTAGACATCGATCCACGTATTCAGCTATGTGTTTCTTCATTCCAGGCCACAAGTAAAAATTCTAAGATCTTTATACATTTTATTTGCACCTGGATGAATAGAATACCTGGATTTGTGCGCATCATCCAAGACGATTGTTCTAGAGTTACCGAATAAAGGAACCCAAATTCGGCTTTTGAAATACAGTACTCCATCGTTTATCTAATCCTCTTAGTTCCTCAGCTGGGTAGTTCGTTGCTTGTAAAGCTTGTTGTTGAGCTTCTCTAATTTGAGGAACTAGACTGGTTTGAATAGCCATCCTTAACGCTTTCACACGTAAAGGTTTGACCCGTTCCTTGCGACTCAAGGCATTGGCTACGACATTCGCTTTGCCTGGGTGATAACGAATTTCACAGTCATAATTGTTTAGAAGTTCTACCCACCTCCTTTGTCGCATGTTCAACATTTTCTGATCTAGAATGTGTTGGAGAATTTTGTGATCAGTGTATACGATACACTTGGTTCCATATAGATAGTGTCTCCAAATTTTGAGTGCAAACACCACTGCACCAATTTTAGATCATGAGTGGTATAATTCTTCTCATGTACTTTCAGTTGTCGAGAGGCGTAAGCGATTACCTTGTCGTTATGCATTAAGACACACCCAATACCTTGACGAGAAGCATCATAGTACACTGTGAAATTATCAGTACCTTCTGGTAATGCCAAGATAGGTGTGTTGCAAAGTTTGTGTTTCAACAGTTGGAATGCCTTCCAGTAATGCCAAGATAGGTGGTTAATGCAATGATCGAATACAGAAGACACAATGCAATAAAGTCTTAAGTCTTAGATTCTCTACATGCAGGGTCCCTAGGTTATAGTCTAGGCCAAACCGTTTAAATAAGTGACCTATATTTCTCTATAACCATGACTCTGATACCAATCTGTCACACCCCGAGCCGGCGGGGTTGGATCGGAGTCCCCGTCGGGCGGAAGGTTCCGGGGGCGCGATATCGTGAGTGATAATCGGAATGATCAGATTGTTTACATTGCACATGATATATAAATGAGAAACTGCTAAAATAAAATAGAATTACAAAGTTAAATTACATCAGTTAAGTATATAATTTAACAATGTAAATCTACTATCACATCGTAATCTTCTATCTTGTATCTGCACAAGATATACTAAATAATTGTGTAATGATGTCCAAAAGTATGCAGGTCCAAAAGCTAGGTCCACTATCGGATATCCTAGTCCAAAAAAATGACTCTCTAGTTGACCTGTTCATCACCTGAGAAGTCATGCAAAAATACAGTCAACACATGGTTGGTGAGTTCATATAGTTTTATAAAAATGAGTTTGAATAAACTAAATGACAACCTTAACCTCACCATTAACCACCTATACCATCCAATTCCATATGCTTATATATAGGGCATATGTAGGGGAACAAGCCCCAGCCAACATCCCACCACATACCAAACCACATGATATATTGTTCCTGGCGATAATTAAGCATTTCATCCCATACCTTTGATTCTTAGTATTTGATTACCCTGAAAACGTTTACCTTGATTCTCCAAAAAGACAACCTTAACTTCATTAACAACCACCTATGCTATCCAATCAAGTATGCTTAGCATATTGTTGTTAATGATAATTAAGCGTTTCACTCCATTCACCTTCATTTTAGATTCTGATTTCCACAAATAGATTTACTTGTAATCTCTAGAGTCACCATGTATCCATGATTTCCCCAAAACACTTGTAGAAATATAATATTAAATGATTAATTAAACTAATAATTAAGCATATAATTACAACTAAGACATGATGATTGGGCCTTATTTGACTCAACCAATGAGACTTAGTTGTTGGTGGTTGTCCAAGTTGTACCCTCTCACACGTGACCCATATGAGGCATGAATCACAAGGAGTCTACCTGTGTGTGCCGGGATTTTAATGATGCCCATATCAGCTTGACCCACTGGTCTACTGTACATGCCGGGACTTTACAGATATCCTTCGATTCTTTATATCTTTGATTCTCTTGCTTTTGATTTTTGATTTCATTTGATAGTTCACGTTATTGCCCATATAGCTTGACTACAAGAGTCTACTATTTATGCCGGGACTTTATGTGTGTTACACGTGGTCTTGATTTCCATACAACTGACATCCACCTTGACTCAAGCATTAATGATTTCATTAGATTTTAATGATTTCAATATTTCAATGATTCTCACACAACTATGATTTTCTTGATTTCCTTGAGTCTCTTGATTTTGATCTTTAGAACTTCATGATTTCACAATGATTATAGATTTATGAATAGGATCCTTTGATTTACTGATCACCACACTGAATTAGTTTCCATTGTATTTGATCTTTAACTTTAGTTCTTTTTTATTCCACTTTGAATTTAGATTCTTGAATTTGAGTTTGATGGACTAAGGGTTTGTCTAGAGTTTTAGAATTTAGGTATTACTCGTAGGAGTAATTTAATTGACTTGTAAGTTAATTCTGCATAGCAATTACCTAGACAGGAGTCTAGGAGTATCAACAAGCATAAAGATATAACATACAATGAATAAAAGCATTTAAGTAAACAATTTATATAAAATAGTTTACGCATGCTTCTCACACTACAAGAAATTTGGGTCTTTATCTACAAATAGTATGTGTGGTTAAAAGTCTATTATGTGTTGTTAATTGTCTTTACCTACACATAAATTAAGTGTTATGATGTGTTGCCTCACAACTGTTGAGATAGATCATTACCTACACATCAATTATATGTAGGTATACATCAAGATTTACCTATACATGTATGTGTAGCTAAAACTAATTAATATGTGTTGTTAGAATTATAATGATTTGTAAAGATTTAACACAATATGTGTAGGTAATAAACTTTAATTGCATTCAAATAAATACAAAATATTTAAATACAAATAGATACCAAAATAACCAAATTTAATTGAAAATATGAACACATCATCATTCAAACTACAAATGAAAGTACAAGGTATACAAACTGAAATACTCAAAACAACAAAACATAAGTGATTTACAAGTCACTACATGTTGCGAAAAATAATAAAATTAACTCACTCCTCAACATTTTCATCACTCTAATGTATCATTTTGAGATGGTCCTCTTGTTTTTGGTAAAGGTGCCATGAGATTCTTTTCGATCAGTATTTGTTGCATTGTTGCACATGTCTCTTTCAATGTTTCAACTTCATCCACAAGTTCATTGTAAGTAGGATGCTTTGATTTCTTACTAATATTCGTGAAGTTACTACAAATATTTGGATCATGTCCCTAATCATGCAAACGAACTGAGCTTCGTCCAAATACATTTTCAAGAATTGACTTGTCGCTCATTGATTCCACAGAATGTTGGCTTCTTAACTTCATCATATCTTTCTGTTAGAGAAAAAAAAATGTTTGAACAAATTTTCAACTTCATCAATAACCATGCAAATAGCGTAATATAAAAGATAGACAAATGAAAACAACTGAATAATCATTGTGTTTGTAGAACTAATTTCAAATGCTTAAAATTATGTGAACAATTAAAGATAGTAAACACACATTCTAACATATTCAATCATTTAATTGTTTGGGTTACTAAATATAACTTTTTAACCTCAATTGATAAGTTAATCTGGGTCATTCATGGACTTGCCAATAGATAAAGAAGAAGGTGTTGTCATGTCAACATTGTTATGTTACAACTTGAGATGGCTTTCAAAAGATTACAAAATTATTAAAGTAATAAGAGAGTAGCTGCCAAAATTGCTCAAATGAGACAAAGTATCATATTCTAGGAACCAATAAGAACATATTCTAAAAATTAAGATAATTGATTTTGTTAGTGTACTTACTTGGGCAATAAAATATCATCTGTAAACATAGTTGGTATTACATTTATAATCGCTAGATCACCATGGATAAACACACTGCAAAATTTTAAACATTCAAACATATGAACAAACAAAATGAACATTGAACTAACAGTTAAAAGAATTCTATTAACCAATAAAATCTAATTAAAATTTTACAAAACCAACATAACTCAAAATCTTGTTGATACAAATCCATGGATCAAGATTTGAAAAAAAAAACAAAAAAAAAAGGTAATCTTAGTTGTTATAACAAAACAACATGCGATAAAGTAATATTTTTTCTTAAACTATGTTATATATATGGAGTCCCAAAATATATATTTAAAGATCAAGTTAACTATCCTAGTAAACTATAGTATGTACCAAGAGTAAAGTGTACTGAAACTAACCTTACTATGTGTGTAGATGGTATGGTGATGGTAGGTAAAGAGCATCAACATGATTTTTATGATGATGACTATAACTGATAATAGATCGTGTACCTCTGTTGATGTTTGAAAAGATATCTTGTAACCAAAGCTTAGTTATATCAAACTACAACAGATTTTCAGATTATAGAAATTGTTATACACACACTAAACACACAAATATGTATCTGTTAATAATGTTGCATTAATATGCAAATAAATTTTGACTTTTTTTAGATTATAATATGAAATATCACAACTGGTGCAAACACATCTGTGGTATGTAGCTAATCAAGGCCTAGCACCACAAACCCAACTGAAATAAGAATTATAAAAAGCAATAGACATTTCTATTAATTTCTAAATCTAAGGTCGTAACTTTAGAAATTTACTTATTTACATCACATCATCTCATAATTCATCTTATTATCATAATTCATTATATAAGTTGCTCTGATAAATCAGTAAATTGGCAGCACAAAACTCCCCAGTAATCACTTGATTCGTTTGACCAGAGAGATTAAAATAGCAAAGTAATCCAAACAGTTATAATGTGACAGTCATAAGTGTAATAAGGAAAAAAGAGACTGTGATTCTTTAACAAATGCCAACAGCAAACATAGCAAAAAATCAAATATAGGTTTTAAAACTCAAAAAACTAAAGAAAAATAGAAGAGATATGATACCTTTTAACAATATGAAGCTCACCAATGAGCATTCCATCTGAACGAATTATCAAATTAGGGTTCACAAATAGTTTGAACAACAATATATTAATGCAAAATAGAACTAATTTGATACCTGTTTATCCTTGGATTTAGGTGCATAATCTCTTAAACAAAGCATCACTTGAATCCTCTTAACCCAAAGCACCAACACAAATTCTAATGCATAGAGGAAGGGTCGATGAACAATCCATTCGCAAACAAACAAAACTCACCGGAAATTCGATCGGTAGAAACTTTACATACGAACACACACACACACAATTAACACAAGAAAAAGAAACCCTAGATACATTAACCTTGTTAAACAGTGACAACAGATGGAATCATCAAACTAAAAGAGAGGCCGAGAGGGTTCACCGAGGACGGATGAGAAGAAGTCGAGCGGTTGAGGCAATCATGGAGTACGATGAAATTAAACTGACGTGAGATAAACAAGAGATCCTCAAAACTGATGTGGGAACAAAATATTCTCAAACCAAGGGGCTTGGAGCCAATGAACCAATAAATCATATCGTGCTGGGTTCAAATCTCGGGTTTTATTAAATTATTTATTTTATAACTCTTACTTTGGTGGTAGATATGATTGGGTGATGTTGTTAATGGTACAAATAAATCATATGATGTTAAGCAATCCGTTAATAATACAAAAAATTAACCGTTCAAATAAAAAGAAGCAAGACTCGAAAACGTGCGTGGTTGGGAAATTAATGCTTTGTTCCAAATCAATCGACCCAGACCCACTTTTGTTATGTTAATTATTGTGCAGGAAAAATATATGGATATTAAAAAGAATCGTATATCACACTCTAAACACAACATGTACTTCATTGTTCATATTTGTTTTTATAGAAAAGGTAATAATAATAACAATATTATAATTTCGTTGTGTTTTAATATATAATAATAATATTAGTAATGATAATTAGTGTGTTAGGCATGAATTTTTCTATAAAAAATATACAACTTGAACCTGAGTTAGCTAGTTCTATTTTTTTTAACGAGAATTTGGATCATCGACATGTCATAAACTCATCCGATCACATCCACAGTACGAGAAAGCCCACCATTGGCCGGTAAAGCAAGTGTGACATACAAAAAGTGCCACTAAAACCAAAATTAGTGGCATAAAAGTTAAATACTGCTAAAAACGTGTGTCACTAAATGACATTTTATTCGTAGTGTATTTGTAGGTATTAGTTTTAACATATATTTTAGAAAATAAAATAAAAAAATTGTATACTTAATTTATCTACGCATTTATTAATAAAAATTTTGTGTAGGTAAAACATAATCAATTATCCACACATATTTACTTTTTTACATGTGTGTAGAAAATTAACCTACACATAACATAAATTTGTCACATGTGTGGGTAATTCAACATTTCATTGATGGCAAATTTGGGGGTGGGGGATTTTCCCACTAATGTTAAGTGTAGCTAAAATGTATTGCTAACACATATTAAGTGTTGGTTGTTATAAAAATATAATATCAACCATTACCCACACATATAAACACATGTGTAGGTAATTTACCTACACATATACAAGTGTAGGTAAATTATGTGTTGGTAAACACTCTAATTTCTTGTAGTGTCAGCCCCGCGTTTGAAAACAAAAATGTTTAGAAAAGGGGCAATGAACTCACCTGTGTTGCTGTGTAAATGATCTATCACAAAATGCTCGCTCGTTGTTGTAACTTAGGTTTCTTCAGTTCCTGAGTTATTTTAAAAGAGTGCGAATACGATAAGTATACATGTTAGTCATCGTATCTAAGGTTTGGTCTCGGTGTTGAACTAAGTGTCCTAAATTACCAAAGTGCTTCTATGATTTAGTCTAGCTTGTCTAACTTTACATACCCATTTGTAATCCCTTATCCCACCGTTAGTCTTCTCAAGTACTAGTTAATATGTTTTTAATTAAATTCATTTCAAGTTAAAACATTAAATTAGAGCATCCTTTAATTTAATTTAACAAAGTTTATAAACCATTTTATTTTATTAAAATATCATTACTTTATTTAAATTACGTTCAACATAGGATGGGCTTGATTTAGCCCATTGGGCCCACTTAGGCCCCTTGATAGCCTTTGATTATCCATTGATCGTAACTCGAAATCCTTGAACACTGTGACATAGATAACCAATTCATTTAGGTTAACTATCCATATTAATGCTTTTCCTAAGGTTTAAGTGTTAAGAAATAAATAAATCCCCAAGTCCTTAGTTCCTCACTTGGTTCCCACTGAATTTTCATAGATTTTAAACTAGTTAAATAGTTTTTAACATTTTATTGTTAAGATGTCCTTAATATGTTTCTCATGCATACACCCCATTTCCATGCACACCCATGAGAAGAATCCAATCCCATGCATGCAAAATTAGGGTTTTCTTTCTATTCATGCACACCCACATATTCCTTAGGTTATTTCCCATGCATTTACAACCCTAAAATCACCATTTTTATCCATATCTAGATCCCGCATGTATGTAACCAGCGAACCTATGGATAAAAATGGTAGGTTCGGCTAAAACATGGAAGAGGTTCGGCTAGATAAGCATTGGTTTGGCCAGAGTCCTTAGGTTCGCATCATCATGGTTCGCCTGCATTAGGTTCGGTCAACACCCAAGGGTTCGGCCCTGATAGTTCGTGAGTCCTAGGGTTCGTCCCATGCCTCACATGGTCCGAGGTTCGGCTGAAATTAGGTTTGCTTCACCTAGGGTTTGCATGGTAGAGGCTCGGCCACTATTGGGTTCGGTAACTCCCTATCGTTGGTTAGCTAGGGTTCGGCTGATCTAGGGGTAAGGCTGCCATGGGAGGTTCGTGTGTATCTTAGGTTCGGCTAAGGCAAAACAGTAGGTTCGGCTAGGTTGCAAGAGGTTCGGCCGTGTAGCAGGTTCACCCAGGACTGGGTTCGTCGGCCTGCTCTCGTAGAATCCCACTATTCATCATATTTTTCGTCTTTAACGTGTTCAAGTCATTTCCTAGAGTTTCATAGTGGTTCATGATAGTTTACTTTGGTATATCTAAGGGTTAGGACCGGTTATAACAACAATGAGTACAATGGGTCGTGATACCCTCCTAAACCGAAATAAAACCATAAATTTAACTCGTAATTGACGAATGGATGCTTCGATCCTCTGTACTTTCTTGATCTACGTTGCGTGGGGATCTTCTTGACACCAAGGATGCTCGAATCCGATGAGAAATGAGCACCAAATCTTAGAGAGAAGTTTGGGTTTTTAGAGAGAGAGCTAGAGAGAGTGACGGAATGGGAGGGAAAAATGAGTTGGTGGAGGTTGGTGTGGTCATTTATGACCACATTAAATGATCCACATATACCCGGTATGTTCGGTCTCGCTCGGTTTCGCGTAACACGTTGTTTCTCCGTAGTTTCTCGTAACGATACGACGCGGTTTAAATCTAAGATTTAAGAAATTATTTTAAGTTGTGATTCCTAATAAATTAACTAATATCTTTTATTTATTTAAAATTTTCAAAAATCTTAAATTTACTGTTTAAAATCGAATCGTACGGTCACCGCGCGTATCCGTTCGAATCGTCACCCATACGAACACGACGATAACTATACTTTTCAATATTGTTTTCTAATTATCGGATATCATTCAGAACGTTAAACTTCCAGATTTATTCGTACAGATCGTCATCTATACAAATAACCCATCGGTTTAGCATTCACGTAACGACATCCGTGTTGTTTGTTCTGTAAGGCCTCACATATGTTTATACATAATAAAATCCTAACAAGTAATCACATGATGGTTATGTGTTGCCAGTTAATTAACTGACTGTTGAACCATGTTTTCTGAGTTTAGTTTCTCTGAAATGATTTAGAATCTGTTGTTTGATAACACTAAATGATAACAATACAAGTTATGAATATGAAATACACTGAATTGCATAGAATTTGTACCTGATTACTGTTCATGTTACTGTTGCGATCACTGTTCCGGTACGATTCCGGCACTGATGTTACACTATCTATGAAAAGTTCTTGATAAATCGGCGATAATAACCTGCGAGTCCTAAAAATTTACATATTTCAGTTGGGTTTCGAGGTGTTTCCCATTGTTTCACCGCCTCGATCTTACTGGATCTATTTGAATACCATTCTCATTCACTACATGCCCCAGAAATTGAACTTCTCGTAACCAAAACTCACACTTTAAGAATTTGGCACATAGTTTCTCTCGTGCCAAAAGTTCTAAAATCAGTTTCAAGTGTTGAGCATGTTCCTGTTGGTTTCGAGAATAAATAAGAATGTCATCAATAAACACAACCACAAACTTATCCAAATAAGGCCTACAAACTCGATTCATCATATCCATGAAAACTGCAGGTACATTCGTTAATCCAAACGACATTACTAAAAATTTGTAATGTCCGTATCGAGTTCTGAAAGCAGTTTTAGGAACATCATCATCATGAATTCGTAAATGATGATATCCAGATCTTAAATCGATTTTTGAAAAATACGTAGCACCTTGTAGTTGATCAAACAAATCATGTATTCGTGGCAATGGATAACGGTTTTTGATTGTCAATTTATTGAGTTCCTTGTAGTCAATACACATCCTAATAGACCATCCTTCTTTTTCACAAAAAGAATTGGTGCCACTAGGTCTGATAAAACCTTTATCTAACAGTTCCTGCATATGACCTGAAATCTCTTGCATTTCCAAGGGTGCTAAACGATAAGGAGCTTTAGCTACAGGTGCTGCACCTAGAATTAGATCAATGCGAAATTCAACTTGTCTCACTGGGGGTTATCCTGATATATCCTCGGGAAAAACTTCAGGAAAATCTTTGACTACCGGAATATCTTCGATACGTTTTTGTAAAGAGCAGTTCTCGATCACATGTGCTAGAAAGGTCGGACAACCTTTTCATAAGCATTTCTGAGTTTGCATACAAGATATGATACCAAGTTTTCTACCAGCTCGTTCTCCTTGAACTATCAGTGTATTACCATCAGGTAATGGAATACGAATCACCTTATTTTGACACACAACTTCCGCTTGGTTATCAGAAAGCCAGTCCATACCGACAATGACATCAAAGCTCCCAAGCTCAATAGGAAGTAAATTGATATTAAAAAGGTGATCATCCAGATTCAAGGAACACCCTTGAATAACACTGTTAGTTTTGATTAACATGCCATTAGCAAGTTTAATGACATAAGGAGTTTCTAGATCTACCGTAGGCAATGAGAGCAATGATGCAAATTCAGGAGAGATAAAACTCTTATATGCCCCTGTATCAAACAGAACTGATGCGTATAGATTATTAAGAAGAAACGTACTAGTGACAATGTTTGCATCACGCCTTGCCTCGGCTGCACCAATCTGAAAAGGTCTCCCCTAGCTTCATTTCCCGGATTGGTGTTATTGTTGTTCGGACAATTTCTCATGAAATGGTCAGGACTTCCACACTTGAAGCATGACCGGTTTGTTTGAGTGGTTTGTCGTGGTGCTTGGTTTAGTGGTTGAGCATGAAAGTTACAGTATCTAGCGTACTGTCCTACTCGGTTACAGTTCAGAAAAACAGGACATGGTCCTGTGTGATGGCATGTACACCTTTTGCATTTGGGCGCCTGCCAGTGTAAACTTTTCTCTCAGATACTGTTGCACCATAGCTTTTCACCGTTGGTTTGTTCTGACTGGTCTCAACTGGAGCTTTCATTTTGGTTTTACCAAACCACTTTCGTTTGGTACCTTTTGAAACACTTGAGGTACCAGCATCACTACGACCCACCGACGTCTGAGTTTTTACAATCAAAGTACCACTCCTTACCGCCTCATCGGTAAGCTTAGTGGTCAACAAAATTGTACGTTTCAGAGTTGTAGGTTCAGCTGCAGCCACCATTCCCCGAATCTGTGAACCAGCCCTTTGATATACTTCTCAATAAACGATGCTTCCGTAGGATACATATTGGGAAGTAGACAAGTAAGTTCATGAAACCAATCGGTATAAGCTAAACAATCAGCACCGATCATCGAGTGATTCTAGAATTCCTCCTGGAGCTTTTGAATTTCAGTGATTGGGCAATACTTTGACATAATCAGAGTTTTAAATTCGTTCCAGCCCATCAAATCAACTATAGCTGAGCCCAAAGTTTCAGCCTGGGTATTCCACCAGGTTAAAGCTGAGTCTTTTAAAGAACAAGCAGCATAAGACACGTTATGCTCCGCAAAACACTGGCTGATCTTGAGCTTTGTTTCCATCTCCTAAATCCACTTTATGAGTCCAGCTGCTTCTTCTTTGCCCATGAAATTAGGAAGGTTGCAAGAAGCAAAGTACTTATAAGTACATCCTTGTTGTGGTGGATCAGGAATAGTTGTTTTCGTTGTTATTGTACCGGTGGTATGATGAGTTTCTACGTGGCCACCAGTAGCATTATGTTTCGTATGATCATGGTCCCCACCAGAACCCGCAGTGATATGTGGTCGGTGTTGTGTCAAAACACCACAAGCAGATAACTTTTCTCTCACTATTCGGGATATCATTGCTTCGTTCAGTTCAGATCCACTTGCACCCGCAGGTGGAACCATGTTCACTTCAAGGTTCACAGGTGGAACTGTGTTCACTTCCGGATTGACACGTGGATCCGGATTTGATTCCATGTTCCCAGCTGGGACTTGATTCGGCTCAGGGTTAGTAACATTCTTGGCAGCATTCTTAGCTGGTTGACCTCTTTTAGGAGCTATAGTTCTGCTCACATGCACACAAACTCATGTCAGTTTAACTTTAAAGATATAACCCGTTTGATCACATAAATTCAACCATATTCAGTCATACTCATAATTCATGTTGAAATGTGACTATAAAAATACAGTATAACTACATTAAAAAGATCCAGATATGTTCTTAGTTCACAATAATCATATAGACGTTTATAGTTATACTCAGTCCTGTTAATTCAAAAACATGTTAAAGTATTATACAACTCACAACACTGTATCATAAATACGTTATTACACATGTTTTTGATATATTAACATACAGGACACTGATAAGTTCTCATACCGAAATGTTCTCACACAAAAATGTTCGCATACAGTTCTTTAATACGTTGCCACATCGGCAATAGACATGTTCTCATACAGAAATGTTCTCACACAAAAATGTTCGCATACAGTTCTTTAATATGTTGCCACACCGGCAATAGACATGTTCTCGTACAGAAATGTTCTCATGCAGAAATGTTCTCATACTGTTCGTTGTTCATTACCACATCGGTAATAGATATGTTCTCATACAGTTCTTTGTTCATTACCACGCCGGTAATAGATATGTTCTCATATAGCTCTTTGTTCATTACCACACTGGTAATAGATATGTTCTCATATAGTTCTTTGTTCATTACCACATCGGTAATAGATATGTTCTCATATAGTTCTTTGTTCATACAAGTTTGATATCAATATATAGTTCATACATTCACACACAAACAAATATACATAAACAAACATTTTATTATTACCGTATCAGTATTATACAATCACGAAACTTTGATACAAAAGTGTCAGAAAACCACAATAAAACAACTAACTATCGGGTTTTATTCTACAACCAACATCCCCACTCCACACTACATACTCGCAACCTATCCGACTAACTGATGGTATGTACAATGATAGTCCCAAAATAACCACAACCAAATCATACTTACCGTAGAAAATATGGTAAGCATGTTATCACGATAGCTATAGTTGTCAGTAATATAGCCAATCCTAACTACCTCACGTCCACGCTCATCATCCTCACCCCTTCCATCATTTCCCTCACTCTCACTGCCCTCACTCTCACAGCCTCAACATACTACCAAAATACAACCATAATCACATGCATCATGGTCTGTCTCATCCTATCCTCTATAATCATCCTCCATGCTTTAGTGCCGGCCTCAAGAATCTCAAACTGCTCTACCAAAGTCTGGTGAGCCACACGTGTTTCAGTCAGGGTGGTACGGGCCTCTTGCAGAGAACCATACGACTGTCTCAGCTCCAAGCGAGTACTCTGCAAGTCCAAAGTAACCTGCTATAGCTGAGCTCTCATCTCAGCCTGTCTAGAAGACTCACCCACCTCATGAGTGGAGCCTGGAACATCTCTAGGGGCAAGCTGATGCCTAGGTGGTAGCCCTGTGGTTTTGCGGGCCTGTCCGATGATCAGTAGTGGTATCATCATCAGATACCTGTGGATGTGGTGGTGGTGTAGGTGGTACATGGGGTGGAGTCTGTGGTACTAATGGTGGTGTATGTGAAATCTGAGGTACTGCTAGGGATGTTGCATAAGATGCTTCTGACGGATCAGAGTTAGAACTTGAGCTAGGACTAGGCGTATCGTCCAAAAACACATATGAAATCTGCATGTAGATATAACGATCACGTGGGTTAACCATCTCTGTACAAACAAAATTTTAGAATCAGTACCATGAAATAAGTATTGAATAATAATATTCAACATAAACATGATATGATATCTCTTCCTATCTCAAAGCAGCTACTCGTCCATAGAGTTAAAAGTGTTCTGCTTGAATTGAAATTCACTAGAATGCACACGTGTTGCGAATTTCAGTTATGCTGGCCAATCATAACTAGAATTCGTACCACCTGATTATCCTGGCTTAAATCAAAACAAGTTTTGTTTGTTAATTAAGTTCGGTACTCTCTGTGTAACTATACGAACCTATGGTTATAGTCTAGGTCTCTAAGTCCTCCTAAATTCTATAACATGTGGCTCTGATACCACCCTGTCACACCCCACCTTTCGTCACCTGAGATGATGTCACTCGTTGTTCTGAGAAGGTTGCGGAAGCATAGTGGTGATGTCTCAAAGATGAGGTGTGACTTACTTGATCCGATATCACAACACACAGATTAACTTAAAATAGATACTTTTCAAGGTTCGTCATTATAATCAATAGTACAGTTTACAACTAAGTTTACTACACACTAACTTATTTAATTACAAGTGGTTGAAGTGCATCCTCACCGTGGTCACTGTTTCCCTGCAAAAACATTTGAGTTTGAAAAGATCATCACAAAGCCGGTGAGTTCGTAAAGTTCAAGTTCAACAATATGATATGATGTACAAGTTCTCAAAATGTTCAGTCCAAGATAACCATGGGACCGTATCTAGTTCCTTTCGGACAATTCTCACTCCATAAGATACTACCTGTCGGTAACATCTTAATGCCTCATTGTCTTAATGTCTATCACAACATTAAGAAGTTCTAAAAACAGGTAAAAAACATTCACAGCAAGGGGAGTTGTAGACTCCTAGCTAATGGGTTGTCAGCCGATAGTACTATCATTGTTCCCTGTTCGGTCCCACATGATTTCACTAGATACAGTTCAATAAATGATGACTTTTAAGTTTTGTGATAGAGTTCTGTTCTCCGGGCAAAATCCCATGAAATCCACAAGTTCTCAACAAATCACATGAAATCACGCATATAACAGTGATGCATATCATATGTTTAAGAAAAGTTCCACAGTAATACCCCGATGTTTGTAAAACACTAAAAAGAAAAGAGGTTGTACGAAACTCACCTGAAGTCAGGAGAGTAGTGAAATCACACGCAAACTGATGATAATAGCTAATTTCTGCATTAGTTTATGTTAAATGAATTATTTATGTTTTAACTTACTGATTAGATCTTTCTAAACGTTCAATGTCAGAGATATTGCCTTGAAAGTCATCAAACCGATATTAGGTTTTAATTAATTAACTTGATGTCATATCATACAATGTATGATAATGTAGGAACCTATACTGATTCAGGTTCCTAACAAACAGTTGATGACACGTTTGATTAATCAGAATAATCTCAGAGTAATCAAATTGTTAATGTTGTTGATAATGGTGCTAAAACAGTTTTAGTTGGATTTATGGCTTAGGAATGATCAATCCTTGTTATTAATTACCCAAATATCATGAAATACCATAATGTGACATTGAAATACGTTTAATAACCATGTTTAACATACTAATATGACTGTTATCATAAACTTCAAATAATCATTCCAATGAGTATGTTAATGATTGTGATTAGTTTGAAACACTTGGATGTAACCTTGTATTTCAAAGGTTAATCAAACTAATCACCTACATTGTCGCAATCAAAAAGTTTAAACCATTATAATCATGGTTATGATTTCATGAAAACCGGACATTACAAAGGATCAAAACAAGGATTTACCCGTTAAAACATCAAGTTCTTCGTTTATGATAAATCCTAGCCATCATCAAGGCAATAATCAACAATCCTAACCATATCATTACGTTCAAAAACAAGATCTAATCAACCATTATCAAACTAGAAGGTTAAAACGAACCGTTACCTAATTAGACGGATTTCTGAGTGTGAAACAACGATCAAGACTTGCTGGTACCTTCCCTGGCTTCAATTATATGATCTGAGGGTCTTAAGATTGAGTTTTGATGAAGAAAGTTGAGTTTTGTTCGTCTGGAAGCGAAGAGAATTCGAGAAAAAGATGAAATACCCTTTCTCCCATGCAATCTGATCTTTTGAACTAATCTGTCAAACCAACCCACGCCAGGCGTACCGCCCCGCGTGGCCGTATAGTTCGGGGCCTAGCGCGCGAGAAACCCCATCCCATATATTTTTCTTGGTCCGCGCGTACCGCCTAGCGAGAGGAGCTGGCGCTAGGCGTACTGCTTAGAACGTTTGACTTTGACATTTTTGTACCTTTCTTCGTTTTGCAATTCTGGACAATCTGGAACTCCGTTTCGTGCGTGGTTTTCTCCTATGTTCACAATTTCTAGCATACTATCAATCTGTAATAATTACAATAGCTAAGTCAACGTGGATTTTAAGTACAACCAAATGTGCTCACGTCCTTGATGACGTAATTCTCAAATGTAATTGTCAAATCATACAACTGCCTTAGTTTAAATCATTTCATAAGGAAAGATGATTATCGTGTTGAACTGCCAATAGCTTCAAGACAACCCTTGGCAGAATCCACATCAACACAACAAGTAGCCTCATATTCAGAAATCATCATATCGTCTCAAGCCATTCCTGTAAGTGATTAAACATCAGTTCCACAAAGTCAAGAGGAAGTAGGCAGTCCCTCTGAAGAAGTAACCACAATGGAGGCCTCTCAACCCAAAGAGATTCAACCCACAACAGTCCAACATCAAAGAATCCAAGACCTACTAGAAATACAACTTGAGGTTGTACTTCCGAATATTGATCCAGGAAATCTGGATTTAAGCTCTTAATTGGATGTGATCCCAAGAACCCGCATTCACAACACACATCCAGCTGAAAACATCATTGGCAATGTTGATGAGGGTGTAAAAACAAGATGTTCTGTGCATGAAGCAAACATCTGTTTATTCTCTTGCTTTCTATCCCAAATAGAACCAAAGAAAGTTGCCGAAGCATTGAAAGATAGCATTTGGGTAGAAGAAATGCAGGAGGAACTACTTCATTTTGAGAGACAAGGAGTTTGGAAGATCTGTCCTTTGCCTAACGGTAAATATGCCATCGGAACCAAGTGGGTGTTCAGAAACAAGAAGGATGACAAATGTGTTGTTATCAAGAACAAGGCAAGGATGGTTGTACAAGGGTACACACATGAAGAAGGAATCGACTATGATGAGGTTTTTTTCTCCAATTGCACGAATTGAGGCCATCAGAATATTCTTAGCATTTGCAGCTGCTAAAAACTTCAAGGTTTTTTAGATGGATGTCAAAAGTGTCTTTCATTATGCGAAAATTGATGAGAAAGTATATGTTTGACAACCACTTGGATTTGAGGATCCAAAGTTTCCTGATCATGTCTGTAAGCTTGATAAAGCCTTATACGGGTTGCATCAAGCTCCCAGAAAATGGTATGAAACTTTATCCTCATTTTTACTTACAAACAATTTCAAGAGAGGAACTATTGACAAGACCCTTTTCTTCAAGAAATCCAATCAACATATTATGCTTATTCAAATTTATGTTGATGATATTATTTTTTGTTCAACAACTGAATCTCTCTGTAAGGGCTTTGAATCTCTAATAAAGTCCAAATTTGAAATGAGCTCAATGGGTGAGCTTACGTTCTTTCTTGGACTTCAAGTGAATCAAACCTTTACATGGATATTCATTAATCAATCAAAATATGTCAAAGATATTCTTGAAAGATTCAAGTTTGCATATTGCAAAGCTCTAGGCACTCCTATGTCCAAAGCAACATCCTTAGGAATTGATCTTGAAGGGGAGGATGTTGATCAAAACCAGTACAAATCTATGATTGGATCTTTGATGTATCTCACAGTGAGCAGGCCTGATATCATGTTTGCAACTTGCTTGTGTGCAAGATTTCATTCTAATCCTAAAAATTCTCACATGCTTGCTGTGAATAGAATATTTAGATACCTCAAAGGAGCACCAGGACTAGGATTGTGGTATCCTAGGAATGCAGATTTTCAGTTTACGGCTTACACTAACAGTGATTATGGAGGTTGCAACATCAGCAAGAAATCCACCACCGAAGGTTGTCAATTTCTTGGGTACAAATAGTTTCATGGCAATGTAAGAAGCATCTCCTTCTACTGCAGAAGATGAATACATTGCTGCCTCTAGCTGCTGTGCTCAAGTAATTTGGATCCATAATCAAATGAAAGATTATGGAGTAGAACTAATAAATACTCCTATATAGATAGACAACTCTAGTGCAATCTCTATCACCAACAATCCTGTCAAGCATTTCAAGACCAAGCACATTGACATCAGATATCACTTCATCAGAGATTGTGCAGATAAGAAGTTAGTTCATTTAGTCAAAGTTGATATCGAACATAATATTGCTGATATCTTCACCAAGGCATTTGATAAAGGTAGATTCAGGTACTAAATAACAGCCATTGCTATGTTCAATTTTGATTAAGTTGAATTGGTAATAAGGTGTACATAATCCCTCAGAGGATAAATTTAAATTCTCTTTCTCAATGACATTACTCATTTGAAGAGAAGTTAAATCTTCGGAAGCTTTATCTTCACCACACGTCGGAAAAAGTCACACTTATGAAGAAATTAACTCTTCTTGCAAGTATTTCTCATCCGATAGAACTCTTTGCTTACGGAATACTCATCTTTTGATTAATAGACATTGTTCTCATAACAAATTCCTCCAATCATAAGAACTTATCTTCCGAAGCATAAACTTCTCTGTTGTTGCTAGTATGAACCTACAGAAGAAATTTCTTCCGATGATATATTTCTAGTTTTCAATGAATACTTTAGAATATTCCTCGGAAGCATTTTTTATTTTGAAAAATACTATAGTCTTGTTTCATCTCCTTTCGAATCTCATTGTGCAAAACAGAACACCTTTTCCTTTTATAACACTCCGGATCTCAAAATTTAATGTGTCTCTATATTAAATGCTGACATCCGAAGGTATAAAAGCTCTCCAGCCCTTTCAAATTCTCATTATTCCTTCTTCAAATCGTCAATTTTCTTAGATCAAACCCTAACCCTCAAACTTCCAATGGCTCTCCTTACTTTCAGACCTGCTCACAACCTCGTCGCAGAGCTTTTAGCAGAACATGACACTGACTTTGCTCCGATCATTTCCTTTCTAAGAAGGAGAAGGTATTTTACAGCACTTAGTATTAACCCTGTGGTGTATGAATCTCATCACCAACAGTTCTGGTGTTCCTGTGAAGATAATATATCGGATTCTCAATCTAAACGATGCCGGGGGAAGGGTCTCTTTCACACGGGATGAGGTAGCGGTGACCTTTAGGTCAATGGGGTACGAAGGTCCTCTTCCTTCAACTACCCATTTGAAGGGCAGAGTGTCCTATAATTAAAAATACCTCATACATGTTTTTCTACATTGTCTTTCAAATAAAATCGGTAGTTGGGATCAAATCCCCTCTGATTTAACTTCGGCTATTCATGTTTTGGTTTCCAATCAACCTTTTAAATTTTCAACTTTATTTTCAATAACTTGGTGGATAATCTTTCGTACCCAAAGAAATTTTGTATGTATCCCAGGTTTTTGCAGCATATTTTTAACAATGAGTTAGTGTCTTCGCTCTCACTGATTGGGAACTTCTACAAGGTACCCTTGGTTACTGCCAAGGTTTTTATGCAGTTAAAGAAGAAGAGTGCTCAGTTCTCTGGAACTTTCACTCCTCTTCTTCCTTCCATGGAGCTTCCTGCTCTTGAAGGTGACAGCTCTGTAAACCCAGAAGATGCTGAACCCACACTCTCTTCTTCCACCCCTCATCCCATCAAAGTCACTTACAAACATAAACAAACCCCTAAACAACTATCTAAAGTTGTTTAGGCTCCTTTTTCCAAACCTACAAAGAAAAAGGCCAAAAGAACTTGTAGGGGCCGAGTTCTGCCTAAGGTGCAGACCAAACCTACTGCTTTACCACTGGTTCTTCCTCTGGATGCAGTGGATGCCCCACACCAGCCCGAAAGCCCTCAGTGTATGCCACAATACATACCTGAGAATATCCAAAGGGACCCCACATCACTGGAGACTGCTTCCTATGAAGCAGCTCCCCTAGTACAAGGACTGCCTCCCAAGTCCGTAGTCTTATCTACCCCATCAAGGCCCCCCACCCATTCTGTTACCCAAGCTCAAGGCACCTCCTCGGCTGCTCTGTATGAACCACTCTCTCCTACTTCCCAAACTTTACTATTAGTGGTGACAGAGTTGCAAGAAAGGTTCCCCGACCCAGAGCTTATATCAACAGAGGTTGACCCTCGAAGTTTAGATATTGTCAATACAAAGGAGGTTGCCACTACTGATGAACCCTCTTTGCTTCATCAGGACTGTGGTACAGGCAATCAGACTTCCTTTGTGACAACTCACATTGTTGATGACTTCTTTGAAGTCATCTTCAATAAGAGGAATCGAGGGTGCCAAGAAACCATATTTGGTGGTGGAGGTGCAGGAGCAAGGCTGAGTACTCCATCGCCCAATGACTCCACTCCGGTGGATGAGGGCAACATCATTCTGGAATTGACGGCCACTATTTCCACCTCACAAGCCAAGGTAGCCCCTCTGGAGGCTGAAGTAGCTAACATGAGGCTGCAGGTCCAAGAAAAGGATGCCACCATCTTGGATCTTCAGCTCCGCCCACCATAATCTATACCCCATTTCAATCTGACCCTAGCCAGGTGTCCTTTCTTTCCACTGATGCTTCCAAAAAGGGGGAAAAGGTACAACCTATGGGGTTAGGATCTCTAGCTGGAAGAGAGAAGGAGCAATCTCAAAAACCCACTCCTTTCATTTCCAACTTGGATAATGAATGGGATGAGTTCTTGAGAACTTACTATCACCTTGGAGCCTAGGTCCCTCGTTGGGACCCATGAGATGGGACTGAAGCTACTGCTAAAGACCTCTCCTCCAATCCTATGTTCACTGAGGAGACTACCAAGAAATATTCAAAGTTGGTTGGTCAACTGGAGGAGGTAGTGAATGCTAAGGTTAACTCTGAAGCTGAAACTGCTTCTGAATGCCCAGTCATACTTGAGGTTTAT
The DNA here is from genome assembly GCA_009363875.1 of Mikania micrantha. Taxonomy (NCBI): domain Eukaryota; kingdom Viridiplantae; phylum Streptophyta; class Magnoliopsida; order Asterales; family Asteraceae; genus Mikania; species Mikania micrantha. Next base: position 67,384,843 of record CM018698.1, read on the forward strand.
TTCTCAAAAGAACAACTGGCCGATGAACCAACATGTGAGGCTACATGATCCTTCTCCTCTGGGATAAACATCATGGATAAAGGGAAAAGGAAACTAACCCCAGAGGAGGAAGCTACCCAAGAGGAGAGGAGGTCATCAAAGAAGAAGGGCCGACCAAACACCTCCCTGGATGCAGAGATTCTAAGACTCTTTGGTCTTCTCCAGAAGAAGGGATTTGACATTGATGAGGTAGTACTCTGGTCGGTACCTAAGATGGCTGCTGAGCTGGATAGGGTGCAACAACTTGAATAAGCTGCATCCAAAGCTGCGACAGTTCTCTCCAAGAAACAAAAGAAGACCGCCTACCGAGAAAAGATGAAGAAGTTCTTAGTGAACTATGGATTTTCTCGGCAACAACTTGGTCCAATAAAGAACTCTACCATGGATATGCACATGAGAGACATTAAAAAGAAGATATCTAGGGGAGAGCTGCCTTCACCAGACCAAATCCAGGCTGAAAGGGAGGCCCTTAATCTAGGCTTTAGGGGAAGAATCATTTTTGACACACCCCTCTCTGGTACAACAATCAAAGAAGGAAAGGAGGTGATGTGTGAAGTTGCAACAGATGCTTTCTTTCCAAAGCAGGAGCCTTCTCCTCTATCAAGTCCCTCTTATGACAACATGCCCATATCCGCAGTGATCAAGATATACAAACGTTCTACAAAGATAACATCCACAGATCTTGATCTTGAGATATCTACAAGGGGGATGAGAAGAGAACAGAAGAAACAAATGTTGATGATGCTGCAACAGCTGAGGAAGCCACAAAGGAAGAGGGACCAGGGGAAGAGCAAGAAGCCAGAGATCAGAGAAGCTTAATCATATATGCAAGCCAAACAAAGTTCAAGAGAAGAAAAACTATGGCAAGAAGGAAAAAGAAATATGCAAGTTCCTCTGATTCTGAGCCTGAGCCTGAGCCTGAGCCTGAGCCTGAGCCTGAGCCTGAGCCTGTGAGAGCACCAGAGCCTATAAGATCATACATTCCAATCATTGAGTAGAGCTTCAATTCCAGGCAAAAGATGTTCACTCTCACAAGAAAGATCTGTCAGACTTGCATAGATATGTTACATTAATGCCATTTGTAGTTTAGGCATTTATTGTAAAAGTCAATGAAGATATTTGTATTAATTGTAATTAATACAGCTTGGCCTATCAAGCTTTAACAGTATACTAGTTTTAGCATTAGTTTGTTTCTAGTATCTTGTCCAGCCTTGTAAACCTACGAGAATACAGCTGTAGGTTTTAGTATAAATATGTTCACTTGTAAATTGAGCCAAGTACGAGTGTGTGCTTGAGCTAAGAGTCTTGTTCACTTTACATTTGAATGAAATATACTTTAACCTTGAATTCAAATTTACTCGTGTATTTCAATCCGGTTTTGTAAGTGTGCGTGAGTTGAGTTGATAGAATCTTCCGCATCCATCAATCTCAATAGAAGATACCTTGTGAAAGCATTGTGTGGATTACACAACCCGATCCAACATAAGGGTCGTTTTTGAAATTAACTCTAATAAAAGAGTAAATTGTATGAATACTTGTTAAAATTCTATGTCTTAATTCTCACATTCAACTTCTCACCTAAACTTTCTTAATAACATGGGTGCGTACCTATATTTTACTATGTGTGTGTCAGGGCCCACTTGAATTTCTAGTAGTATATAAATAGTAAAATTTTGACCGACCTTCTTTAGTATTTTGCAATCGTCTCCCTTAAATTTGTATTATCAGACTTGTTATAAGAATTTAAGTAATACTTGTACTTGTACTTGTTTTTTTTGTTTTTGAATAAAAAGTTACTTTAAAAAGTCTCTATATATGTTGTTTATGATAGATTTTAAAAAATAAAATCATGTAGAGATCAAATAGACCTGACAATCCAGAACTATAACAAGATGAGTAACTTAAAAGTTATGTGAATATAATGAATTTAAACGAGTAAGAATGATCAATAATATATTTGATGAGAAAATTATTAAAAATTATTCAATTAAACTATTTATTTAGTTAAAATTTATTTTAACTTGAACAAAACTGTTGTTTTTTTAAAATGACTTATTTAAATCCAAACTGGTTTTGCTTAAAACATATCATCACCTGCACCCATCCTAACCCACATCTGTTATGACCTGTTACTCAACCCGTTCATTTTATCAAGCATTAGAACAGCTTTAGATGTATTTTATTTTTATTATGATTTTATATATGAAATTTAATTTAATTGTATTTTTTTAATATAATCTTACCCAATTCTACCTAACCAGATCTGAACACAAGAGAAAATATTATTATATATCGATCCTGAAACAACATAAGAAAATGTTCGCCCCTTACGGAAAAAATTTTTGGTCAGTCACCATATAATAGTAAATGTTCCAACTAAGCTTCCTTTTACTCTGTAGCCATCGTGTTCATATTTTTGCAAGTGCCTATATTTTGTGAAATTGGTTTGAAAGCCATGAAAAACGAACGTGTTGAAGTTTCATAGTCCTCCATTAGAATGCAACGTTGCCAAGTCAATGAGTTCTCGTATATCGTTTGTTGTGGGTTCATTTGCTGATTGATGAGCTCTGCTAGGTGGCCAGACTTGTCATGGATCCACTGATATTGATTAAACTCACATCAAATTATGAATATAATAATAACAAAAGTGATGGATATATGTTTATTGGATTTAAATACTCTAAATTTTAACCTGTTGGTTAGCAATACTCCTGACTGAAGAAATGTTTAGTGACACTCCCTGTAGTTTCTAGTGGCACTGTACTATGTTATTACACGTCATCAAAAAAGTGTCAATGGAAAATGTGTTGAAAGTTGGGAATGCCACTAAACATTCCTCACTTGAGAGTAATATTATCGGCCAACAGATTAAAGTTGAAAGTATTTAAATCCAATGACCCCTTTATTATATTGTCTATAATCAGGAGAATAAGTTAGACTGAGAAAGTATACACATTAATTTACTTTTCTTTCCATTCAATCTAAGTCCAAGAAAATGTATACAATAAAACTAACACATGTTAAGGCAGAAATCAAGTCCGACTTAATAAGTTGGGTTTTGTCACCCGCGATTTATAACAGTGATCAATCGATCTGAAAAACGTATAGCTCAAAGATAAATGTTAAAAACTACTTTTGAACCATAGAAGGTAAAAAATAAAAATAAAAATAGAAGAAAATAAGCCTACAAATAAGGGAAAAACCGAAAAACAGTTAAAAAAAGGGTTATTGGATTTAAATACTCCCAATTTTGACCTATTGGCCGACAATACTCCCAACTGAGAAAATGTTTAATGACACTCCCAACTTTCAAAACATTTTCCACCGGCACTCTAAAACATGAATTTTTTGATGACGTGGCACCTGTTTTGGAGTGCCAGTGGAAAGTATTTTGAAAGTTGAGAGTGCCGGTAAACATTTTCTCAGTCGGGAGTATTGTCGGCCAATAGGTCAAAGTTTGGAGTATTTAAATCCAATAACCCTTAAAAAACACACAATGTAGCTCACACAGCGAAAAAAAGGGGAGGAAAATGAAAGAAAATAGGATTCAAACCCGAGCTAAATCGTTTTAAATCACAGATCTTACGACCATGGCACATGTATTTAGTTGTTTAATATAGGGCGAAAACCAAAACGATTAAACGATACTACCACAATATAACATAATTAACTCACCAAAAACACTTCTAACAAAATGTAGTTCACACAATCACTCACAATAAAGAAAACGTGAAAATTCATCTTGTGTAAAGGATTAAACCTGTTTTGTAATAATCAATCAAGTATAAATAAGAAAGTGTAAGAGATGTGATGAAGAAAAATGAATCCAAACATAGATATAAGTCTTGAATCAAATATAATGAACAATTAAGTGATAGAGAATGATAAATAATAATACACATCAAAGATTACATTTACATATCCCACTCTTGCTCTCAACCTCATGGATGATCAATCCATGAGGGAATTACAACTTCAAGACTCCATGCTTGAAATATTCACTCTCATATTGTACAAGTGGAGGCTACCCACTTTATCTAGTTGCCTAACCCAAAACCTACTTAGGGGAAAAACGGCAAATTACAACAAATGATAAAATAATAATGAAACAATTAATTGCATTTATCTCTTGCTTTGGTCTTCTAGTTCTCGGGTCAATTTTTTCTTCATGGTCTTGATTTAGACTTGTTGTAGTGATTTACTACCTTCTCCTAGTGTTGGATTAATCTTGATGAGTTGGATTATGTGTCAAGTTATGGGTCAGTAGATTGTTAATTTAATTAGTCACATGTTTATTGAGTCTAGTAGTGGGCTAAATGGTAGGAAGTAGTGGGTTTAATGTGAGAACATGGTCTCACATGTTCGCATGTTTTTAGTTTTGTTTATGACTATATAAGTAAGTATTTGAGAATTAATGAAGTGATCTTGAAGCAGTAAACAAAAACTTCTTGTTTGTGAGTGTTTATTTGTGTGTGATTTGGGGTCTGAACCAACAATTGGTATCAGAGCACTTAGGTTGAAGAAGAATCCGGTTTGAGAGTCGATATAAAGAAGGAGATCGAGCAGCCCTCTTGGGTGCAGGGCTGAAGAATGGTAAAATGCAACTGTGTTGCAAAAAGGGTTCACCGAAATAGAAAGGAAGAAGATTCAAGAGACCGTTACCGGAGGAGACTCCGATGAAGACCGACGAGCCACAAAGAAGATCGGCGGCGTGAAAGAACCTTAGACTGAGAAAATAGAGACCGAGGCGACCTAGACCGAAGGTGCGTCAATGAATACAGGCAAAAGAAGACCGATTATTCGTTGGAGATCGTGAAGAAGACCGTGGCTGGAAATTATTCCGGTGAAGAGACCGACGACTGAAAAGTATAGATGGAGACTGACATGCCAGAAAAAAGATCGAGACCGGATCTATGCCGGAGGTAAGTTCAGACTGATATTGTGAACCAGAGATCAAGATTGAAGGAGTTCACAGCAGTCCGAGAGGAAGTGAAAGTCACAGTGATCTTGAAGGATCGGGTTGCTTAATCTAAACAACACTTCACAAGTATTTCTTTCTATACTCTAACAGATGCGGAATGTTCTGTTAGATTAATCTCTCAAACACTCAAATGACAAAGTAATAATCTTTGAACGAAAATAAGAACACAAGAATAATTTCAAGCTTAAGGATTTATTTCTCTCAAAGTAATAAGCGTACAGGTACAAGCACACTTAAAACAACATACAATGGGAGGTTATATAGCCGAGGCTACAACCGTATACACTTAGGAATACAAGTTGGGTATACTAGACAATACATAAAGTAAAGCTTATTCTAGTATGTTGAGTGTCTTAACAGGCTAAGACACTCAGTCATCATCATTACATTAATAGACATTGACTTTAAAAAGTACTAATAAAATACAAAAGACATTTAATGTTGTTGATCTTCAAGGCTTCAGATGATCTTTTGCATTTAATGCAGCATGGGAGAAGTAAGGTGTTTGTCTGACTAATTACATGTTGTCTTTGTCTTTACTCAGACCAGCATGTCTTGTGTCAGTCCCTTTTGTACTTTGAAAGCGCTCAGCTACAGTCTTTGATTTAGGAATCTTTTCAGAAGTCTTTGTCAGCAGAGGAATGTCTTCGGAAGCTTTTGTTCTTCAGAAGCAACTTCTGAAGCTTTGAATCTACTAGATGCTGATCCTTCCGAAGCAGTTGTCTTGTACACCTTTCGGTAGGAGTAAGTTATCCTTCGGAAGTAATGTTGCTTCCGAAGAGTAACTTCTTCCTTCCGAAGAGTATTAGTCTTTGTAGCACTTATACTTAGACAAAATAGAAAGTTTGGTGAGCATCAGCCTTTATTAGTCTTTACAGTCTCCCCCTAGGCTGATGCTACCAAAACTTCCTATGGAATCCTTCTTACTTTCTTTTCTCCCCTCAGGACCTGAGCCCTTGCCTTTGCCCATCTGACTGCTTGCCTCCCTTCTTGTCCTTCGTCTGGATTTTCAAGAGGAAGCTTCTCCAGATCAAAGACAAAGGGTGCAGCCAACGCAAACAACTGCACCAAATTCACAACCTTTATTCCTCCATTTCTCAGAGTGAGAGTAAACTTTTTGTGAAGTCTACTGTAGCTCCACTTTACAACAGGGACATAGGTATGATGGTTTTGTGAATCATATAGATCCTTTGGATGATCTTTGGGCATTGAAGCTCCTGGTTTGGCCTTTGATCCTAGGGGAGGTGATTCTGGCTCAGAGTCAGAGGAGATAGCAGATGTTCTCTTTTTCCTTCTAGCTATGCTCTTTTTTCTTGTAAATCTTGGTCTGGCTTGAGCAGTAGCTTGACTCCTCTGATCTCTGGCTTGTTGGTCTTCCACACTAGACCCTACTGCTGCACTTGTTTTTGCAGTAGGTTGTGAACCAACATCCTCATTCACTGAGGGTTCAGTTCTCCTCTCATCAGCATGTGTCTGTCTCTCAGGGTCAGGGATTTGAGATGGTAGTTTTCCTGTAGTCTTGGTACCCTTGAACACTGAAGAGATTGGCATGTTGTCCATAGAGGGACTTGATGGAGGAGATGGTTGTTCTTCCTTAGGGTTGATAGGAAACATGTTGGGGAACATGGCTTTTGTTACTTCCCCACACATGACTTCCTCACCCTGTCTTATTCATGCGCCAGAGAGGGGGAATTCTATTCTTACCCCTTCCCCTAAGCCTAAGCCTCTTATTAGGCTTGCCTTTTGAGCCCTTATTTGCTCAATTGGAAGTAACTCACCTCTGGAAATTTTAGCCTTGATATCTCTGATATGCATATCCATGGTTGAGTTCTTCATTGGGCCTAGCTGCCGAGCATGGAAGCCATATTCCAGGAGAAAGGCTTTGTTCTTGTCTTTGTAGGCCTTCTCCTTTTGATTCTTTGTAAGTACAGTTTGAGCCTTGGATGCAGCAGCAGCCTGTTCTTGATGCTGCACCTTGTCCAGCTCGGCAGCCAATCTAGGCACCGACCAGAGAAATACCTCATCAAAATTATATCCTTTTTCTTCAAGAAGAGCACAGAGTCTGATGTGCTCTTCATTCATAGAAGTTTCTGGTCGGCCCTTCATCTTTTGGGAATCCTCTCCTCTTGTTCTGCTTCCTCCTCTGGGGTTAGCTTTCTTTTTCCTTTGTCATCAGCAGTTAATTTTACCCCAGAGGCAGTGTCTCTTGTTGCCTCGCCAGTTGGTTCATTGGCACTTAGCTCCTCTGTGGAGGAATCATCAATAATGACTGGGCCTTCGGAAGCAGCTGCAGCTTCGGAGTTAACCCCAGCATTCACTGTCTCCTCCAGTTGACCAATCACCTTAGATGATTCCTTATTAGTTTCCACAAGGGGATCAGGAGAGGAGGAGAGGTCTTCGGCAGCCTTTGTCCCAGAAGGGGACACAGGTTCCATGAATATTGGTTCTTCTTGAGTAGCTTCTTCCATGGCAACATTACTTCCGAAGGGGGAGACTGTAAAGAATAATAAAGGCTGATGCTCACCAAACTTTCTATTTTGTCTAAGTATAAGTGCTACAAAGACTAATACTCTTCAGAAGGAAGAAGTTACTCTTCGGAAGCAACATTACTTACGAAGGATAACTTACTCCTACCGAAAGGTGTACAAGACAACTGCTTCGGAAGGATCAGCATCTAGTAGATTCAAAGCTTCAGAAGTTGCTTCTGAAGAACAAAAGCTTCCGAAGACATTCCTCTGCTGACAAAGACTTCCGAAAAGATTCCTAAATCAAAGACTGTAGCTGAGCGCTTTCAAAGTACAAAAGGGACTGACACAAGACATGCTGGTCTGAGTAAAGACAAAGACAACATGTAATTAGTCAGACAAACACCTTACTTCTCCCATGCTGCATTAAATGCAAAAGATCATCTGAAGCCTTGAAGATCAACAACATTAAATGTCTTTTGTATTTTATTAGTACTTTGTAAAGTCAATGTCTATTAATGTAATGATGATGACTGAGTGTCTTAGCCTGTTAAGACACTCAACATACTAGAATAAGCTTTACTTTATGTATTGTCTAGTATACCCAACTTGTATTCGTAAGTGTATACGGTCGTAGCCTCGACTATATAACCTCCCATTGTATGTTGTTTTAAGTGTGCTTGTACCTGTACACTTATTACTTTGAGAGAAATATATCCTTGAGCTTGAAATTATTCTTGTGTTCTTATTTTCGTTCAAAGATTGTTACTTTGTCATTTGAGTGTTTGAGAGATTAATCTAACAGAACATTCTGCATCTGTTAGAGTATAGAAAGAAATACTTGTGAAGTGTTGTTTAGATTAAGCAACCCGATCCTACAAGTGGTATCAGAGCTTTGGCTCTTGAACTTAAGTGACTAATCATCCTTAAGTTACCAGTTCTATTTCTTCTAAAAATTTCATTGCTTCAAAACTCATAGTTTCTGTGTTTGTCTAAGATGGCCGCTCTAAACAAACATGATAAAGAAAATGGCACTCTCAACAAGCCACCGATGTTCACCCCTGAAGACTTTGACACCTGGAAAGTCAGAATGGAAGGATTCATCAGGAACCAGGACTTCAATCTCTGGAAGTCTGTTCTTGAAGGTCCTTACATTCCTACAGTTGCTGCTGCTGGAGCTGGGGGAGCTGCAGTACCAAAAGACCCATCTATGTACTCAGATGAGGACTACAAGAAGATGGAAGTTGATTCTAAAGCTCTTTGGCTCATTCAGATGTCAATACCGAACTCCATTATACATGCATTCAAGAAATGCAAATCTGCTCATGAACTTTGGAACTCCTTGAAGCAGATGTATGAAGGATCAGATGATGTCAAAGAAAACAAGAAGGATATGCTGAAACAAAAGTTTGAGAACTTTTGTCAACAAAACAATGAGAATATGTCATCTCCGTACCTAAGGTATGTCCAACTTGTAGATGAATTAACTACTGCAGGTGTGATACCGGATAATCAAGATGTGCTCAGAAAATTTCTGAGATCTCTTCCAAAGGCATGGAACATTTATTCAGTTACAATCAGAAGAACAGAAAACCTGAAAACTCTAACTCTAGGAGAGTTATTTGGTATTCTCAGTGCTTACCAGATGGAATTAGATTCCCAAGAATCTAAAGTTTCCCATATATCATCTAGTTCAGCTGCCCTTTATGCACCCATCAACAATCCTCCATACCAGAATTATCAACCTATCTATCATCCTACCTCTACACCCATTGTCACATTTCCTGAAACTCTAAATGCATCAAACACACACTCAAACCCTATCTCTAACCCAACTCCACTACCGACCTCTATGCAAGGAGCTTTTATGGCTGAGGAAACCAACTACTTTCATCTGTGCCAGGAAGACTTGGACGGCATTCCTGCAGATGATCTTGAGGAGATGGATATAAACTATCAAATGGCCATGATCTCCTACAGAGCAAAGAAGTTTTATCAAAGAACCGGCAGACAGTTTAAAACGCACAATATGAAGACTAGGTTTGGGCTCGACAAATCCAAAACTTAAATGCTTCAACTGCCAGCAGTTAGGACATTTTGCCAGGGAATGCAAGTCTTCAAGCACTCAGCCATCAGCTTCTGGGCAACCACAACAAAGGCCATCAAGCTCAACAAACAATGCAAACATTGCAGAACAAGACTTTTCAGATTGGAGCTTTCAAGCTGAGGATGCTTCCATCTCCAACAGTGCTTTAATGGCAAATGACTCATCTTCCTCAAGCAAGGTAACTGATAGCATGTGCACACCTGAATGCTTAGAAACATTAACTGTTTATAAAAAGATAAATTCTCAACTCTGTAATGAGCTTGAGTCTTTACAAGTTGTCAAGGCAAATTTCTTTGAAGCTGAAAGAAATTACAAAGAAAATATTGAAGAAATGGAAAAGACTATTTCAAGTTTAAAACATGAGGACACTAACAAACAGTGTCAAATTAAAAATCTTTTAGAAAGACTAACCACTGCCAAGACTAAACGTGTATTGGCTGAGTCTTACAGAGACAAATTTCTAAGCCAAGGTGAAAAATATGAAAAACTGTTTAGAATGAGTGATACATCTGAGCTTGTAAGAAAGATGGGAGTTGGGTTGGGTTATAACAAAATGGAGCCTCCATCTGCTTATACTCCTATGGTAGAAATCAGATGTAAACCAATAACAAATCTTGTGCATGATGATGAGTTATACATGCACAAGGTAGATCAAAATGATGACCTCTCTGATCCAGACCAAAGTAACTCAACATGTTTAGATGAGAGGGATACTCCTATCAAACCAGAAATAACAAAATCAACTTTAAGAAATAAGAAAAGAACTAAGAAAACTATGAAACATTCAACAGTTTTTTTCAAAGCCAAAAACACAGGGAGTATCTCATCAGATGAATATGTCACTTGTCCATCAGACAAGTCCAAAAGGGGTAGATCAACGGAGAGAAAGGTCAACTTTTCAGGAAAACAGGCAAATCCTAAAGCCAACAAGTTTGTTGGAACATCCAAATCATCACTCTCTAAGGATCAAAGCTCAGCCTTCATCAAAAGAGATCAGCAGCAACACTCTCCCAACAGTCAAACTATATGTCTGATGTGTGGTGAGAAGAATCACTTTGCTGCTGATTGCTTCTATAATCCAAGAAGCAGAAACAAAGAGGAAGAAAGAAGAGTTGGAGCAAGTCATCTGTTTCTTCGGAAGAACCAGAAAGAAAATCAATCATGAAGGTGTCGGAAGCAAGCACTTCCAATAACCGGAAGAAACAAAACAAGAAAGCTTCCAGGAAGAAAGCTTCGGAAGCAAAAGAAAGGAAAGCTTCCGATGGAAAAGGAACCTCGGAAGCTTATAAAAATAAGGCTTCTAACAAACAAAAGAAACCTTTTTCCTTCGGAAATAGACTATCGGAAGGAAATGGAAAAGTAGCTTCCGATGACTATCAAAGGAAACAGAGTCTTCCGACAACTCATATAGTAAAACAAGTATGGAAGAAGAAGGAATCAACTGATAAACCATCTCTCTTATCAGAAGCAAGCACGTCATTTGTTCCACCTAGGATGATGTCAAAGAAATTTACTTATAATGATGCAAATGGAAAACCCAAGACCACATGGGCTTGGGTTCCCATCAGAAACTAACTCACTTCCGGTCATGTGCAGGGACATCAGGAATCAAAAGGCAACTTGTGGATAGTTGACAGTGGCTGTTCCAGGCACATGACAGGCAACAAGACTCACTTGCACAAATATGAACCTTTCTTTGGAGGGTCTGTTGCTTTTGGAAGTGATCCAGTGGGAGGTTACATAACAGGTAGGGGCACAATCACTAATGGTAAGGTAAGCTTTGAGAATGTGCATTTTGTAAAAGAACTTAATTACAATTTACTAAGTGTATCACAGGTGTGTGATCAAAAGCACAACATATTGTGTACTGAGCATGAATGCATTGTCCTGAAATCAGGATTTGTGGTACCAAATGATCAAATTCTGCTCAGGGCTCCAAGAAGAAACAACATGTATATGCTAGACATGAGCATAGCTGCACCTCTTAGTAATATAAGTTGCTTTGTCTCAAAAGCTTCACTTGATGAATCATCTCTTTGGCATAGAAGACTTTGTCATGTAAATCTCAAAAATATGAATAAACTTGTCAAAAATAACTTAGTAACTGGATTACCAACGAAGGAATTCATATGTGTTGACAAATGTGTTGCTTGTCTAAAAGGTAAGCAACACAAGTCATCACATCATGCCAAAGAGATAAATTCTATAACAACAGTCCTGCATCTGCTACATATGGACTTGTTTGGCCCTACAAGTGTAAAAAGTCTAGGTAGAAAGTCATATTGCTTGGTGGTTACTGATGATTTCTCTCGGTATACCTGGGTATTCTTCTTGAGTACCAAGGATGAAACTGCTGAGATTCTAAAGTCATTCATACTTAGGGTGGAGAATGAAAGTGACCACCATGTAAAAATAATTAGATCAGATCAAGGAACAGAGTTCAAAAATCATGTTTTATATCATTCTGTGAATCTAAAGGTATAACAAGACAATTTAGTGCTCCTAGGACTCCACAACAAAATGGTGTTGCTGAGAGAAGGAATAGGACACTAATTGAGGCTGCAAGGACTATGTTGTCTGATGCCAAACTTCCAATAACTTTTTGGGCAGAAGCAGTCAATACTGCCTGCTATGTTCAAAATAGAGTATTGGTAATTAAGACACATGGTATGACTCCTTATGAAATTTGGCATAAGAGAAAACCATTTATTGGATTTCTCAAACCATTTGGATGTCATTGTACCATCTTGAATACTAAAGATCATTTAGCCAAATTTGCTGAGAAATCAGCAGAGGGCTACTTTGTTGGGTACTCTTCACATGCTAAGGCTTATAGAGTATACATCAAAGCTTCCAGGATTATTGAAGAGTCTGCAAATGTTCAGTTCAATGAACATACTCATAATAAACCTGGAACAGGCCCTGATTGGTTATTTGATCTTGATAGCTTTACATCTGTATTTAATCTGGTGAAAGAGTATGTTCCAGTTTCTCAGTCAGCTACCACAGACACCTCTAAAGGCACAAGAGAAGATGACTTTCATGTTGAACTGCCAATAGTTTCAAGACAAATCTTGGCAGAATCCACTTCAGCACAAAATGGTGTTTCACAGACTGAGACAACAAACACTTCTCAGGCAGGTCCTTCAATTGAATCTACTTTTGATTTACAACATCAAGAAGAAGTAGGAAGTCCATCTGCAGAGGCAACCAATCTGGAAACTACTTGTCCCGGAGAAAACCAACCCACTAGAGTCCAAATTCATAATCCACAGGATATGCCAGAATTTCAACTTGAGGTAGTACTTCCTGACCTTGAGTCAATCAATCTGGATGAAGTTTCTCAATTGGATGTGATTCCAAGAAATCGAATTCACAACACTCATCCAGTTGAGAACATTATTGGAAATGTTGAAGAAGGAGTAAGAACAAGAAGCTCTATGCATGAAGCAAATGTCTGCTTGTTTTCCTGCTTTCTATCCCAAATTGAACCTAAGAAGGTTACTGAGGCATTAAAACATAACAGCTGGGTAGAAGCTATGCAAGAGGAGCTTCTTCAGTTTCAAAGACAAGAAGTTTGGAAGACTTGCCCTTTGCCTAAGGGAAAGTATGCCATTGGAACCAAATGGGTGTTCAGAAACAAGAAGGATGACAAGGGTGTTGTCATCAAAAACAAAGCAAGATTAGTTGTACAAGGTTACACTCAAGAGGAGGGAATTGACTACGATGAAGTCTTTGCACCTGTTGCAAGAATTGAAGCCATCAGAATCTTTTTAGCATTTGCAGCTGCCAAGAACTTCAAAGTGTTTCAAATGGATGTCAAAAGTGCCTTTCTCTATGGAAAGATTGAAGAGGAGGTATATGTGTGTCAGCCTCCAGGTTTTGAAGATCCAAAGTTTCCTGATCATGTCTGTAAGCTTGATAAAGCTCTCTATGGGCTGCATCAAGCTCCCAGAAAATGGTATGAAACTTTGTCTTCCTTTTTGTTGTCTAACAATTTCAGGAGAGGAACAATTGATAAAAATCTCTTTTTCAAGAAGTCCAATCAACATATCATGCTAGTTCAAATATATGTTGATGACATCATTTTTGGTTCAACTAATGAGTCTCTCTGCAAGGACTTTGAATCACAAATGAAATCCAAGTTTGAAATGAGTTCAATGGGAGAACTCACCTTCTTTCTTGGACTACAAGTGAAACAAACTCCTACAGGGATTTTTATTAATCAATCAAAATATGTCAAGGATATTCTTGAAAGATTTAAGATGTCTGATTGCAAAGCTCTGGGAACTCCTATGTAGGATCAGATGTTCTCATTTGATCAATATTAGGTTATAGCAGCGGAATTCAACGATGAATTAGCTCAAAATTAGCAAGAACAAAGTTAATCTAATAGAACAGTAAAGCACAAGTTGTTATAGAAAGAGAATTCTGCAAAAGGAATAATCTCATTCAATTCGCACTAACTTCGTGTAAGATACAATATGTCAACTGCCCTTATATAGAAACAGTGACGTCTGATGATGTCACATGATGTTGACACCTAACAGACAAAAGATAACAACTGAAATAACCAAAACTACTGAGGATGTTTACAACTACTGAAGACAACCTCTTACAACTACTGAAGAACTAAAACTACTAAAATTAAACTACAACATCTGATGAGTAAAATACTCATCAGACTTTTACAAATATTGAAAGAAAACTACTGAAGACAAAATTAACATCACAACATCTGAAGACTAACACTTCAGCTGTTGTGAATAACTTCAGATCTTGTAACTCTGCAAAGTGAATATCAGTTGTTGTGTTCTTCTTCAGTTGTTGTGTGTATTGTGAGACTTAGAGGTTTTTCTGATCAGGCTCATTGGTTCTTTTAGTCCAACAAACTCCCCCTGAACCAATGCAGCCAAAAACCTCTAATTATTGACTGTCTCACTTATTTGGTATCCCAGGCTGAAAGATCTGTCTTTTTCTTTGAGATCAGCTTCAAAATGACCAATTTAAGTGCAGGCCTGGTAATCAACAGCTTCTGAAAATCTGACTGTCAAAGTATGAGAGGGAACTCCATTAGGGAAATGGACTATGAGCATTTAACCCTCTCATTGAAGCTATTGATCATAGATAAGTCTGAAGGACTCCCTGACATAGGCTTCCAGCAAAATCACCTTTTCTTCAGGAGTCAGCCTTTCTGGTTCACCTTCAAAAAATGACTCAGGTCCATAGTACTCTGATAAGTACCTGGCCGTTGTCCCATCATGTAGCTCCACCCTTGTTATCTCTCTGTACACAAATTCATCTGGATGCTTCCCTTCCAGAAATAATGGTAATTCATTCTGTTTTACCCCTTCCAGTTTTCTGTATACCAACCCTTTCTTGATCATCTTATTCTCTAGAAACTTGGGGGCTTTTAAACCAGAGTTATAAATACTTTTAAAATCTCCTATGATTTCCCAAGGATCAAGCACAGATCCCAACATAATATCAGCACTTATTACCTTTTTAATTCTTCTTGCATAAGCAGCTGGAGCATCTCTCCTGTGGATCCTGTCTATCATTCTTGGATCAGGCCACATCCTGATTTGTTCTTTTCTATACTGATATATAAACCTCAGAGCATACAATCTTTGTGCTTCTTTCTTCATTGCTATGATGGTTGATGTTTGAGGGTATTCCTTGTCAACCAATCTCAGAATGTTCTCATCATGTTTCTTCTGGTTCTCTTCCTCTTCAAGTTTGACTTTTATCGCTAACCTCTGAGATTCTGGTGATATTTTTGGATTCTGTCCAAACATTAAAGGTTTTTCTGGCACATAGTTTGCTGGTAATTTTACTACCTTTTTCTGAACCACTAATTCTGAATCAGTTTTTGAAGACTCAGGCTTGTGAACTTTTGTTTTCATCACAGTAGAAATGGGAAGCCCGTCTTCTTCATCAGTCTCTTCTTCTTCTTGAATCCTCAAAAATCTCCTTTTCTTGGGAGGTGCATCATCATCAATAAGTTGAGCTGATTTGGTAGAAGGATCAACTTGTTGCTTTTGAACATCAGTTACATCAGGTTCTTTCTCCTTCTCAACCCCAACCATATGATCTTGACCTTCCTTTGCTTGATCTTCCTTTGTTTCAGCCTCTTGATTTGCAGATTCCATTTCAGATACAAAGATTGTAACCTCTTCTTCAGTCTCTTTCTCAACCTCCACCTCAACCTCTTTCTCAGTCTCCTCCTCAACATTAATAGCAACATCAACAGACTTTGTCTTCTTCTGTCTCTTGTAAGTGACTTGCATGACTGGAGACTTTTCAGAAGCACCTTCTTCTTCTTCATTTCTTGACCTTTTGATTTCAACACCTGAATCTTTTCCTAACTCCCCCTTTTTGGCTGCAGGGGAAGAAGTAGTTTGAAGTGTGGAAAGTTTGGCATCTACTGCAGCATCTATCATTTTCTGGATTTGAGTTTGGGAGGGAAGCCTCTCATCAAGGGCTTGGGTTATGATATTCTTTAACAAGGGAGAGATGAGAGGTAGGACTGTGATAAAGGTAGCAACTAATGCCTCTAGGGGGCTTGAACCCAAGGGATTAGTGCCTGAAACAGAGGCTGGTGGTTTATTTTGTTGTGGAATAGAGGTGGAAGTGTTTAGGAGACCTTCAAGATTGGAAGGTGCCATCTGTGGGGTAACAAGGGTAGATGGACTTTTGTCCTTGGACATCTTGGTGAGCAGCTCATTGAGCCTGCAGACCTCAGCCTCAAGAAGTTTGTTATGGTGTAGAACATCAGATAGGGTCCTTTGGTCATCATTAGCCTTGGCTAAATCATCTGACCTCCTGATAGTATCAGGATGTACCTGAGTTGAGTGTGGCTCAACTTGTTCAGGTGCCCCTTTGTCTTGGTACTGGGGACTTCCAACCTCAGGGATAAACCCTTCATCAGTTGTTGCCTCTGGCAGGGTCTTAGATATGTTACTACTATCAATCACTCCAAATGATGGAGGTGATGAAGTAGCAGCCCTGTCAGATGTCAGAATCTCTCTGTCCACACTAGGAGATCTGATATGGTAGTCAAAATCCTGTGGGTTATCAGAAACACTTTGATCCTCCCCCTCAATGTTGGAGCTAATCCCAGTTGTAATAGGTGTCTGGGTAGGGATAGGAGTGTTTAGCTGATCCAGGATGTGGTCAATCACAAATGTTGGGCTTTGTTGGGTGGTTTCAGTAGTAATAGGCTGTGAAGCAGAATGCACCCGGGGAGATTGGTGATGTTCAATAGAAACCTTTTCAAATGAAAGAGGCTCTAGATGTGTGTCTACCCCTTCAATGGTTGCACCAAGTTCCTGTTGAGAGGAATCTTGGGCGATTTCAGCTGGTAGAGTCTGATGTACCACTGGCTGACTACTTCCAGTGGCCATATCATGCCTTGGTGAGGCATGGGCAGACTCAGGGGACTCATTTCCCTAAGCAGCCTTTTTGGGCTTTTTGGAATGTGGTTTGGTGGGGACTTTGGATTTAGATTTGGAAATGGAGACTGTGGGTTCCCTATGCTTGGGTTTTAGCTGTCGGGCAGCCTCTTTGAGTGTGAGGTTAGTGTTGTGTCGGGAATATACCTCTAGCAGAACTGCTGGAGTAGAGATTCCCTGACCAACAAGGCCGTTTTGTTTTAACTGTTTTTCTAAGATGGCCATGATAAAACGTGGGTAAAGAAGCCATCTAGAGGAAACAGGTTTAGCAGCATGTTCAGTTAATTCTGAAAATAAGATTTGTGAAAAATTTAGTTTTTGGGATTCCAGAATTGAATAAAGTACCTGTTGCCACCTTGATGACATCTGGTCCCAAGAAGATGATTTTGGAGCCAGGCATATGTTGATCATGTGAAAAATAAGACGCTCAGGATCATTGAAGTTCTTCTTGTACAGAGTTGAGTCACTCAAGTCACCCTGGTATTCGTGACTTGTGAAGCAAAGGTCAGTGAGGTTCTTTGGAAATTGAGTGACTAAGGTTGCATCAGCAAGTTGAAGAACGTCCCTCAGTTCGGCTGGACTGATGTGCACATTGTGTCCATTTACGGTAGAGCGGAGAGAGAGGACACCAGTGCCGACATTAATGAGCTCGACATTCATCCAGAATTGATGAATGGATTCAACATGAATTATTGGATTGATAAGAAACGCGGTTTTAAATTGAGAGGCATTCATGAGATCAACAGCTTCATCAAATTTGGACCAGAAGGATGATTTGGTGAGGTATGCAACGGAGTTATGACGAGGTTTAAGGGTTATGGTCGCCATGGAAGCAGAGACTTGAGAGGGAAGATAGGTTTTTGAAAAAGATTGAAAGTTCTGATGAAGTGGTAATGAAACAACTGAAGAGAGTTTGGGTTAAATAGAGTATTGGAAGTTGTTCTTCAGATTTTATAAAGAGAAAACAGCAGTGGTTGAAACAACTGAAGAGTAAATTTACTCATCAGGTGTTGTTGATAGTTTTTGCTCATCAGCTGTTTTCATCAATTTACTCATCAGACGTTGTGAATCATCAGATTGTGTGAAAAATTTTTTCATCAGAACTTGTGAACCAAAGTTGTTCATCAGGATTTGCGAAAGATGTTTGACCTTCAGTACTTTGTGCACCAAAACTCATCAGTACTTTTAACTGAGAATATTGGGACAGGTCAGATGTTTCCTTGAATCAGTACTTCTGATACTTATTAGTATTTACTAAAAATATCAGAAGTTGCAAGGTGATAAGAAATAAATATTTTTGTATTTTTGAAAATTGAAACTGGAAAATGAAATTTTATTAGGGTGAAAACCAATTTATTCAAGTTGCAGCATACCAAGCCGGAGAACTAAATTTTGAAAAGTTGAAGTATCTAAAGGCTTAGTAAATATATCTGCAAGCTCATCAGCACTAGGAACAAACTTTGGATCAATCAGACCCTTTTCAAAACAATCCCTTATAAAGTGATGTCTGATTTCAATGTGTTTGGTCCTAGAGTGCTGAACTGGATTCTTGACAATACAAAGAGCTGAGGCACTATCCATTAACAATGGTGTCTTAGACTTTTTGATGCCATAATCCAAAAGTTGAGTCTGAAGCCAGAGAATTCGTGAAGTACAGCTTGCAGCAGCAATGTACTCGGCTTCAGCTGTTGAAGTGGCCACAGATGTTTGTTTCTTACTCTGCCAAGAAACCAAACAGTTTCCTAGAAACTGACAACCACCAGAAGTTGATTTTCTGGTAAGTTTGCATCCTGCATAGTCACTATCAGAGAAAGCAACCAGCTTGCAGGAATGCCCAGTGGAATACCAAATCCCCAGTGATTGAGTGCCCTGCAAGTATCTGAAAATTCTTTTAACAGCAATCAAATGAGATTCTTTAGGTGCAGCCTGAAATCTAGCACAAACACATGTAGCAAACATAATGTCTGGCCTAGATGCTGTGAGATACATCAAGGAACCAATCATACATCTATAAAGTGTTTCATCAACTGATTTACCTTTCAAATCTGCATCAAGTTGTGTGGTGCTGCTCATGGGGTTAGAACATTGTTTACAGTTTTGCAAATCAAATTTCTTTAACAACTCTTTTGTGTATTTGGATTGATGAATGAAAATGCCATCAGTACTTTGTTTGATTTGAAGACCCAAGAAAAACTGTAATTCCCCCATGACACTCATTTCAAAATTCTTGGTCATTAACTCAGTAAAATCAGCACACAACTTTGGATCAGATGAAGCAAAAATTATGTCATCAACATAAATTTGAACAAGGAGCTTATGTTGTCCTACTTTCTTTATGAACAAAGTTTTATCAATGGAGCCCCTAGTGAAATTATTTTGAAGAAGAAAAGTGGATAGAGTGTCATACCAGGCTCTAGGTGCTTGTTTCAGCCCATAAAGAGCTTTATCAAGCTTGTACACCCAATCAGGATGTTTATTGTCCTCAAAACCTGGTGGTTGGCACACATACACTTCCTCTTTTATTTTACCATATAAGAAAGCACTTTTGACATCCATTTGAAAAACTTTTAGATTGTGTAAGGCAGCATATGCTAAAAACAACCTAATTGCTTCTAGTCTGGCTACAGGGGCAAAAGTCTCATCATAATCAATACCTTCTTTCTGAGAGAACCCCTGTACAACCAGTCTAGCCTTGTTTTTAATTATTTGACCATTTTCATCAGTTTTATTCCTAAACACCCATTTAGTGCCTATTGCACATTTACCGTGAGGTAGAGGAACCAGCTCCCAGACTTGTTGTTTCTTGAACTGCAACAGCTCCAACTGCATAGCCTCCACCCAGCCATTGTCTCTGAGTGCTGTGTGATAGTTCTTTGGCTCTTGCTGACTAACAAATAAGGCATAGAGGCAAAAATTTGACAATTGACTTCTTGTGGAAACACCAGCAGAAATGTCACCCAGAACTTGAGATAATGGATGATCCTTCAGTTCTTGATATGGAATAAGATCAGTGCAAGTGTTTGCTGGGGGTCCAGTTGCTGCAGATGTTGATGAAGAACCAGGGAACAATTCAGCAGGAATTTCAAATGATTGAGAGGATTCTAAAATTTCATCAGCATTGGTATTAGGAGGAACAACTGGAGCAGGAGGAGCATCAGATTTAGCAGACATAGGCAGATTATCACTAAATCTGAACAAATGAGTGCTTTCATCATCATCATCATGACTTCCTTGTGTGGTTTCTGTAGAAGCTGTTGGTGGAACTGCTTTAGGTGCATCATCTTCCACACCAATAGACTCAACTGGGGATTGAAAAGATTCATGTTGCAAGATGTCTAGATTAAACATCTCAACAGGATTTTGTGGAATAGAATCTTTTGGACATTCATTGAATTTGACATGAAGAGTTTCTTCAACCATCTTTGTTCTGCAGTTGAACACTCTGTAAGCCTTGCAAGTTGAAGAATAGCCAACAAAATATCCTGCATCAACTTTGGAGTCAAATTTTGGAAGTTGATCTTTGGTGTTGAGGATATAACATGGACATCCAAAAGCTCTGAAGAAAGAAATCAATGGGGTTAAAGTATGAAGCATTTCATAAGGAGTTTTCAACCATCTTGGATTTACCAAAACCCTGTTTTGCACATAGCAAGCTGTATTGACAGCTTCTGCCTAGAAGGTCAATGGCAAACCAGAATCAGCAAGCATTGTTCTTGCAGCTTCAATCAAAGTTCTATTTTTCCTTTCAACCACTCCATTTTGTTCAGGAGTTCTAGGAATGCTGTACTGCCTCTTAATTCCCTTTGCCAGATAAAATTCATCCAGAATATGATTTCTAAATTCTGTGCCATTATCACTCCTTACACACTTGATAGGAAGAGAATATTGCTTCTCAACATACAACACAAAGTTTATAATGGACTTGGCAACCTCATCTTTTGAGTGCAAGAAGAAGGTCCAGACAAACCTTGAGTAATCATCAACAATTACTAAGCAATACTTCTTCTTTGCCATACTCATGACCTTCACTGGCCCAAACAAATCCATGTGCAACATTTGCAAACAACCAGTGGATTTGAGATCACCAATTGGAGGAAAAGAAACTTTGTGTTGCTTCCCTTTCAAGCAAGCAGTGCAATTCTCATCACAACTAAAATCCTTCATTGGAAGACCTCTAACCAACCCATGTTTCACCAGTTGATTCATGTTTTTGAGATTCACATGACCTAATCTTCTATGCCACAGATTTGATTCCTTGAAAGAAGCCTTAGAGAATAAACAAGGATGACCTTTAACAGAGATTTTCTGTGACAAATCAAAGGCATAAACCTTTCCCACTCTGTTAGCCTTAAGGAGAGTATTCTCATCTAAGACTTTGCCAATCAGAGGCAACACTTCAGAAGACAATATCCTACAGTCTTGCTTGGTGAAAAGAGAAATGTGACCCTTATCACACATCTGACTGACACTCAGAAGATTATACTTAAGATTCTCTACATGATTCACATCATCAAACCTTATCTCACCATTTGTCACATAACCTTTTCCTATAATATAACCCTTAGCATCATTTCCAAAAGACACAAATACCTTCCTTCCTATAAAATAGTCATTAAGAAGAGATCTGCTCCCAGTCATATGCATGGATCCTCCACTGTCAACATACCAGATGCTATTTTGGCATGCTGAAGGACCCTGCATACATCAACACACTCAGTTAGACTTTGGGACCCAAACCAGTTTGGTTTTGGGTCTGTTAACACATGAAGAACCAGAATTAACATTTGCAGTTGAAGCAACACTTGAATCATTCTTATCAGAAGAGTTAGCCTTGACTTTTGATTTTGTTTTCTTCTTCTGAAATGAAGCAACAGATGCCTCTGCTAGATTAACTCTTCCTAGCAGTTGTTGCATCATTAAAATCAGTTGATTATGGTTATGAGTCAAGATTTTGATTTCATTAGACACAACAGAACCTGACTTTTGATTTTTATGTTTTATCACCTTAGTTTCTTTAATTAATGAAGAATCTTTCAAGTGCTGTTTCTTTGAATCTGGAACAACCCTTTTACCTTTCTTGGATTTATTTGATTTATTTCCTTGTGAGGTTTTTTCAGATTTTGAACCTACTGATGATTCTGATACAAACTTGGAACTAAATTCATTTTTCATTTTAATTATGTTCTTGTTTTTGTGCTTTATTTTATTGAATTTAGAACCTTTTCTATACCAGCATTCATCAGAAGAATGATTAAACAACCTACAAATTTCACAAGGCACCCTCTTTTGCTTCTCCTTGTAAGTATATACAAATACTGAAGACTTAGATACTGAACTTTTGTTCTTAAGAACATTTGGAACATCAGTATTTGTAGACATTTTGACAACAGCTGATGTGTTGACAACCTCTGAAGAGTTATTCTTCAGTACTTGTCTATCAACACATTTCTCATCATCAGTTGTACTATTATCAGCTTTTTCTACAACTGCTGATGAGACACTTTGGCTTATCAGAAGCCGTGCATCTTTTTCTCCAATCCCATCCCCATCTGACTTAATCAAGTGTAAATTTAAGACATTTGAAACTTTTTCATCAGGATCAATCTCAATTAAAACACTATCCTGACATGTGTCATCCTGAATAACATTTGTACATCCAATTGAATAAGAATATGTCTCAACCTCCACAGTTTCAGACTCAATTTTGCATACACTTGACTCTCCTTCAGATATATCTACAGAATCAGACATTTTTGAAGATTTTGTGGATTGATATACACTGTCCCCTTCAGACTCACAGTCATAACGTTTTGGTGTATAATCAGCAAGGGGCAGTGTGATTGTAACCAATTCCAAACTTAACATTTGATGCTGATTGTTTGTTTAATAACATCTCAAACCCCTTACAGGACTCAACACATTTTTCACAATTTACTTGGGTTGCTGCAAGTGTTTGCTTCAAATCATTATGTTTCACAAGCATTACTTCCACTCTAGCTTTTTCATCAGATAGCAAACATTTGAGCTTATAAATTTCAGACTCTTTTTCATTTAAAGCTTTCTCAAAGTCAATTTTGTTTTTAGCCACAGCCTTCTCTAACTCAAATTTCTCATTTATTAATTCAACATTTATTTCCCTGATGGAAGCAAATGCTGAAATGCATGATTCTGAACATAACTTGGATTTTGATTCAGATGATACCTGTGATGTTGAAGACGGTGAACATGAGTTGTCAGTTGAATCAATAGCCATCAAAGCAAGATTCCCAAATGGATTGTGATGTGCGTGAAACTATATATTTATTAAATGGATTTTTCACACAGATTTTAGTTTTAAAAAATGGTTTTTACTAAGAACTAAATCACACACAATAGGCAAGTGTACCTATCGTAAGCAATATAGCTTATGGTAAGAACCGGATATCAATCCGTGGACACGGTAGCTCTCGGTACTAGATCTCGGTTAATGTTTAGCAAACACATGAAAAGTTGGGTTTGTGAATTTTTAAGATAATAACTAAATAAATAGATTTTTAAGATAATCTAAAGTATAAGAAAATTGCCTAGATCATGAATCCACTTAGTTTAGTGATGTGATTATTATGAATTGGTAAACCAAATGTTGACTAGATTCCGGTCAAAGATATCTAATCATATAATCTTTTGGAAAATTAAAATGAATAACACATTCTAATCACCTAGGATTATCCTATGAAGCCTAATGTCAAGGTCTATGTCAAGATTTATCCAAGAATTATTCATCCGTCAAGAATCTTAATTCTACAACTTAGGGAAAACTAATATGAATTATACACACTAATCACCCTAAGTTGCATAAATTCAACAAAATCACAATTTCTTCCAACTTACAATCTATGAACATAATCATGCAAATGAGGTCATTTGGCCATAATTTCCTAACTTACATGCTAATCATATTCAACAAATTATAATATCACCATGGTCTTTCCAAACTCTAGTGAAAGAAAGTATACTTATGCAAATTTCATAATATTCAAGAAACCAATTATCATTCCTAATCTCATGGCATAATCTTAAAAACAAGTTATAAGATTATGAACAAATGTTTGATCATGGTTTTCCAACATAGTATGACTAAACATTCATCATTCTTGAACATTAATCAACCTACACAAATTTACAACATCATTGGAATATAATCATAACTTCATCTTGAATCTTGACATAAACCCATTTGACCAATTCATAAAATTAACATCACATAAACAAAAGTTTCATCATAATATAGACAATGAAGTGTTTAGCCCATGAGGCTTACAAGAACAATAACAAAGTAGCTAGAATTATCAAGAAACATGATTAAAGTAACAAATTCAAACCACTAGCAAGCAAGGATTGGAAACAAGATGGTGTTGGATGCTCCTTGAATCTTCAAAACCTTCACAATCTCCTTTGGATAGCCTTAAGAAATCTGGACAGAAGGTCTTTTTGCTCCAGGAAGTCCAACCCTTTGAAATGAGGTGAAAAGCTCAATTTATAGAAATTCTGGAACTTGGCACGGTCGTGCACCATAGGTGCACGGTCGTGCAAGGTGCTACAGTGCTTCACTTTTGGTCTGGGACGGTTTTCGCAGTTGCCATTTTCAGCTAAGTCTCGAAAATTGACTCGAGGTGTCAGGCACGGTCGTGCCAAAAGTCGCACGGTCGTGCTCAAGTCGTCATGGCCGGCACTACCTCCATTTGGCCCGGCACTGCCTTGCTTTGGCCCGGCACTGGCTAGGCTGCACGGTCGTGCTTGGCTTATGCACGGTCGTGCATAGGCCGGCACTACCATGCATGGCCAAGCACTACCTAGATGCACGGTAGTGCAAGGTTGTGCACGGTCGTGCATAGGCCAGCACTGCCATGCATGGGCTAGCACTGCCTAGTTGCACGGTCGTGCAAAGTTGTGCACGGCCGTGCATGGGTCGGCACTGCCAGTGCAAGATTTGGCATGACAGTGCGCATCTGGGGATTTGCTCAGAAAATGCTGAAATTCCATCCAAAGCTTGATTTTCTTCCGAGCAAGGCCGTTTATCCTACAAATTCACAAAAACAATAATTAGGACTATTTGCGAATGAATTTGCATGTTGTTAACGTTAAAACCGGGGGAATTTGAGTCGAATAATATGTATAATTTGACGTATATCAAACATCCCCACACTTGAACTTTGCTTGTCCTCAAGCAAACAATGAACCTTAATGGTGAAACCAATTTGCAAAAATCAACTTGTAAGCAACGTTGAATCAAATAATCAAAAGCTTAGATTGTTTTTCAAAGGTTTACCAAATTTGAAATTTTAAGCAAGAAAATAAAATCAAAATTATCAACAAGAATTTATAAACAAGAGGATTCACTAACATGTTACACCCTATATTTCTCACAATGTTCACACATACTCGGTTTATTTCGGATTCATACATGTAATGTGTATGTATAGAACACTCAATTGCCAAGACAATGGATCAACAAATATGATATTTGTAATAAAAATCAACTCTAAATCAAATAGCAAAAACATAGCACAATTTAATCAAAAGGCCTTTATTGGGTTGTGTTTGAGATGGAGGATGGTTGGAGATAGAAGGATTGAGATGAGGGAAATCCTTTGGCTAAGAATTTGCAAACAAAATGTATACTACATAGCCTTTTTGGCTTGATTGAGAGATTTTTTTTTTTTTTTTTTTTTTGACTTATTTACATCAACAAACAAACATTGTGTTGCTTAATTATTTGTTTCACAAGAACTACTAAAAAGAAATAGAACTTCTAGCCAACTTTGAATTTGGATTTCAATAAAAGAGATGGGTTGATGGAGAACGTGGTGATGAGGGTTTGTTCTAGTGCCTTGATTAAATATAACTTTGTTCAAGCTTATGACTTTGGAGATGTATGTTTTAAACAAATATTAATTTGTATGAGACATCCGGCACACTCAATCCATAAAATATGCAATAACTACTAAAGTTCAAGGTTTCAAATGCTCACAAAAAATGGAAGGAATGGGTAAAAATATAAGATATAACTTGTAGTTCCTCCTTTCGTCTAATCACCAATGATGATAACAAAAAAAAAAAATTTATTTCACTTGTTAAGAATTCCAAATTAATATACCCTTTATCAAAACAAGCCTCGTTTTAATTATCAAAAACTTGTTTGCTTAACTTGTTGATTACAAAACAAATTAATTGCACCAAAAACAATAAAAAGGTTCTTTGCAAAAATGTTTATTACTCTTGGACAAACAAAGTTATATCAACAATAAACGTATACCCCGAAAGTATACCCCTCCCCACACTTGAATTGCACAATGTCCCTATTGAGCAACAAAAACATGCGAAAAATAAGAGTGATTTTGCACGAGCGTGAAAAAGAATAAGACTTCCCTACGGGTCTTTGGAGAGACCGGTGTGTAATATCTGCATGATCCTTGCAACTGTAAGGGCATTCCGTGTACCTGCACTGAAAATCATCTACAAAACAAAGCTGAAAGTAACAACTCACAACAACCAAGAGACCAAAAACAAAGCACCAGATCCATCAATCCATAAAACAGCCAACCAAAAATAATGTTTACAACCAAAAAAAAAATTAAAATAAAAATAAAAACTACAATAAACAGAGTTAATACGTACTGCAAAATGTATAACTCTCAAAAATATAGATAACACCCAGACTAAGCTAGACTGCGGGGGAGGGAGGACATCAGACTAGTCCTCCTCATCATCATGCGGTCCCGAACCGCTCGCCTCTCCATCGTGACCTCCCCTGGAACGTTTCTGAGCACCACCGGAAGAATAACCATAGTCAAAACGTGGTGGCTCAGTAACGTCGAACTGATGAAAAGCCGCAGCCGACTGATGAGACGCAAAAAGCCACTCGAAGCTCCGTCTCTGGTCATCCTGTATCTGATGCAGCAAGTCATACTGCCTGGTCTGCTCAGTCTGAAAATTATCTATACGCTGATTAAATCTTTGCTGCTCAGCGTGCAGCTCCTCCTGGGACACCTGCAATCCCGAAAATCTATGCCACAAGTCCAGATTGGACGGGGGGTCCGGACCATGAGTGGGTGCAAAGTCCAAATACTCATCATGGGGGGGATACACGTAGTCAAACCCCCCCGGTCCCATACCATGTGGCCCCCCTCCGTCGGGACCCCTCTCCTCCTCGTGTTCCTCTTCCTCTTCATCCTCCTGCTCCTCTGGGACGGGATCCCAAATCCGCCCGTCCCGACCTCTCAGACGCATACCCACTGGTGTCTGCTCCACTATCTGCATGTAACGCAGAGTCCGCATATCAAGCGGAGACGTATCACACACATGAGTAAAACTAGCAATGTTCTCTTCGGTCAAGAGACCGAACGAGTCAGCCAGCTGTGTGATGTAAGCGCCCCCGCAAATGTGGCTGGACGCCAGTTTTCCTGAACTGGTCGTGAGAAAATAGGCTAAGCAATGGGCAATATTGCAATGGATGCCCCTAATCAAGCAGTAGAGATAAAACAAATCTCTGGTGGGCACATTGCCCAAGCTATCACCTCGCTGCATAATCGTGCTGACCAGGATCCGATGAATGAACCTGTGAAGTGGGTCTCTTAGTTTGGTGGCCTTAGCTCTTCTGGGATCATATACTCCCTCAGCAACCTCGGCCCAGAAAGTGGCCTTCTCAATTTCATCTTCAAAATCATGCAGTCCATCAAAAATTTCCGAATCAAGTTCCCCTTCCGTGTACAAACCCATCCTAGTCGCGAACTGCGCGACCGATAATCTCCTCCATCTTCCCCCAGACGGAAAGTCAACCCAAAACGTTTTCGTAAACGTTCGGTGAAGGGAAACTAAAGGAGTATGAGGCAAAGAACTCCAGTAGCAGCTCGCGATATTGCGGACGGTTGTAGTAGAATAGGCGAGACCATGGTTCAGTTATCAACGGCTGTAGTCTAGTTTGTTGATTGAGGCCGACTACCAAGTCCCAACTAAGACACTTCATAGGCTCGATTTGGCGACGACGCCCCCATAAAGAATGCAACACGGGAATACATGGGGCGTCTCGCTCGTCGTTCGGATCAAATCGTAGGAAAGGGTGATCCATCTGTTCAAGAAAATTCCTAAAAATATTAGTCGCCAAAAATAAAAAAAATCAAAAACAGAAACTGGGCTGATCTGGAAACTGGCACGGTCGTGCTTAAAACTCGCACGGTCGTGCAGAGCCTAAGGACCCAGCACAGGCAGTGCAGAGCCGGCACAGCCTATATGCACGGTCGTGCAGTTTTAAGCACGGTCGTGCGCCTCTCGGGTTTGTTCATTACACAGGCAGTGCCATAAGGAGCACTACCTAGAAGCACTGCCGTGCATGGTTAGTGCACGGTCGTGCGCATTTGTTTTTGGGTCTGCATAGGCAGTGCCAAAAAGACACTATCAAGGTGCACGGCCGTGCGTACCAGCCGCACGGTCGTGCACGGTTCAAAACCAGAAACAAAAGTGAACAAACAAGAGATTTTCCAACAACAACCCAAAATTTAACTAAATTTATACAAAATCTAACATTCCTAAACCGAAATGGTGTATTTACAAGCCCTAATTTGAACAAATCTAAGAAATTTAGGAATTTCATGGAAAAGAAGGATCAAAGAAGGATTGGAGGAGATTTTTACCTTTGATTCTTGAATTGGAAGATGAAAAACAAGAGAGAAATGATGGGAACCGTTTCTGAAAATGTGGAAGAGAATAATGAGAGAAATGGTGTCAAGTGGGGTAATTATTTTGCAAATCTGACACGTCGCACGGTCGTGCGTACGGGCCGCACGGTCGTGCATCAGCAAAGGCGCACGGCCGTGCAGCTAGTCGCACGGTCGTGCGAACCTGCAGATTTTTTTTTTTTTTTTTTTTTTTTTAAAACACCGAGAACCTCTCGGTAAGGCTAAGTTTACTGAGTCCTCAGCTAGACTCGAGTCCCCGAATTCATTTGTCCTTGGGGTGGAGGACGACTACCTCCAATGCCGGCTCGACGGGTCCGGACAAGTATTTCTTCAATCGATGGCCATTGACTTTGAAAATTCTGCCATCCTCATTCTCAATCTCCACAGTTCCATACGGAAATACTTCACGAACTGTGTACGGGCCAGACCAACGAGATTTCAATTTGCCCGGGAACAACCTAAGACGCGAGTTATAAAGCAGAACACGATCACCCACTTGGAATTGCTTGTTGTCCTTCAAGTGGCTATCGTGTAGCGTCTTGGTACGTTCCTTGTACCTCTTGGAGCTATCATAAGCATCATTCCTTAGCTCCTCAACCTCGTGGATCTGCAAGAATCGGTTCTCCCCCGCACTAGTCAAATCCATGTTGATGGATTTCAGCGCCCAATAGGCTTTGTGCTCGAGTTCAACGGGGAGGTGACACGTTTTCCCATAAATCAATTTAAAGGGTGTGGTTCCTATGGGAGTTTTGTAGGCTGTTCGGAATGCCCACAACGCGTCATTCAACTTCACCGACCAATCCTTGCGGTTTTGACCAACCGTCTTCTCCAAGATGCGCTTGATGCCCCGATTAGTGACCTCTACCTGTCCACTGGTCTGTGGATGGTATGGCGTTGAAAATCTATGGTTCACTCCATAGCGTGACAACGCCTTGTCGAGTTGGGAATTGCAGAAATGAGTCCCACGGTCACTAATGAGTGCTTTGGGGGCACCAAAGCGAGAAAACAACTCCTTCAGAAATCTCACGACCACTCTAGCATCATTGGTGGGCAAGGCTTGAGCCTCCACCCACTTGGAAACGTAGTCGACTGCAACTAGAATGTATCGGTTACCGTGAGATGTTGGGAACGGCCCCATGAAATCAATACCCCAGACGTCAAAAATTTCACAGACTTGGATTCCATTCTGGGGCATCTCATCCCGTGATGAGATGTTGCTTGCCCTTTGGCAAGCATCGCAAGCTCGGACCACATCATGAGCGTCTCTGAAGATGGTGGGCCAATAGAATCCGGCGTCAAAAACCTTCTTCGCAGTAAGAGTCGCTCCATGATGACCACCAGTCGGTCCCTCATGACAATGTCTCAAAATCTTGTGCGCTTCACCTCCATACACGCACCTACGCACAATCTGATCAGCTCCAATCCTAAACAAGTAAGGATCCTCCCACAAGTAATACTTGACATCAGAAAAGAACTTCTTCTTCTGTTGATGTGTCAAGCCCTTCAAAACGATCCCACACGCGAGATAATTCGCGAAATCAGCAAACCATGGACAATCCTCATCCTGCGTCTGTATGTGCATAAGGAACTCGTGGGGGAAATTGTCATTTATGTGTGACCCCACAAGTTCTGATGAAGCTGAGCACTCAAGACAGGAGAGGTGGTCCGCTGCAACATTCTCAGCTCCTTTTTTATCACGGATCTCAATGTCAAATTCTTGTAACAACAGAATCCAACGAATCAGCCTGGGTTTAGCATCTTGCTTGCTAAACAAGTAACGGAGGGCTGCATGATCCGTAAACACAATGGTCTTTGATAGTACAAGATAGGAACGAAATTTATCAAACGCAAAGACCACAGCTAAGAGCTCCTTTTCAGTGGTGGTGTAGTGCTCCTGGGCATCATTCAGAGTTTTGCTTGCATAGTAAACCGGGTGGAAGTGCTTGTCCTTCCTTTGACCCAAGACTGCCCCAACCGCAAAGTCGCTTGCGTCACACATAAGCTCAAAAGGGAGTGCCCAATCGGGGGCGATCATGATAGGAGCATTAACCAACTTATCCTTCAACAACATGAATGCACGAAGGCATTCATCAGAAAACACGAACGGGGCATCTTTCTCAAGAAGCTGAGTCATGGGGCGAGCTATCTTTGAGAAGTCCTTGATGAAACGCCTATAAAACCCCGCGTGTCCTAAGAAACTCCGAATAGATTTCACAGAAGTGGGTGGCGGAAGCTTGACAATGGTCTCAATCTTGGCTCGGTCGACCTCAAGTCCGTCACGTGAAATCTTATGCCCTAAAACAATGCCCTCCTTCACCATGAAGTGGCATTTTTCCCAATTCAACACCAAGTTAGCTTCTTCACACCTAGCTAACATCTTCCTCAAATTTTCCAAACAATGATCAAAGGAACTCCCAAAAACAGAAAAGTCATCCATGAATACCTCCATGGAGTCCTCGATCATATCATGAAAAATAGCCACCATACAACGCTGAAATGTGGCAGGGGCATTGCACAGTCCAAAGGGCATTCGCCTGTACGCGAATGTGCCATAGGGACATGTGAATGTCGTCTTCTCCTGATCCTCAGGAGCAATTGGGATCTGAAAATACCCAGAAAAACCATCTAAGAAACAATAATACATCTTGCCTGACAATCTCTCCAACATCTGATCAATAAAAGGCAAGGGGAAGTGGTCTTTCCTAGTGGCATCATTTAGTTTGCGGTAATCGATGCAAACTCTCCATCCGGTCACAGTACGAGTAGGAATCAACTCGTTTCTCTCATTGGTAATCACTGTCATCCCACCCTTCTTTGGGACAACCTGCACCGGACTCACCCAAGGGGAATCAGAAATAGGATAAATCAAACCTGCATCAAGTAACTTGATAACCTCCTTCTTCACGACGTCTTGCATGTTGGGATTGAGACGTCTCTGATGCTGAACTACAGGCTTAAAATCCTCCTCCATCAAAATCTTATGGGTACAAAAAGATGGATTGATCCCCTTAATATCCATGATCTTCCATGCAATCGCCTTCTTATGCACTTTCAGAACCTCAAGCAACTTAGCCTTCTCTCCACTCGTCAACGCCGACGAGATGATAACGGGCAACCGAGACTCACCATCTAGGAATGCATACTCCAAATGACTGGGAAGTTCCTTAAGCTCAACAGATGGTGGGTCTTCAACAGAAGGTAATGCCTTAGGCTCAGCCTTGCGATCCATGACTTCAAACACTTCATCCTGAGGGGTAGGATCGTGGCTCAGCAATGCCACCATCTCCTCATCAAATCGACCCTCAGAGACTGGGTCTACATCCTCCCCTCCTAGCAATTGGGTGTCAAACACCTCCGCAACACACCCATCCTGTGATGGATCACTCATACATGAATCAACAACATCAATGAAGTAGAGTGAATCGTCCTGACTCTGTGGATGCCTCATTGACCTTCCAATATCAAAGGTCACCTCCTCATCATAAACTCTAAGAGTCAGTTTGCCCGAGCAAACATCAATGAGGGCTCTAGCAGTGGCTAGGAATGGACGACCAAGAATGAGAGGTACATTCTTATCTTCATCCATATCAAGGATCACAAAGTCCACAGGAAAAACAAACCGATCAATCTTAACCAACAAATTCTCAACTATACCTCTCGGATATTTGACTGACCGATCGGCAAGCTGGATGCTCATTCGGGTTGGCTTAAGTTCCTCAACACCAAGTTTCTCAAACACAGCATAGGGCATTAGATTGATGCTAGCCCCCAAATCAGCCAATGCATTACTGACTGATAAACTTCCAATCAAGCATGGGATAGTGAAACTCCCAGGATCATTCATCTTCTGAGGAAGTTTGTTTTGAAGAATCGCAGAACACTCCTCACTCAATGTAACATGAGATAACTCCTCCAACTTCTTCTTGTTGGTGAGGATGTCCTTCAAAAACTTGGCATACTTAGGCATCTGAGCAAGTGCCTCAACAAATGGCAGATTGATGTGCAACTGCTTGAACAATTCCAGAAATTTACCATATTGTTCCTCAAACTTCTGCTTCTTCAACCTACTAGGATATGGAACGGGAGGAATGTAATCCTTGACTGGTTCCTTTGCTTGTGCTGTACTTGCTGGGCCTGGCCTGGAGTGCACCTCAGCAGGAATCTCAGTCGCAACCTCCTCAATCACCGGCGGAAGAGAAGAAGAAGGGGAAGCCGGTGGAGGAGGTGCAGTGGTGGATTTACCACTCCTCAAAGTGATGGCCTTAACATGAGCATTAGGATTCGGCTCAGTGTTACTCGGGAGGCCACCTTGTTGCCTTTCAGATAGCAACTTAGCAATTTGTCCCACCTGATTCTCGATGGTCTGCATCGATGCCTTTTGGTTTCTCAACTCCGTCTCATGCTTATGGAAGCGGTCTTCCATATACTGATTCTGTTTCTGAGCCAACTGATTTTGGCTCTCGGAGTTAGCTAGCAACCGTGCAACCATGTCCTCCAAATTGGATCGCTTTTCAGGAGCGGGTTGTGACCCACTGCTAGAACCTTGATTTTGAAACTGGTTCTGTGGAGGACGAATCTGTGAGGACTGACCGTGAGACTGATTTTGGAATGGGGGACGCGGATTGAATCCGGGTGGTTGCTGGTTTGTGCTACCAGACTTCCAACTGAAATTCGGGTGATTCCTCCACCCCGGATTATAAGTGTTACTGTAGGGATTATTTTGAGACTGAGTTTGGTTGCCCATGTAGTCAACCTGCTCATGAACGGATCTATCCCTAATCGAACACTCCCCACTATGGTGTGCTCCCCCACATATCTCACAACAAGATTGGACTTTGTTTACAGACATCTGCTCGATTTTGTTGGAGAGGGCCTCCAACTGTGCAGTCAAAGCAGTATAGGAATCAACCTGATGGACACCCTGCTTGGGTGCCTTGGCTCTCGGGGCCTGTTGAGAATAGCTCTTCCTAGCTGCTTTCTCGAGCAATTCAAACGCTTCTCTCGGTCGCTTCGCTCCAAAATCTCCACCCGCATAGCTGTCAAGCCACTGTCGTCCGCTCACATCGAGACCATTGTAGAATGTCTCACACTGCCTCCATAACTCCAAACCGTGATGTGGGACCTTTCTCATCAGATCCTTGAATCGCTCCCACGCCTCATAGAACGTCTCTCCGTCATCCTGCTGGAACGAAAGAATCCGAGCTCTCAACTTCGCAGTTTTCTCGGGAGGAAAGTATTTCTCAAAGAATTTTTCAGACATCTGATTCCAAGTGGTAATACAGCCCGAGGGAAGGGAAATCAGCCATGCCTTGGCTCGGTCACGTAGAGTGAATGGGAATAACCGAAGCCGAATGGCATCATCAGACGCGCCATTGATCTTGAAAGTGGCGCAAATCTCCAGAAATCCCGCGATATGGAGATTAGGATCCTCGTGATCCTTCCCGTCAAACTGAACAGTGTTTTGAACCATTTGAATTATACTAGACTTGATCTCGAAATTGTTAGCTTCAACAGTCGGTCGAGTAATGCTCGGCTCCAAACCTCCAAGTGATGGTTTCGCGAAGTCAGAAATCGTCCGGTCATCATCCTGGTCCGCCATGGTCGTCTCTCCCGTGCCAAAGATATTGTCGGTCTCTCCGTCTCCTTCGATGGTATTTGCTACAACACGGGACCGCTCCCGCAACCTTTGTCGGAAATACCGCTCCGGTTCCGATCTAGGCTCGACAATGTCCGGCTCGGGGGTTGAGGACATACACACTTAATGCATAACAGAGTTACCGAATCAAACCTGTTAAAAATAAAAATAAAATAAAATAAAAATAAAATAAAATAAAGTAAATTAAAAATTTGAAAAATAATAAAAACTAAGAGTTAAAAAAAAAAAAAAAAAAAAATCAAACTAGTGAAATAAAATAAAATAGAATAAAAATAATAATTTGATATTAAAAACTAAGCTAAATCACCAACTCTGATTTTTCTTGAAATCACCGTGTCCCCGGCAACGGCGCCAAAAACTTGATGTGCGTGAAACTATATATTTATTAAATGGATTTTTCACACAGATTTTAGTTTTAAAAAATGGTTTTTACTAAGAACTAAATCACACACAATAGGCAAGTGTACCTATCGTAAGCAATATAGCTTATGGTAAGAACCGGATATCAATCCGTGGACACGGTAGCTCTCGGTACTAGATCTCGGTTAATGTTTAGCAAACACATGAAAAGTTGGGTTTGTGAATTTTTAAGATAATAACTAAATAAATAGATTTTTAAGATAATCTAAAGTATAAGAAAATTGCCTAGATCATGAATCCACTTAGTTTAGTGATGTGATTATTATGAATTGGTAAACCAAATGTTGACTAGATTCCGGTCAAAGATATCTAATCATATAATCTTTTGGAAAATTAAAATGAATAACACATTCTAATCACCTAGGATTATCCTATGAAGCCTAATGTCAAGGTCTATGTCAAGATTTATCCAAGAATTATTCATCCGTCAAGAATCTTAATTCTACAACTTAGGGAAAACTAATATGAATTATACACACTAATCACCCTAAGTTGCATAAATTCAACAAAATCACAATTTCTTCCAACTTACAATCTATGAACATAATCATGCAAATGAGGTCATTTGGCCATAATTTCCTAACTTACATGCTAATCATATTCAACAAATTATAATATCACCATGGTCTTTCCAAACTCTAGTGAAAGAAAGTATACTTATGCAAATTTCATAATATTCAAGAAACCAATTATCATTCCTAATCTCATGGCATAATCTTAAAAACAAGTTATAAGATTATGAACAAATGTTTGATCATGGTTTTCCAACATAGTATGACTAAACATTCATCATTCTTGAACATTAATCAACCTACACAAATTTACAACATCATTGGAATATAATCATAACTTCATCTTGAATCTTGACATAAACCCATTTGACCAATTCATAAAATTAACATCACATAAACAAAAGTTTCATCATAATATAGACAATGAAGTGTTTAGCCCATGAGGCTTACAAGAACAATAACAAAGTAGCTAGAATTATCAAGAAACATGATTAAAGTAACAAATTCAAACCACTAGCAAGCAAGGATTGGAAACAAGATGGTGTTGGATGCTCCTTGAATCTTCAAAACCTTCACAATCTCCTTTGGATAGCCTTAAGAAATCTGGACAGAAGGTCTTTTTGCTCCAGGAAGTCCAACCCTTTGAAATGAGGTGAAAAGCTCAATTTATAGAAATTCTGGAACTTGGCACGGTCGTGCACCATAGGTGCACGGTCGTGCAAGGTGCTACAGTGCTTCACTTTTGGTCTGGGACGGTTTTCGCAGTTGCCATTTTCAGCTAAGTCTCGAAAATTGACTCGAGGTGTCAGGCACGGTCGTGCCAAAAGTCGCACGGTCGTGCTCAAGTCGTCATGGCCGGCACTACCTCCATTTGGCCCGGCACTGCCTTGCTTTGGCCCGGCACTGGCTAGGCTGCACGGTCGTGCTTGGCTTATGCACGGTCGTGCATAGGCCGGCACTACCATGCATGGCCAAGCACTACCTAGATGCACGGTAGTGCAAGGTTGTGCACGGTCGTGCATAGGCCAGCACTGCCATGCATGGGCTAGCACTGCCTAGTTGCACGGTCGTGCAAAGTTGTGCACGGCCGTGCATGGGTCGGCACTGCCAGTGCAAGATTTGGCATGACAGTGCGCATCTGGGGATTTGCTCAGAAAATGCTGAAATTCCATCCAAAGCTTGATTTTCTTCCGAGCAAGGCCGTTTATCCTACAAATTCACAAAAACAATAATTAGGACTATTTGCGAATGAATTTGCATGTTGTTAACGTTAAAACCGGGGGAATTTGAGTCGAATAATATGTATAATTTGACGTATATCAGATTGTCTTTACCATGTGGACCAGCTTCAGAGTACATCAGCATATTGAAATCAGATAAGTCATCAGGTAAGCTACTCCAATCATCTACTTTAGGAGTGAAGAAGCTCTGATGTTGTTGTTGAGGCTGTTGATTGGTTTGAGATTTACTGGGGTCAGGAAGAGCAGGTGATTTTGGAGGGATTATTGCTGAAGTGTGAGTGGGTTGTGGCATATAAAAGCAAGGATATGAATACGGCATAGGACTTTGTGGAACAAAATGGGCTGGATAAAATTGTTGTTGAATAGATCTAGAAGATTGTTGTCCTTTGCTTGGTGTGTTATTGCTAGGAAAGGTCACAAAAGGTGCAGAAGAGCTAGGTCCAGTTGATTTGCACTCTCTAGCAAAGTGACCAAGCCTGTGACATTTGTGGAATCTCAACTTCCCTTTGTCAAAACCAACTTTGGTTTTTCCTGTTAATCCAGGAAACTTTCTTCCAGTTCTTTTGTAGAATTTTTGAGATCTTATGTTGATTAATGCCATCTGACTTAATATATCCATTTCCTCCAGATCATCATCTGGAATTCCTTTCAAATCATCCATCACAAAACACAGATTATCACCATAATTTCCTGCATTACCATCAACTCCCACAAAAGCATGTTCAGCATTATTAGTAGAGAAATCAATATGTTCATGATAAGAACATTCAGACCCATTAAACTCTGACTCTTGACCTATCAAAGCAGTATTGCCAGGAACAAAATCATCAGTGAGTTTTCCAGATGAAGACAGTTTTCTCTTCTGTTCTACCTCTCTCTCAAAAGTTAAGAGTTTCCCATGGAGTTGGGTGAGAGATAGATTCTCTAGATTTGCATTAGAACGTAAGACAATTGTATATGTGTCCCATCTATCAAGCAGTGATCTGAGAAATCTGTTGTTCATCTGACTATTTGTATATTCCTGCTTAACCATTTTCAATTCAGAAATCAGACAAGAGAACCGCTCAAACTGTTGAGTCAATGACTCACCCATTCTATGAGAAAAAGTCTCATACTGTTGAGCAAGGATTTCTCTAGTATTTGCTAAAACCTCATCGGTTCCACCGAATTGTTCTTTCAGTGCAACCCAGAGATCATGAGCAGTGTCATGATGCATCAGGCCTGAATATATCTCATTTGGCAAAGCCATGGCCAGAATACCATGAGCTTTCGCATCAATTTCAAACAGTTTAATATCCTCATCCGAATACATATCCGAAGGTTTCGGAATCATGATTTTAGTTTCAGGATCAGTGATCATGGGTTTATACGGACCATGCACCACAGATTTCCAACATCCTGCACTGTTAATTGACAGGTGATGTAGCATTCTACGTTGCCAAATGTTGTACTCACTCCAAACCAGCATCGGAGGCTTGGTTGCGGAGCCTGTGTTGTGCGGATCATTGTTTGGAGTTGTCATGATCTCAGATTCAAACAATATCAAATGAATTCAAATGAATTAACACAAATTCCAACCAATTGATTCAAAACAGATCGATATTGAAAAGCAAATCAACAGAAGTTATCAGAAAACTTCAATCTATAACAAATTCTTACTAATCGGCTAATTCGATCAACCAGAGAACTGAATTGAGCAGTTTCAGAGATCAATTGTTTAATTGATCAATGATTAACCAGCTCTGATACCAATTGTAGGATCAGATGTTCTCATTTGATCAATATTAGGTTATAGCAGCGGAATTCAACGATGAATTAGCTCAAAATTAGCAAGAACAAAGTTAATCTAATAGAACAGTAAAGCACAAGTTGTTATAGAAAGAGAATTCTGCAAAAGGAATAATCTCATTCAATTCGCACTAACTTCGTGTAAGATACAATATGTCAACTGCCCTTATATAGAAACAGTGACGTCTGATGATGTCACATGATGTTGACACCTAACAGACAAAAGATAACAACTGAAATAACCAAAACTACTGAGGATGTTTACAACTACTAAAGACAACCTCTTACAACTACTGAAGAACTAAAACTACTAAAATTAAACTACAACATCTGATGAGTAAAATACTCATCAGACTTTTACAAATATTGAAAGAAAACTACTGAAGACAAAATTAACATCACAACATCTGAAGACTAACACTTCAGCTGTTGTGAATAACTTCAGATATTGTAACTCTGCAAAGTGAATATCAGCTGTTGCGTTCTTCTTCAGTTGTTGTGTGTATTGTGAGACTTAGAGGTTTTTCTGATCAGGCTCATTGGTTCTTTTAGTCCAACATCCTATATCCAAGACAACATCTCTTAGCCCTGATCTTGAGGGGGAGGATGTTGATCAGCACCAATACAGGGCGATGATAGGCTCTTTGATGTATCTCACAGCAAGCAGGCCAGATATCATGTTTGCAACTTGTGTCTGTGCAAGATTTCAAGCCACTCCCAAAGTCTCACATTTACTGGCTGTGAAAAGAATTTTTAGATATCTCAAAGGAGCACCAAATCTAGGATTATGGTATCCTAGAACTGATGACTTCCAGTTCATAGCTTACACTGACAGTGATTATGGAGGGTGCAACATCAACAAGAAATCCACATCTGGAGGATGTCAATTTTTTGGATCCAGGATTGTATCGTGGCAATGCAAGAAACAGTCATGTGTTTCTACTTCTACTGCCGAAGCAGAATACATAGCTGCTTCTAGCTGCTGTGCACAAGTCATTTGGATTCAAAATCAGATGAAGGATTATAGAGTGGATCTGTTCAATACTCCTATTCAGATAGACAATTCAAGTGCAATTTCCATCACCAATAATCCTGTAAAACATTCCAAGACCAAGCACATTGACATCAGATACCATTTCATCAGAGATTGTGCAGAGAATAAGTTAATTCTTTTAGTCAAAGTTGATTCAGAACACAACTTGGCTGATCTTTTCACCAAGGCATTTGATGAAGGAAGATTCAGGTATTTAATAACAGCCATTGGAATGATTAACTTTGAATAAGTGAAGAAATAAGGAATAAATGATTCTTCGGAAGATAAACTCAACTTATCTTCTGATAAAAGATAGGTTTAGTCTTCGGAAGCATTATTTCTTCCTTAGTCGGAAGGTCTAACACTTCAGAAGCTGAATTACCTTCTGAAGAAATACTCTTCCGATACATTAGCTTCGGAAGCATAATATTTTGAAGGTACTCTTCAGAAGAAGGTGTCTTCCGAAGAACATTTTGCATGATGAACTTATTTAACATTTCAGAAGCAGTGCTTCCGATATATTAACTTTATACTTCCTAACCATTGCTTCTGATATTTCAGAAGTAGTGCTTCCGACAGTATAAACTTTATACATCGGAAGCAAATCTCTTCTGAAAAACTTTTTGGTTCTTAAACTCCTTCTGAAAGCTACATCTTCGGAAGCCCCCCTTAGTCCTTAATAAATTTTGAACATTTATTGTGAAACCAGCTGTCATTGGAAGACCTTTTCTGACATCCGGATCTCAAATTTAATGTATCTATATATTAAATGCTGAAATCCGAAGGTATAAATCGGTCTCCCGCTCATTCATCTTCTCTCACCGTTTCACTTCAAAATTGTCTTTCTTCTTTCTCTCAAATCGTAACCTAGAAACCGTCAATGGAAATGGATCTTCTTGCCTTCAAACCTGCTCACAACGTACCTGCGGAGTTATCAGCAGAGCATGATGCTGATTTCGCACCAATCATCTCTTTTCTTCAAAGAAGCAGGTATCTCTTTGCACTCACTGTTCAGCCCTTGGTGTATGAATCTCATCACCAACAATTTTGGGCATCTTGTTCTGTTTCTTCTTCTTCCAATGGTCGGACTCTTGATGCCACCATTGATGTTCATCCGGTTTCGATCAATGTGGAGACCATCTGTCGGCATCTCAGACTAAATGATGCCGGTGGAAAGGTCTCATTCACAAAGGATGAGGTAGCATCTACATTTCAGTCGATGGGGTACGAAGGTCCTCTCCCTTCAACAACCTATTTGAAGGGTAGAGTGTCCTATAATTACAAGTACCTCATACATTTGTTCCTTCACTGTCTTTCCAATAAAGCTGGTGGTTGGGATCAAATTCCATCTGACTTAGCTTCGGCTATTCATGGTTTGGTCTCCAACCAACTGTTTAACTTCTCTGCTTTTATTTTTAATAATTTGGTTGACAATATTTCGTCACCAAAGAAATTTTGTATGTACCCCAGGTTTTTGCAACAGATCTTTAATGAGGAGTTGGGCACTTCCCTCACTCTCACTGGGAATACATACAAAATGCCCTTGGTTTCTTCCAAGGTTTTTGTACAATTAAAGAAGAAGGGTGCTCAGTTTTCTGGGAAATTCACTCCCCTTCTTCCATCTATGGAGTCACATACTCCTGAAGGTGACAGCTCTATTAACCCCACAGAAGCTGAACCCACACATTCCACTTCTGTTCCTCACCCCATAAAGATTACTTACAAACGCAAACGAACCCCTGTGCAACTCTCTACAGTTGCTCAGGCTCCTTCTACTGATCCCAAAAAGAAAAAGGTAAAAAGGACTGCCAAGGGCACAGTCCTACGTAAGGTGAAAGCCACACCTCTTATTGATCCACAAGTTCTCCTCTGGAACCTGTGGCTGACCTTAACCAGCCTGAAAGCCCTCAGCTTATGTCCCAAAACATATCTGAGAATATTCAAAGGCATAATCCTATTCTTGGGTCTGCTTTAACCGAAGCAACTCAACTAGATCAGAGACTGTCTCCCAAGTCTCCAGGTTCTTACCACCCAGAAATGCCCCCCACCCATACTTTTACCCAGGCTCAAGGAGCTTCTGCAGCAACTGTGGAGGAACCACTCTCTCCCACTACCCAAACCTTAATGAGAGTGGTGACATAGTTACAGGCAAGGTTTCCTGACCCAGAGCCTATTCTATCAGAGGTTGGCCCCAGTAGTTCTGAAGGGGTCAATGCAGATGAGGCTGCCACTACTGTTGATCTTAATCAAGATCCACAAGACAGTGGTACAAGCAATAGGACCTCACCTGCGGCAACCTATGTTGGGGAGGACTTCTTTGAAGCCCTTCTTAATGAAGGGAATCCAGGGAGCCAAGAAACCACTTCTGGTGGTGGAGGTGCAGGAGCTAGGCTCAGTACTCCATCGCCCAAGGATTCCACTCATGTGGATGAGGGCACCAGAGAACAGGAATTGACGGCTAAAGTTATAACACTCCAAGCCAGGGTGGCCTTCTTAGAAGCTGAGGTTGCTGCCCTGCAACTTAAGATCCAGAACAAAGATGCTGATATTCTGGATCTCAAAAGGCGTCCCCCGGTTACTTTACATCAATTTCATCCTGATCTTGACACAACCACATTCATCTCCCCTGATGCTACCAAAAAGGGGGAGAATGCACCCTCTGCAGGGTCAGGACCAGAAGCAAGAGAAGAGAAGGTACACAGGAAGTTAACCCGTCCATAGTCACTTTGACTGCTGAATGGGATGACTTCTTGGGCACTTACTTTCAAGTTTCTTCTACTTCCTCTTCTTCTTCTTCTGAGGATACTAGGGAGGTTGCCAAAGAGACTGAAAAGCAAACAACAAATGTCTCTTTGGAACCTCAGTCCCCTTCTGGGACTAAGTCTCAAGCTGAGACTCACTTGTCCCCTTCTGGGACTAAGTCTCCTTCTGAGACTGCAGCCCAGCTTGCCATGGAAGAAGCTACTCAAGAAGAACCAATATTCATGGAACCTGTGTCCCCTTCTGGGACAAAGGCTGCCGAAGACCTCTCCTCCTCTCCTGAGCCCCTT
Source organism: Mikania micrantha (assembly GCA_009363875.1). Lineage (NCBI taxonomy): Eukaryota > Viridiplantae > Streptophyta > Magnoliopsida > Asterales > Asteraceae > Mikania > Mikania micrantha. The sequence continues at coordinate 67,427,303 of CM018698.1, forward strand.
GTGGAAACTAATAAGGAATCATCTAAGGTGATTGGTCAACTGGAGGAGACAGTGAATGCTGAGGTTAACTCCGAAGCTGCAGCTGCTTCCGAAGGCCCAGTCATTATTGTTGATTCCTCCACAGAGGAGCTAAGTGCCAATGAACCAACTGGCGAGGCAACAAGAGACACTGCCTCTAGGGTAAAATTAACTGCTGATGACAAAGGAAAAAGGAAGCTAACCCCAGAGGAGGAAGCAGAACAAGAGGAGAGGATTCCCAAAAAGATGAAGGGCCGACCAGACACTTCTATGAATGAAGAGCACATCAGACTCTGTGCTCTTCTTGAAGAAAAAGGATATAATTTTGATGAGGTATTTCTCTGGTCGGTGCCTAGATTGGCTGCCGAGCTGGACAAGGTGCAGCAGCAAGAACAGGCTGCTGCTGCATCCAAGGCTCAAACTGTACTTACAAAGAATCAAAAGGAGAAGGCCTACAGAGACAAGAACAAAGCCTTTCTCCTGGAATATGGCTTCCATGCTCGGCAGCTAGGCCCTATGAAGAACTCAACCATGGATATGCATATCAGAGATATCAAGGCTAAAATTTCCAGAGGTGAGTTACTTCCAATTGAGCAAATAAGGGCTCAAAAGGCAAGCCTAATAAGAGGCTTAGGCTTAGGGGAAGGGGCAAGAATAGAATCCCCCCTCTCTGGCGCAGGAATAAGACAGGGTGAGGAAGTCATGTGTGGGGAAGTAACAAAAGCCATGTTCCCCAACATGTTTCCTATCAACCCTAAGGAAGAACAACCATCTCCTCCATCAAGTCCCTCTATGGACAACATGCCAATCTCTTCAGTGTTCAAGGGTACCAAGACTGCAGGAAAACTACCATCTCAAATCCCTGACCCTGAGAGACAGACACAGGCTGATGAGAGGAGAACTGAACCCTCAGTGAATGAGGATGTTGGTTCACAGCCTACTGCAAAAACAAGTGCAGCAGTAGGGTCTAGTGTGGAAGACCAACAAGCCAGAGATCAGAGGAGTCAAGCTACTGCTCAAGCCAGACCAAGATTTACAAGAAAAAAGAGCATAGCCAGAAGGAAAAAGAGAACATCTGCTATCTCCTCTGACTCTGAGCCAGAATCACCTCCCCCAGGATCAAAGGCCAAACCAGGAGCTTCAATGCCCAAAGATCATCCAAAGGATCTATATGATTCACAACACCATCATACCTATGTCCCTGTTGTAAAGTGGAGCTACAGTAGACTTCACAAAAAGTTTACTCTCACTCTGAGCAATGGAGGAATAAAGGTTGTGAATTTGGTGCAGTTGTTTGCGTTGGCTGCACCCTTTGTCTTTGATCTGGAGAAGCTTCCACTTGAAAATCCAGACGAAGGACAAGAAGGGAGGCAAGCAGTCAGATGGGCAAAGACAAGGGCTCAGGTCCTGAGGGGAGAAAAGAAAGTAAGAAGGATTCCATAGGAAGTTTTGGTAGCATCAGCCTAGGGGGAGACTGTAAAGACTAATAAAGGCTGATGCTCACCAAACTTTCTATTTTGTCTAAGTATAAGTGCTACAAAGACTAATACTCTTCGGAAGGAAGAAGTTACTCTTCGGAAGCAACATTACTTCCGAAGGATAACTTACTCCTACCGGAAGGTGTACAAGACAACTGCTTCGGAAGGATCAGCATCTAGTAGATTCAAAGCTTCAGAAGTTGCTTCTGAAGAACAAAAGCTTCCGAAGACATTCCTCTGCTGACAAAGACTTTCGAAAAGATTCCTAAATCAAAGACTGTAGCCGAGCGCTTTCAAAGTACAAAAGGGACTGACACAAGACATGCTGGTCTGAGTAAAGACAAAGACAACATGTAATTAGTCAGACGAACACCTTACTTCTCCCATGCTGCATTAAATGCAAAAGATCATCTGAAGCCTTGAAGATCAACAACATTAAATGTCTTTTGTATTTTATCAGTACTCTGTAAAGTCAATGTCTATTAATGTAATGATGATGACTGAGGGTCTTAGCCTGTTAAGACACTCAACATACTAGAATAAGCTTTACTTTATGTATTGTCTAGTATACCCAACTTGTATTCCTAAGTGTATACGGTTGTAGCCTCGGCTATATAACCTCCCATTGTATGTTGTTTTAAGTGTGCTTGTACCTGTACGCTTATTACTTTGAGAGAAATATATCCTTGAGCTTGAAATTATTCTTGTGTTCTTATTTTCGTTCAAAGATTATTACTTTGTCATTTGAGTGTTTGAGAGATTAATCTAACAGAACATTCCGCATCTGTTAGAGTATAGAAAGAAATACTTGTGAAGTGTTGTTTAGATTAAGCAACCCGATCCTACAGATCTCGTCTAAAAAAAATCGACGATGTTAGTCAGTCTTGATGGTAGCAGCAAGCCAGCAATACTGGAGGACCGGAGGTGGCTATAGTTGTCGTTAAAAGGAAGGAAATCCATCGGCAATTTATGTGGAATTTTGTCAAGATTGAGGGTGTGCAAGTTCTTGGTTGTTGTGCGAGAAGCCAAGAGATGACAGCTGTAAGAACTAAAAAAAAGGGCTTTGTCCGTTGGTTTGTCTAAGTTGGCACGCAAAACATGACATGGAATTGTGGTGGATGTTGAATTAATTAGAAAATGAAGCAATTATTAATTAATTCAACAAGTAGATCAAATGCAAGTTTCTACCAATTACCGTGCAGTAAGAAAGCAAGAATGAAAGCAAGTAGTAAGAATCGAAATCAAGATTAAGGAGGTGAATGTTGAATTAATCTTGATGAGTTGGATTATGTGTCAAGTTATGGGTCAGTAGGTTCTTAATTTAATTAGTCACATGTTTATTGAGTCTAGTAGTGGGCTAAATGGTAGGAAGTAGTGGGTTTAATGTGAGAACATGGTCTCATATGTTTGCATGTTTTTAGTTTTGTTTATGACTATATAAGCAAGTATTTGAGAATTAATGAAGTGATCTTGAAGCAGTAAACAAAAACTTCTTGTTTGTGAGTGTTTATTTGTGTGTGATTTGGGGCCTGAACCAACACCTAGCAGATAAATTGCATTTCAATGTCTTTAAAATTATTCTCATCTATCCAAATCATTGTAAGGACAATACCCAACAATCTCCCCCTATTTGGCTAGATGGAACAGACTTGTGTGGAAACACAATGAAACATACATTCATCAAATAATGCTTCTAGTCTTGCTTTTGTGAAGATACATTGCATGCCTCTTTCGCCACAAACTGTTGGCAAGGTAGTTGATTCTTGCAACTAGACTTCATTTTAATCATTCTATAGTTACAAGTCTTTCGTTTAACTTCTCCCCTCCTGATTATCTCCCTATATGATTGAACATTCTGATTCTTCTATCCACAACAATCCAAAGGATGCAAGTGCATGGGGTGTGTATCTAAGTGGGCTTTCTATATCTACCCTTCAAGGACATATGTCAGATAAAGGTTCAAAGATGAATTAAGAACTTGATCGTTACAATCTGATTCTTGAAGCTTCTTGTGCATATTAGGATCCCTTTCTTCAACATTATTCAGCGTAAGCTCTTTCGATTTGAAATTGATGAAAGCCACACTTCATTTTCCTGTGCTACTTTGCTATTTACTTGTAAACATCAGTCTCAAATGTTCATCAATCTCTCCATAGAATAATGCTCTCAATTTAGACATGTGAGGACCAAACCATGTTTCAACTTCTTATGATCATCTGATAAGCTCACCATCTTCATTATAGATTCCCCTATATGTCCCCCAACCCCAGTATAAACATTTGAGTCTCTATTCCCTAAGTATTTGAAAGGAGTCAACATTTTGGGGTGTATGTCCTTATTCCGAAAGAATTCCAATTAAGAGTTCACAAATTAATAAAGAAAGTTGAAATTAAGTAGAAACCACTGTAGAGATCTTTGAACATTTTGCACTGATTGAGTCTTGAAACATCATTGTTCTTCAATACCAAGGATGTGTAACTTGAAAAATTTGGTAGTATACATGTATTCAATAGCAAAACAAGCTCCACTTGAAATCAAAGCACATTAGCCATCCGTACTAATATAGTTAATCTCTAGTAAGTGTTGATGCTTTTCGGTCTAAAACATTACTACTGAGATAACTTTACTACAGATAAAAGATAAGCCCATTACTCCTGAAGCACGAATTACTACTGATCAAAAAAGTTTGCTAATTTGACTTTTTAGCACCAATTTTGACTCTTAGAAGTAGTATTCAGGAGTAATTATGGCCTGTCAAAAAAGAATTTTCTTGCTGTTGTTGTGAACTTGAAAGCCTTGCTATTGATATGTATAGGCTAATGTTGTTTTGCTACATCTTTTTTTTTTTGTTTTTGACCTCGTTTTGTTGTTTTGCAATTTTACTGCAGCAAATTTGCTGAGTAAATGGTGTTGTTTGGTACATCAGTTTCCTGCAAAATTGCACCACTTTGGTCTTGTTTTTCCATGTATGTTGCAACCAATTTGCTGCATATTTACATCCATTTTTAGTGCTAATTTGTTGTCAAATATAGGTTGTATTTGTTCTATAGCAAGAAACCAATTTCAACAGATAGAAACATCCTCACATTAAAAGTTCTTTGAGGCAATATGTCGAGCAATTGGTGTGCAAAATCAAATTTCCAAGCATGAATTTGAAATGAATTAGACGCCCAAAAGCAAATTCAAATATAATTCATAGAGTAAACTTTAAATTTGTCTATTAATCAATATCAATGATTTTTTCCATTCAAATTTGATGTTACCTTGAGAACATTTCGCTTCCCCTTCCACGAAACTGATTCAAATTTGTCTCCTTTAACATTATCGATCTTTGACAAAAACTATGGTTCAAAACCTTCAAAATTTTCTCCTCATGGATGTGCAAACCTGATGTTAAAATAGGTATTGAAATCACTTTGAAGGATGTATGCTCGTCTGGGCCCCTGATCTTGTATTACTTGATAGGCTGAAAAGAATCAAATGGGGTCTAAAGTCATGGTGGGCTTCACAAGTTGACTAAGAAAATTCACAGGTTTAAATCTAGAATGCAGCAAGAACACAAGATCTCAAGCAAAAATCCAGGGCTAAGTTTGCCGTCGATGGGGATGAAAACACTTCTTATTTTCATGGATTAATAAATTCTCACTATGCAACTAATCGAATAAACGGGATGTTCATTGATGGTAAATGGTGCTCTAACCCTAAGGCTATGTGTTATGCAGCGTGAGGGGGCTTGACCACCCTCCCTCACGCCCCCTTTCACGTGATGGACCATAACATATGGGGCGTGACCACCAGGTGGTGGCAAGCCTGTGAGCACCTTCACGTCGTGAAGGAGAAGAAAGGGGAGAAAAATAGGGAAAAAGGTGGTGATGATGAGTGATGGGGAAGTGATGAATAACATAGGAAAAGATGATGTGGAGTGATAAGAGGTGATGGTGTTGGTTGATTATGTGGCGCCTACGTGACATGATGGGGGCAACTTGCATAACACATAGCCTAATACGATTAAAAATCAATCTTGGTGGTACTTCAAATTCAAGTTTCTGGAGCCATGGTTGAAAGACCGCAAATATTGTGTCATGGTATACAGAAGCTATCAGATGTTGATGCAGAAGGTATTACAGGGACTTTAATAAGGCTTTTGATTATGTTTCTTGGGACTTTATTAGAGGTGGGCAAAAAAACTGGACCCGAAACCGGAATCGAAACGGGTCATATCCGAACCGGTGGGTCCAAACGAGTTCGGTTTTTTAGACAAATTAAAACCGAAACCAGAACTGGAACCGGGAAAATCGGAACTGGTTCCACATGTATCCAACCGGTCGAAACCCGGAACTGAAACCGGAACCGGGTCTTGACTTTGTTGACCGGAGCTGGAACCGGTTGAAACCGAAACCGGTTCCAAAAAAAATCCGATTTGCGCACCTCTAGACTTTATTGACAAAGTATTGAAACAAATGAACTTTCCAATAAAGGGGCGAAATTGGATGAGTGGTTGTCTAATTAACTCAACGGCATTTGTCCTCATCAATGGCTCTCCCTCGTGGGAATTTCAGATTCATAAAGGTATAAAACAAGGTGATCCGCTTTCCCTGTAATTATTTATTATCGCCATGAAAGCCTACAATTTTTTTATTAATCGAACAGTCCAGTCAGGTTTATTTCATGGGATAAGTTTGACTAATCATGGACGACCATTTCTCATTTCATGTACGTTGATGATGTGATGAACTGATGATTTTAGGTGAATGGTCCTCATCTAATGTGCGTTGTGTTGCACGGCTTCTTCGTTGTTTCTACACAGCCTTTGGCAAGGTTGGAAAAATCGCTAGGCGCTCCCAGGTCGGAATAGCTCATTGGAGCGAGTAATCGGGGAGTACTCGGCCCTAGTCGGGAGTACTCGGGTAAAACTCGGGAAGTACTTGGCCTCGGGACAACCCCTTAGAGCGAGGCCTTGGAGGCCGACTTTTGCAACAGTGGCCTTTGGTTTAAAAACCAATATGAGGAAATGTTTCCTCTATGATTTAAATGTTGAAAATTAATTTAAGAGAGAACTTGGCATGGTTTCTCCATTGTGGCACCGGAAACCTTCCTTTTCGATATTTGGGCTTTCTGGTGGGTGAGAATATGAACCGCAATAGAGCATGGAAACCGGTCTTGGATATTTTTGAATTCTGGTTATCCTTGTGGAAATCTATTAATCTCTCCATAGGAGGAAGACTCGTGCTCATAAAACTCTGTTTTATCCGGTCTTCCTCTCTATTATTTCTTTTTATACAAGACACCTGGTAAAGTGAATGAGATGTTGGAAAAAATTAGAAGAAATTTTCTATGGGGCATTTCTAAAGATAGGACTAAAATTCATTGGGTTAGCTGGGATGTAATTTCCTGTCTGAAAAATGAAGGGGGCCTAGGAGTTGGAAGATTGAAAGATATGAATCTAAGCATGCTTGTAAAGTGGTGGTGGAGTACTTTACCGCGCCAACCAAGCTATGAAGGAAGGTTGTTGATTCCATCCATATTTCCCTATGCTTTGCCTATGTTCCTTGCAAGTCTACTATTGCATGAACATGGGTAAGTTTAATGAGAATTGATGCAATTCTTAGATCTAATAATATAATATTGTCCTAGTTGATTAAACGATGAACTCAGTCCTTTATGCATGGAAGTCCCAAAATCTGCTTTGCATCTCTTTGTAGCATGTTATGTCTCCACTATAGTATGGCAAAGAGTTAGTCCATGGATGTCAATACAACCAATCTTTGCATTCTCCATTAAAGACTTGTTGGATCTGCACTGTCTTGTCTCATCAAATCACAAGAAACATGTGGGGATTTCTATCATTATTCACACACCTCTTTGGTGCATATGGAATGCAAGAAATAAGGCAATTTTTATCAATATGAGAGTCGACTCTCGATCAATGCTATATTGGAAGAAATAAAAGTCTTAAGTTATCTTTAGGTGAAGAATAGATCAACATTGGGTGCCAGTCAATACCGTGATTGGATTAATTTTGAATTGTTATAATTATAGAGATTGTATTGATGATTGTATTCTCTAGCATGTTTCTGGATCTAGCAACTTGGTAGTCCTTTTTAGCTTTTACTGAATAAATTGTCTCTTGCCTTTCAAAAAAAAAGAAGAAGAAAAAACTAAAGAACTTAGACCAATGTTTAGGGCAAAAATGTACAAACACAACATCATGCTGTACAAATAGCAAAAAATATCTAATATTAAATATTAAGTTAACAAGTTTTTTGAAACTTTTCGATTTTCAATTTATTTTAATAGTGTTTAAATACTTGATTTTGATTAACATGTTATTGATATTAATTGATTTTAAGTAATGCAATTTATTAGCAATGAATTATTTTAGAATGTTTAATTTATTTAAACAGTGTGTTTAATTTATTAGCAATGAATTATTTTAGAATGTTTAATTTATTTAACCAACGATATCTTGTCCTAGTGGTAAGATGGAGGTACGGGGGAAATGATAGAAGACCCAGATCCTGGGTTCGATTCTTGATCCCACCCGGTTTTACCGACTTTCCACCGTCGTGCCTTTGGGCGGGTGTTTGGGTCGGGTTTTCCCCGGGAATTGGTGGCTGGTGGGCTAGGGGCTCCGTCCGTCTGGATTAGTGGCCAGCTTGGGCATCCTTTAGCCATTGGGGGCCGCGTACGGCGTACCCGGCAGTTGATTAGTTGGCCGTTCAAAAAAAATTGATCATAAAATTAAAATTTTAATTTGATCTGGGGACTAAAATCTGCAATTGATCAAACCATAGGGATTGTTTATGCAATTCTCTCATAAATGTTTGGACTAAGTTTGTAATTTTTTATTGATAGGGACCAAACATGCAACTTAATTAAACCACATGAACCATGTATGTAACCTTCAAAAAATGTTTAAACTAAATTTGCAATTTTCAATCCTAAGGACCAAACCTAATTACGTGAATCAATTGTCCATTTAGGAAAGCCTGTTGCATATAAAAAAACTTTTAATTAATGAAAAAAAAACTTTTAATTAATGAAACATTTAAAGAATCTACTAATCTATACATTTTGACTTTTATGGTCAAATGTTCTCAGCTTAAGAAGATATATATATATTGGTTGCATTTTCAAGAAAGAGGTGAGGTGTACTTTAAATAAAAGAAAATTTTTGTTGCTACAACTGCACTGTTGACAGGTTAGATGGAATTGATCTTGATAAAAGAATAAAAGATATAATGTATATATGTGTGGACTCATTTGCGGTGCACGCATATAATATATGTATGTGTGGGCTCTCAAGGGGCAAATAACGTTAAAAACGTTGGGATCATTAACTTCAAACGTAACTTTGAGCCGAGACTCCTTCATGGCAGCCTCTCTGTCCCAACCCGAATAGGGGTAAGGTTTGTCTCCATCCTTCCGCCAAACCCTACTGAAAAGTGGGAATCTAATAGGTAAGTTTGTTTGTTTGTTTCTTTAAGGAGCTGAATTGTTTTCGTTCACATGTGAAACTTTGCGATTGAGATAAACCAGAAAATATAAAGATTAGGAGATAGATCTTGGTTTATTTTGTATGTTTATCTAGTTAGAAACTTTCCTATTTATAAGGAACTGGGTAGTTTTATTAGCAAGTAATTGTAGTATAAATAGGGGTATTATGTGTGCTTCTGTTTTTAATAAATTTGATGTTTATCGTGTTTGCTTGATCCAATATTTCCAACAGGGGTTAGACTGTTTCTAGCATTGCTGGGTTAGTATAGGTATTCAAAATCTTGGATCAACACATGGGACTGTATGTATACTTATATCTAGTGCTTTAAATATGATGCATAAGAAGCTTTAACCGTATCTCTTTCTCTCTCAACTGTATTTGAATATCTTTCAATCACTATGTAAATGTGCTTATGTGGTTATCGTAGCTCTCTCCTTAAAGTTAGTTTGTTTTAAACTGCCCCGTGTTAAAGTACATATCATAAGTATATGTATTAAACCCGGCAAAACGGGTAGGTTGAGTTGGGCTGGATAACTGGTCAGGACGAGTTCGGATCATGATAGGTTTTAAGCAAAATCCGTTTGGGTCTAAATGATCGTTTATAAAAAACTTAGGTTTAGTTCATGTCAAAATGAGTTGAAACTAAACAAATCATCATCATATCGTCATCGTCGTCGTCGTCATGGTCATCGTACTCAGTATTTCCCACCATTAGCAAAGTAAGGTAGGGTCTGAGGAGGGTAAGATGTAGACAGCCTTACCTCTACCCCGTAGGAATACAGAGGTTGCTTTCAATGAGACCCCCGGCTCATGATGCCTGATTAACCGACCAAACCAATGGTTTTAACGTTATTTTCACAAAACTAAAGTAAAATAACGTTAAAATTAGTGCAACTTTACTTTTGTCTCTTAAAGACCAACACATATATACATTATATGCACGTCTCTTGAAACTAAACAAATGGTCAATTTAAATAATCTTTAGTGATTTTTTATCAAACATGTTATTAATAATTATTATCCATTTGAATCCATTCTATTTACATAGTTTTTAAGTTACACATCTTGACATGTATTGTGTTAGGGAGTAACCCATCTCAACACATTATATATTATGGTGCTACCCATTTCAACCCAAAATACAATAGTTATTCATCAAATACACAACTGCTTTAATCTGGATATTCATGTAAATTAAATACCATTTATGCTTTTCTTTCTTTCTATAGAAGCTGGCAGTGGAGTTTGCTAAACCAGTTATTCATGCTCTCCAAGAAAAGGGTATACCTAAAATTGGGGCTGTAGGATTCTGTCTTGGGGGGGGTGTAAGACTAGCTACTCAACTGTTTCAATTAATAAAAATTAAAATTTCTCGGCCGATAATTGCATCAATCGTCTTTGATAGCCAAGGTGGTTGTAGAACTAGCAAAGGATGCTGATGTTCAAGTTGCTGCACTTTTGCATCCTACATTTGTCACTTTAGATGACATCAAGGGTATGTTTCTGTTCAACAGTATTAATCATAGGGGAAGGTTCCCCGAAAAAGTTTTGTTTGCCTAAGAAAGCTAAGAAGGATTTTTAAAAACTTGAAAACCGACTCAAACAAACTCCGATTGAATTCATTTTTACATCATTGAAACAACTTGTTATTCCCTAAAACGTAAACCTTAAATCATAAACAATAAACCCTAATAGTTAAACCAAAATTATAAAAATAAACCATAAACCTAAAGATAAAACCTAAAAGCTAAAAAAACATGCCCTAAAATCAAAACTTTAAAACTAGGTGTTAAAGCTAAAACCAAAAATCAAATATTGTAGAATTTGATGAGACGGTTCCAATGTCATCGAAATGAGTTCAATCGGAGTTCATTTGGGTTGGTTTTAGAGATTTTTAAAATCATTTTTAGTCTTTTTAGGCAAAATATACTTTTATTTGATCCTTACCCTTTAATCATAATCCTTATGTTCTTGAATAATGTTCATGTTTGACTTTTCAATAGTAAAATCTAAACACAAAGGTCAATTTATTCTTGTTAGATTCTTATCACCAAATGTATGATCATTTGTAGTAATCTTTATATGATTTAATCTAGCTTTAAGGTTATTTTAGATAGGGGTGTGCTCGGTTCGGTTTTTGGCTAAAACCGAAACCGACATAGTCGGTTTTTAGTTATTAGCAACCATTCGGTTTTCGGGTTTTTTTTGTTGGTTTCAGTTCGGTTTTCGGTTTTTTTGGTTTTTTATTTTTTATGTTTTTGCTTTTTTTGTTCTCTCTCACACGCAATATTGAATGTGCAAAGATGTTTAATAATAGCTAATTCATAAATTAATTGATCGAACACCAACTAATCAAAATAAAACTAAATAATTGTCATCATATTCTTACATTTAAAAAAAATCTAAAGTAAATAACTAAATATGCAATAATTATGGTCTTCATCTTTTAAAATGATAGTATTCATCTAATTCAAATATTTATCATCTTTAACGATAGACTATTTGTGTGTTTTATCCCGTTAAATAAGTATAAAAATAGCAACATATATATATTAATTTTTAAAAAAGATTACATAACGGTTTGGTTCGGTTTTTAGAATATGAAAAACCGAACAATTCAGTTTTGGTTTTTTTCGGTTCGGTTAATTCGGTTCCGGTTCGGTTTTTTCGGTTTCTTGCTCACGCCATTTTTAGAAGTTAGTTGAGTTAATGCAAGTTTTGAACTTATGAGCTAATCAGTTGACTCAGAATTGCAAATTTTAAATTCTTTTTTTATGTTAAAACATTTTGGACCAGAAATTTCTTCACAGTTTTGTATTATTACCTGATTGATATGATGATTTTAGGGGTTAAGGTTCCAGTTGCAATACTAGGGGCTGAATTCGACAAGATATCTCCTCCAGAGCTTGTTAAACAGTTTGAGGCTGCATTGCAAGCCAAACCTGAGGTAAGTATTTGCAAGCCGACCCGACCCAACACGACCCAGCCCATTTCAACTAGAACCTCTTTTGATCCACTACCTGAAACACCCATCTTTCCAAGTTTTCATGGACCGGCTTATGCAGGTTGATCACTTTGTGAAGATATTTCCTGGGGTATCGCATGGTTGGGCCGTTCGATACAGAGATGAAGCCGTAACAGCTGTGAAAAGTGCACAAGAGGCCCATCAGGATATTGTGGATTGGTTTGGTAAGTGTCTTCAGACAGCCCATTCGGCCTTGTAAAACCCGGTTCATGAAACTTATTAAGCAGTGTGTTGCTGCCACGCGACACGACACAATCGCGAATACTAAAACTCAAACGAGAAACGTTAAATGTGTACTCTGTTGTAAAAGCTAGACAAAGCATCTTTTTGGGGGTTTACAATACTTGATGTTCACTAGACAAACCATCTTCAACACGTAAAAACACATGCAAATATCTTTTTGATCATGTTATTTTATATATCTTTGGTACGTACAATAAACCTAAACTGTATGAATAAACCTTTTAATCCTATGGCTATGATAATACACACTGCTTCATTTGTTTAACGTTTCAGTTTCGATTAATGGTTAGGTTTACCGATGGTTTTTAGAAAACAAATACATATACAAAACACCTAAAAAAATAAGGTGTACCATATTCAAGTTTCATACCACATTCTTTTTCAAAAAGATCATGTTTACTTAATAATAGATATTTTGTGGAAGATTTTCACAAGAAACTTAAGGGATCCAAATTACAAACCAACAAATTTAATTCGTTTAGATGTTTGGTTTCAATTAATGATTAGCTTTATCGTTAGTTATATGGCATTAAATACATATACAAAACAACTGAAAAGTCACGTATATCATATTCAAGTTTCATACTACCTTTATTTTCAGAAAAGGTCATTTATACTAATAAAATAATTTATAAAAGATTTTCATATGAAACTAAAGGATCTAAATTACAAACCAACAAATTTAAATCGTTTAACGGTTTGGTTTCGATTACCGTGTAGGTTTATCGTTGGTTTTAAGATGAAAAATACATACGTACGAAACACTAATTGTTTTAACAATTTTTATCAAAAATTATTGTTTTTTTTAATATATAATTTTCATATAACTAATGAAAAAAAGTTGAATCTTGGTTGGAAAATTACATTTGTGCATGCATAACAAAATTAGAACAACCAATGTGATCACATAATAAATAATGCAAGTATATATTACAAATGTGAACAACTAATCCAAATTGAAAATATAAGTATATAACATCTGTTTATGCATAACAAAATAAAAAACTATAAAGATGATACCATCATGAAAGTACAATTGAGCTTGTTTTTCTTTTTGTCCATCTAAGAAAGGAATATTATAAAGTTAATATATGCTAGGGCAAAACCAAGTAAACCTTTGAAAGGAAGTAATGTTTAACCACTCTGATTCACAACGGTGACTGACTAACATAAAAAACTTATAATCAATAGATAAATATTAAGAATTGTGGTTCTACATTTACATATACCAGACCATAGGAGGTAAAAAAATATGTATACAAAACCTAAAAAAGCAACACACAATTACTTGAAAAAGACAAAGAAATAAAAGAAAATGCATGAATCACACGTGAGTCGAATCGTTGTAAGTCGTGTGTCTTACCATTATGCTACACGTCTTTTGATGGTTAACATATGGCACAACCATAACAATAATGAAACAAAACACACCCACAAACAACTCGCAATAAAAGTAGTTCAACAATCACTAACGAGAGAGAAGAAGGCAGCAAAAAGAGACTATTACATATATTCTTCTATAAACTTTATAAATTACATATTTTCTCTTATCTAATCATTATCTCTTTAACTAAAGTTTTAAATTACATATATCACTTTACTTAAAGAAGGAAAATTATAAAAATAGTGGATATATGAAGTTTAGCTTTTGAGTTGGGAATATGTAATTTAAATTGTAAATAAGAAGATATATGTAATTATTTTTTTAAATGTATTATTTTAACCGGGTCGAATGGCTTTGAAGTGTGTACATTATGCCTTTTGTAGGTTAATATAGGGCGAAAACATCAATGACACAACGATACATATATCATTACTAGAAACAAATAAAAAGCTAAAAAACATATAATCGATTTGCTACAAGGAGTGGTCATGAAAAGAAAAAAGGAAACAAATACAAGACGTCAAAAAAGGTGATGGAAACACATAGACAATGATAACTATAACGCTAATAAAAAGAGTATCAACCGTAAAACACTAAAAGAAATCCGGTGTGAGGGTTTGATACAAGTAAAAAAAATCATTGGAATGATAGTTTGTTCTTCTTTAGGTCAAGATTTTGAGCCTTACCGAAAGTAAATTGATGTAACAAATTTTTATTAAAATAAATAATAAAAACTAATCAATAAAAATATACAAAACACTAATAAAACAAAGATTTCAAACTTAAGTTATCAACAATGATAAAAAAAAAAGTAAAAACTTATCTTATAAACCAAGATAGACCGAAACTATTCCTCCTATTCGAATTTGTAATATAATATAATATAATAATAATTGAATTCAATTATTGAATGGTTGATTCTCTTTGTGTAACTAAATTTCTCTTCCCAACTTCTTCTCGGGTAGCTCCCAATGTTTGGCATTTTTCATACTTAATGGGTGCGACATCAACAAATTCATTTATGATCAAATAACAACCTAAGATCTATGACCATATTTTACTAAGTGTTTGTATTTCATTCATCCCTTTATTATGCTCCCATGTACCTGCAATTGTGATTCATTTGCCAGAACCAAGGGGTCTTTCTACGGATACCTTCACGAACAATCATTGTGTTTTTATGGTTTTTCCGCTTCTCACAATTGATCTTTTCACACCTCTGGATATCTAAATGGTAAACCTTAAACCCTAAATTCTAATAAAGAAAAAATAAAATGCTAATGATGCAAAGGAATGGTAAATCAGTTGAAATTTTGACTAAGATCTCATCAAGAAATTTTGACTAAGATCTCATCAAAACTTATGAATATGATATTTTTTTTTGATAAATAGGAGGGGAGAATAAGTTGGATCTATAAATGAGTTGAAACATACAATTAATTAATTAAGTTATTTTTCTTTCAATTCAATCCAAGAATAGAATATAATAAAACATCATAAGAGATATGGCTGTAAACGAACCGAACGTTCAGCGAACAGTTCGTGAACCGTTCGACGGGAAATTCGTTTATGTCCGTTCGTTTAATAAACGAACGAACACGAACAAGAAATTCCGTTCGTTTAGTTAAAAGAACGAACATGAACACATCTCGTGTTCGTTCATTTGTGTTCGTGAACGTTCGGTAAAATGTTTGTTTACGTTCGTTTATGTTCGGTTAAGTTCATTTATTATATTTATTCATTAAATGTGTTGTTTATTTTTAATTTTTAGTTTAATACCATAATACTTAAGTTATTTTTAGTTTAATAATATAATATCTTAATTTATATATTTATAAATGATTATCTCCATTGCTTGAGATTAAAAATGTTGATTTTTATTGTTTAAATAATATGTGTTCGTTAGCGTTCGTGAACAAGGTAAATTCCTTAATGAACGAACACGATCAAGAATTTTCGTTCGGTAAGCGTTCGTGAACCGTTCGTGAACAAGTTAAAAGTTAAACGAACGAAGACGAACAAGAGCTCGTTCAGTTCGTTTACAGCCCTAATAAGAGAAGTAAATGTGACTTTAAAAGGAATGATTGAGATTTATGCTCAATGGTTGATTCATTTCATGTAATCAAACATATTCATTATTCGTTCCTTTATAACAAAGCATCATGGTGTTTGTAATTTGGTATACAACTTAAGTTATATCCAAGAAAGAAGTTAATTTTACATGTAGTCCACTTGGTATGTTTAACCAAATCTTGAGATTTATTATTGAATGGTTGAATTTTTTTAATCAAATCTTGAATCTTAAATATAAATCCAAGAATCTAATAAAGAAAATAATTAAGATATACAACGGATCAAAATTGACAAAGTTAAAATAAAATGTTAATTAAACTCATATCGTTGTAAGTTTTTAATTTACAATACTGTAACTGTTTTAAACTCAAAATTACAACGATGTTACGTCTTAAACGGTGATTAATTTTCGCAAACTCGCAAAAGAAGAAAGTGTTGTAATGTGTTACAATGATGTTAAAAAAAATTCAAGATTTGGCTTCATCTTGGCAAAGTTATTTGAGTTAATGCTTTAAGAGTGAGTTATTATTTGTTCACAATCACACACACACACATATATTGCTTGCAATGGGGAGAATAAGTTAGCTATATATACAAAGTGTACACTTTAGTTAATTTACTTTTCTTTCCATTCAATCCAAGAAAGGAATATAACAAAACTAACACATCATGTTAAGATGAAATCAAAGTGTGACTTGGTAAGTTAGATATAAAAAGTACATACACATTTTAGTTTACTTTTCTTTCTACTCAATCCATTAGTAAATAAATGTTTTTACTTAATCAACAAATTATATATCCAAAAACTACAATTAATATTCATGCATATGATTTCTTTTTTAAATGGTTAAATGGTTGCTATGTATTTATCTCTTAATGCTAATAAATAAAAACAATTGAGGATACTTGTTTTATTATGGGTCATATACTTCTTTTTTTTGTTCCAGCATGTCTCTTAAATTTACTTATTGATAATTAGGGCTGTAAACGAACACGAACGAGCCCTTGTTCATGTTCGTTCGTTTAACTTTTAACTTGTTCACAAACTGTTCGCGAACGCTTATCGAACAAAAATTCTTGTTCGTTTTCGTTTATTAAGGAATTTAGCTTGTTCACGAACGATAACGAACACATATTATTTAAACAATAAAAATCAACATTTTTAATCTCAAGCAATGGGACCCTGGTCATGGGTTCGATTCTTGATTTCACCCGGTTCATTCCATCGGTGTGCCTTTGGGCGGGAGCTTGGGTTGGGTTTTCCTTTAGAATTGGTGGATGGTGAGCTAGGGGTTCCGTCCGTCTGGACTAGTGGCCAGCTTGGGCATCCTTTACTCATTAGGGGCCGCATACGGAGTACCCGACAGTTAATTAGTTGGTCATTCAAATATATATATATATATTATTAACCAAATGAATTTAATATGAAATTAATTATAAAGTATCTAAGTAAGATTTTTTTCTTAGATAAAGCTTCTATTTAAGTCTCTAAATATCATAAAGTTTTGTTTTTTGAAATATTAAAAATACAATGATTGTAATTATTTTTTATAAGTGGGCTAGGATTGAAGGAATTCGGACGAGATGTCCACGGTCTGGTGTTGGATGGAGAGACAGAATTCATCTCATCGCATGGGAGAAGTGTGACACCCGGCAATTTCAGGTAAATTGCAACTCTTATATTCTTTACATTTCACATTCATACTTGTTGCATTTCATTTAATTATGTTTAATTAGATGAGTTGAACACAAACAACTACGAAACGATAATCATACATTGCACATTGGTTTTGGAAACCAAGTGTGGCAACCACAACACTAACACAAGACAATAGTTCGGATAATTATTGAATTGTGCAATACACGTTGATTAGGATTAATCAAGCGCGCAAACACTTCGTAGAACACGAACACAAACTATCGAGGATAATTCAAGGAATTATCGAAACACACACACGAGACTCACGAACGTTGGTGATCAAATTTGTATGTTATTACATGACTATGTGCTAAACATGTATTAGATGTTTAAGATAAGCATTAGGAATCGAGTACGAGCGAAACCGTATCAACGAAATCGAAAAACCTAGAAGTGGACTCATCGCGGTACGCGATGGTCCCTTGGCGAAAGGCTTCGCGATACGCGAAGAAAAGCGGGAGTCGAGACTCCCGAATACTATCGCGGTACGCGACAAACAATTTTGATCGGCCTCCGCGGTACGCGAAGGCCATGCAGATCAAAATTTTCTATAAATCAATTCCATTCACCTCTTATCCGATCTCTAACCATTTTCTTCGAACAACCTCGGCTATACTCGACCAAAACCCACCTGAAAGCAAGCTTAAACCTCTGCTAACACCATTAGAAGCTATTGTGGGTGATTGGAAGCCATTAGAGCACCAAAGGGAGTTCTTGGAGGCCACCAACAAGCAAGACGATCCACACCGGCCTTCATTCGAGCTTCCAGAACCTGTCACACCACGAATTCAAGCTGCTAAGGTAGTTTATCTTGTTTATCTATGGTTAGATCGTACATGCAATGGGTTAAAACCCACATGCAACTCCGTTTAGTTATTGTGCACGAATGCGTTGGTGATTTGGTATGTATTTGTTGTAGATCTAATGATATCATAGTTTAGAAATGATTGGATTTGAGTTTGGTTAAGTTAGAATTGATTTGGTGATGATTCTGGTACACTTGCCATAAAAGGAAACTTTTATGTTGCAAGTCTTGGAATTTTGATGATCTAGACATGTTAGACATGTCTAGATGTTGTTAAATGTATATTGGAGTGTTTAGAAACACATTGGGATACTTGATTTGGTCAAAAACACGGTTTTGTAAAAACTTACTAAAAATGGAAACTTTTAGAAATCAAAAGAGGGATTTTGATGTTTTTGAAAGATTTGATGAACTTGAGTTATTAAAATACATTTAGAAATGATTTCTAACATATTTGGAAACCTCGATTTGTGAAAACGAGTTTTTAATCAAGTACTTACTATTTTAGGAAACTTTATTTGGGCAAAACGGCATAAATGGTGATTTATGCGCAAACGATGTGTTCTAAGTGTATAAACGTGTTTTTACAAACATACTAGAGTTATTAGTATTATGAAATGGAATTTCATAACCATACTTTCCTAAATTGGAAACTTTCTAAAAATGGTAACCTATGTGATTAGAGTCATAGGATGCATTTGGTGTCTTATGTGCATCCAGGCACATAAACACAACAATTGTGTCACCAACGATTCGTCGAGTCAACACAAGTCAACACACACATACTCGATTGAGCACACCGACACTTGGAGTTGTATGGAATACAACGCATCACAGAACACGTACTCACACCTATATGGTTATAGGTGCTTACTAGCGGGACAGCTAGCTTTCGCAGTCGCGAATCCACAATCATACCGGAACTACTTCATCAGGTGAGTTCACGGCCCCTTTTTACTTTTCTAACCTTTGGGGGAGAAAACACTGCACTACAACTGTTTTTGAACAACAACTCATTTTATTTATGTATGGACATGCTTTATCACTATATGTATATGTGTGGGCCCCTATCACAACTAAAAGTCCTCGCGATACTCCTTGGACCGTTAATAGCATAACGCCTAGCATGGTAATCTTGAATAGTACTATTTGGGCCCGACAAGCCCCACCCATCGTGTCTTGGAGGCCACCCGACTGGAGGTCGGAATGGGTGCAATATTGACCAATACTTTGCCATTGTCTGTGATAACATGGCGGGAGGCACAATCTGTCAGCTTCGGTACCATCCACAATATAATATAACTGTATTGACTAGCTATCAATCGATACTGCATTGTCGTGATATGTTAATCTACTGAACTCTTACTTTAAACATTTGATGTTTACTGCTTATGAAAAACCTGTGCTCTCACCAACCTTTGTGTTGACCCTTTTACTCGCATTTTTCTCAGGTAACTAAGGCACGCGCATAAGGATAGGATGCTAGGATGGAGTCTCATGCATCAGCTTTTGTGTCTTAGATCATCGAAAACTCTTAACATTTTTACTTGATTAAGTCTTGTGTTGATAAACACCTTTCAATCGCTTCCGCAAACTTTAAATTCATGATGTATTGAAAACTGTTTTAAATAACGCTTCCGCAACTTAATAACTGTTATTGTTTTGAGATTGTATAACTTCCGCAACTCTGATCTTATTAAATTGTTTTATCCAAATTATTGGATGTACGTACGAAATCAAACATATAGGTCTCGCTTGTTGTGTGACCGGAGACTGCGATCCTGACAATCTGCCGCCGCTCGCGCCCCGGAAGGGACGGGATTTCTCGGGGTGCGACAGATTGGTATCAGAGACTCCGGTTATTGCGAATTAGGTTTGCATGTAGTGAACTTAGTCTATAACCACTAGTCTCCACACAACACTTAGAGCTTAGTATTGTGATACTTGCATACATGATTGCACTCACGCTTAGTATACACACTTACTTTATGATATCATAATCGTCACCGTACGTGACTGCACATGAAGGAAAAGAGCCGATAGCTCTACACAATTCTTTACAATGCCTATCACACACACTACATCAGTTATTAGTCGAACACTAACACGTAATCTCGTTATGAAGATCATGGCTGGAAGACGTGGAGGACGCAGGAACGCGGGTGGACGCGGAAACATCAACCTTACCGCAGCTGAACTGAATGCACTCATCAACGAGCGAGTTGAGGAGGTACTTGCTGCACGGGAAGCTACCCGTAACCAGAACTTGCTGAACCAAGGAGCAAATCCTAACCCGCCTATCTGCACGTTCAAGATGTTTCTGGACTGCAAACCCCACTCATTCAGCGGCACTGAGGGAGCCGTTGGGCTGTTACGCTGGATAGAGAAAGCGGAATCAGCCTTTGCTATGAGCAACTGCAGGAACGAAGACAGGGTCAAGTTCGCTGCAGGGACATTCGAGGGGGCTGCCCTCACTTGGTGGAACGCCAATGTCCAAAACCTAGGGCTTGATGCAGCCAACGCTCTGCCTTGGGATAATTTTAAGCAAATGTTGAACCGCGAATACTGTCCTCGCGGTGAAGTGCAGAAACTTGAGACGGAGTTCTGGAACCACAAAATGATAGGTTCCGAGGTCGAGGCTTACACAGCTCGATCTTATGAGTTAGCAAATCTGTGCCCGGAAATGGCAAACCCACCCTTCAAGCACATAGAGAAGTACATTGATGGACTGCCACCACAAATTCAGGGCATGGTACTCTCTGCTGATCCCATCACCATGCAACAAGCCGTGCGATTAACCCACAAGCTCACTGACTCGGCAGTTGCACAAGGACTCTTGCCACCCCGTGGTGCTGTGACCACAACCAACGACAAGGGCAAACGAAAATGGGATGACACCCTGAACAAACCAACCACTCTCCAACCACCACCACAACAACGTAAGTTTGGGTCATCTCAAGCCTACGCACCACCTGTTCCATCCAACCAAACCCGCGGAGCCTATGCAGGCAAACACCCCAAGTGCAGCAAATGCAACTTACATCATGCCTTGGGACAGTGCGACTCTATCCGATGCCAACGTTGTGGCAGAGGGGGACACCTCGCCAAGGACTGCAGGGGTGAACTGCGGACAAAAACCCCACAACAACAACAACAGCAACTTGAAGCACCGAAGGGCTGCTTCGAATGTGGAAAACCAGGGCACTTCAAGAGGGACTGCCCACATCTGAAAAACAACAATGATAACGGAAACAACAACGGTCCGAAGGGGCGAGCCTTCGTGATCGGGGCTAAGGAGGCCAGAAGGGACCCCAACCTTGCAACCGGTACGTATCTCTTAAACGATAATTATGCATCTGTATTGTTTGATACTGGAGCTGAGAAAAGTTTTATATCTAAGGATTTTAGTGAGATACTTGCCATTACCCCTACACCTTTAGAGGTTGAATACACGGTAGAGTTAGCTGATGGTAAATTGATTGTAACTAAGCACATTCTGAGAGGATGCACTTTAGAGCTAGCAGGCCATAAATTTAAGATTGACCTCATGCCGGTTACACTAGGCAGTTTCGATGTCGTAGTGGGCATGGATTGGTTGTCTGAAAACCAGGCTGAAATCATTTGTCACGACAAGGTTGTGCGCATACCCCTCCCTAGCGGAGAAACTCTAGATATCAAGGGCGAAAGGAGTGACACTCCTCTGAACATCATCTCGTGCATGAAAGCTCACAAATGCTTACGAAAGGGATACACAGCCATTCTGGCACTCATCACCGACAAGACTGAAGAGGAAAAGAGAATAGAAGATATCCCAGTCGTATGCGACTATCCCGATGTATTCCCTGAGGATCTACCAGGACTACCACCTCGACAAGTGGAGTTCCGCATAGACCTTGTGCCAGGAGCAGCACCTATCGCACGAGCACCATATCGACTTGCACCTTCGGAAATGCAGGAACTGTCCAATCAACTCCAGGAGTTACTGGACAAGGGATTCATTAGACCAAGCTTCTCACCCTGGGGAGCTCCGGTCTTATTCGTAAAGAAGAAGGATGGCACGTTTCGTATGTGCATTGATTATCGGGAATTGAACAAAGTGACAATCAAGAACCGTTACCCCTTACCTCGGATTGACGATTTGTTCGACCAACTGCAAGGATCGAGTTATTATTCTAAGATTGATCTGCGATCTGGGTACCATCAGTTGAGGATTCAGGAGGAAGATATACCCAAGACTGCTTTTCGCACTCGGTATGGCCATTATGAGTTCTTGGTTATGCCGTTTGGGCTAACAAACGCACCCGCAGTGTTCATGGATCTCATGAATAGAGTGTGCAAACCCTACCTCGACAAGTTTATCATTGTCTTTATAGATGATATTCTCATCTACTCCAAAACCCAGGAGGAACACAAAGAGCATCTTCAACGGACTCTTGAACTGCTACGGAAAGAGAAGTTGTACGCTAAACTCTCAAAATGCGACTTCTGGATTCGAGAAGTCAAATTCTTGGGACATGTTGTTAATGAACAAGGGATTCATGTGGATAAGTCTAAGATAGAGGCAATCAAGAACTGGGAAGCACCGAGGACCCCAACTGAGGTGCGACAATTCCTAGGATTGGCCGGCTATTATCGACGATTTATTGAAGGATTTTCAAAGATAGCCCAACCCCTTACAGCCTTAACCCATAAGGACAAGAAGTATCTCTGGACTGACAAACAAGAAGCTGCATTCCAACTTCTCAAGCAGAAGCTCTGTAGTGCACCTATCTTATCACTTCCTGATGGAACGGATGACTTCGTAGTATATTGCGATGCCTCGATACAAGGACTCGGCTGCGTGCTGATGCAGCGAGAGAAAGTGATCGCATATGCTTCTCGACAACTGAAAGTCCACGAGAAGAACTACACCACCCACGACTTAGAACTTGGAGCCGTGGTATTCGCACTCAAGATCTGGAGACACTACCTGTATGGTACAAAGTGTACGATATACACTGATCACAAGAGCCTCCAGCACATATTCGAGCAGAAGGAACTGAACATGCGGCAACGTCGCTGGCTCGAGCTTCTAAACGACTATGAGTGTGCAATCAAGTACCACCCGGGGAAAGCCAATGTAGTGGCCGATGCCCTAAGCCGGAAAAACACATCGACCACCAAGAGGGTACGAGCTTTACAGCTCACCATCCTTCCCAACCTTCCTGAGCAGATACGCGTTGCCCAAGTGGAGGCACTTAAGGCTGGAAATCTAGCAGCTGAATCACTAAGGGGAATGGAACAACACCTTAAGGTAAAAGCCGATGGTTTACAATATTTCATGGAACGCGTCTGGGTTCCACGACACGGAAATCTAAGAGACCTTGTGATGGACGAGGCTCACAAATCACGGTATTCCATTCACCCTGGATCTGATAAGATGTATCACGATCTGAAGGTACTTTACTGGTGGCCACATATGAAAGCCGACATCGCTACCTACGTGGGCAAATGCTTGACATGTGCGAAAGTCAAGATCGAGTACCAGAAACCATCTGGATTACTCACCCAACCTGAGATTCCCATGTGGAAATGGGAACAAATATCCATGGATTTTATCACCAAATTACCCCGTACTCCTAGTGGATGTGACACTATCTGGGTAATTGTGGAACGACTGACTAAATCAGCACATTTCCTCGCGATCAAGGAAAATGACAAGATGGAAAAGCTAGCCAGAATCTATGTTAAAGAAGTGGTCACACGACATGGAGTGCCGATCTCCATTATTTCAGATCGAGACGCCAGATTCACTTCTAACTTCTGGAAATCATTACAAAAGTCACTTGGCACACGGCTGGATATGAGTACAGCATACCACCCACAAACTGATGGCCAGAGTGAACGCACGATACAAACCCTTGAAGATATGCTACGAGCATGCGTAGTGGGTTTTGGGAATAGTTGGGAAACTCACCTGCCATTGGTGGAGTTTTCCTACAACAACAGTTACCACACAAGCATCAAAGCAGCGCCTTTTGAGGCACTCTATGGCAGGAAATGCCGATCACCCATCTGTTGGGCGGAAGTGGGCGACAGTCAGCTCACAGGCCCGGAACTTGTGCATGAAACAACAGAGAAAATCGTGCAAATCAGAAACCGCATGGCAGCAGCTCGTGACCGTCAAAAGAGCTATGCCGACAAACGCCGAAAGCCTTTGGAATTTCAGGTAGGAGACAAAGTCCTTCTGAAAGTTTCACCCTGGAAAGGCGTCATTCGTTTTGGTAAACGAGGCAAACTGAACCCACGGTATATTGGACCTTTTGAGATCCTGAAGAGGATTGGTCCGGTGGCATACCAACTCAACTTACCAGCCGAACTCGACGGAGTTCACAACGTGTTTCACGTCTCAAATCTAAAGAAGTGTTTATCGGACGAAACACTTATTGTTCCACTTGACGAGATCCAGGTGGATGAACAACTACGGTTCGTGGAAGAGCCGGTGGAAATCATGGACCGTGAGGTCAAACAACTCAAACAGAGCAAGATACCCATTGTCAGAGTTCGATGGAACTCGAAACGCGGACCTGAATTCACGTGGGAGCGTGAAGATCAGATGATGCGCAAATATCCCCATCTTTTCAAGCAGACAACGTCAAACGCCGACAACAACAAATAAATTTCGGGACGAAATTCCTTTCAACAAGGGGATGATGTGACAACCGGAAAATTTTTGTCTTCCAAACACTGTTGCTTCTCAAACACTACCAACAACAACCAAATTTCGGGACGAAATTTCTTTCAACAAGGGGATGATGTGACACCCGGCAATTTCAGGTAAATTGCAACTCTTATATTCTTTACATTTCACATTCATACTTGTTGCATTTCATTTAATTATGTTTAATTAGATGAGTTGAACACAAACAACTACGAAACGATAATCATACATTGCACATTGGTTTTGGAAACCAAGTGTGGCAACCACAACACTAACACAAGACAATAGTTCGGATAATTATTGAATTGTGCAATACACGTTGATTAGGATTAATCAAGCGCGCAAACACTTCGTAGAACACGAACACAAACTATCGAGGATAATTCAAGGAATTATCGAAACACACACACGAGACTCACGAACGTTGGTGATCAAATTTGTATGTTATTACATGACTATGTGCTAAACATGTATTAGATGTTTAAGATAAGCATTAGGAATCGAGTACGAGCGAAACCGTATCAACGAAATCGAAAAACCTAGAAGTGGACTCATCGCGGTACGCGATGGTCCCTTGGCGAAAGGCTTCGCGATACGCGAAGAAAAGCGGGAGTCGAGACTCCCGAATACTATCGCGGTACGCGACAAACAATTTTGATCGGCCTCCGCGGTACGCGAAGGTCATGCAGATCAAAATTTTCTATAAATCAATTCCATTCACCTCTTATCCGATCTCTAACCATTTTCTTCGAACAA
Source organism: Mikania micrantha (assembly GCA_009363875.1). Taxonomy (NCBI): domain Eukaryota; kingdom Viridiplantae; phylum Streptophyta; class Magnoliopsida; order Asterales; family Asteraceae; genus Mikania; species Mikania micrantha. The sequence continues at coordinate 67,452,982 of CM018698.1, forward strand.
CCTCGGCTATACTCGACCAAAACCCACCTGAAAGCAAGCTTAAACCTCTGCTAACACCATTAGAAGCTATTGTGGGTGATTGGAAGCCATTAGAGCACCAAAGGGAGTTCTTGGAGGCCACCAACAAGCAAGACGATCCACACCGGCCTTCATTCGAGCTTCCAGAACCTGTCACACCACGAATTCAAGCTGCTAAGGTAGTTTATCTTGTTTATCTATGGTTAGATCGTACATGCAATGGGTTAAAACCCACATGCAACTCCGTTTAGTTATTGTGCACGAATGCGTTGGTGATTTGGTATGTATTTGTTGTAGATCTAATGATATCATAGTTTAGAAATGATTGGATTTGAGTTTGGTTAAGTTAGAATTGATTTGGTGATGATTCTGGTACACTTGCCATAAAAGGAAACTTTTATGTTGCAAGTCTTGGAATTTTGATGATCTAGACATGTTAGACATGTCTAGATGTTGTTAAATGTATATTGGAGTGTTTAGAAACACATTGGGATACTTGATTTGGTCAAAAACACGGTTTTGTAAAAACTTACTAAAAATGGAAACTTTTAGAAATCAAAAGAGGGATTTTGATGTTTTTGAAAGATTTGATGAACTTGAGTTATTAAAATACATTTAGAAATGATTTCTAACATATTTGGAAACCTCGATTTGTGAAAACGAGTTTTTAATCAAGTACTTACTATTTTAGGAAACTTTATTTGGGCAAAACGGCATAAATGGTGATTTATGCGCAAACGATGTGTTCTAAGTGTATAAACGTGTTTTTACAAACATACTAGAGTTATTAGTATTATGAAATGGAATTTCATAACCATACTTTCCTAAATTGGAAACTTTCTAAAAATGGTAACCTATGTGATTAGAGTCATAGGATGCATTTGGTGTCTTATGTGCATCCAGGCACATAAACACAACAATTGTGTCACCAACGATTCGTCGAGTCAACACAAGTCAACACACACATACTCGATTGAGCACACCGACACTTGGAGTTGTATGGAATACAACGCATCACAGAACACGTACTCACACCTATATGGTTATAGGTGCTTACTAGCGGGACAGCTAGCTTTCGCAGTCGCGAATCCACAATCATACCGGAACTACTTCATCAGGTGAGTTCACGGCCCCTTTTTACTTTTCTAACCTTTGGGGGAGAAAACACTGCACTACAACTGTTTTTGAACAACAACTCATTTTATTTATGTATGGACATGCTTTATCACTATATGTATATGTGTGGGCCCCACCCATCGTGTCTTGGAGGCCACCCGACTGGAGGTCGGAATGGGTGCAATATTGACCAATACTTTGCCATTGTCTGTGATAACATGGCGGGAGGCACAATCTGTCAGCTTCGGTACCATCCACAATATAATATAACTGTATTGACTAGCTATCAATCGATACTGCATTGTCGTGATATGTTAATCTACTGAACTCTTACTTTAAACATTTGATGTTTACTGCTTATGAAAAACCTGTGCTCTCACCAACCTTTGTGTTGACCCTTTTACTCGCATGTTTTCTCAGGTAACTAAGGCACGCGCATAAGGATAGGATGCTAGGATGGAGTCTCATGCATCAGCTTTTGTGTCTTAGATCATCGAAAACTCTTAACATTTTTACTTGATTAAGTCTTGTGTTGATAAACACCTTTCAATCGCTTCCGCAAACTTTAAATTCATGATGTATTGAAAACTGTTTTAAATAACGCTTCCGCAACTTAATAACTGTTATTGTTTTGAGATTGTATAACTTCCGCAACTCTGATCTTATTAAATTGTTTTATCCAAATTATTGGATGTACGTACGAAATCAAACATATAGGTCTCGCTTGTTGTGTGACCGGAGACTGCGATCCTGACAATCTGCCGCCGCTCGCGCCCCGGAAGGGACGGGATTTCTCGGGGTGCGACAAGAAGGCTCTCCGAAGCTTCGATTTGGAGGCTTGGGCCGGAGCTCTAGCTAGTTGGACTAGAAGCTAGTTATTTCGGTCTACTTGTTGGGAATAAATTTTAACTTGATTGGATGAGTTGAATGTTTAAATACGATATGTAAAAAAATTACACCTAATTGCAAAAAATATTTTAAAAATTAACTTAGTAAAATTTATAACTCTCACATTGTAGTTTATTTCATTGAAGATATTTTAAAGGTTGTAAGTGTTAACATATTATATTATATTATATTATATTATATTATATTATATTATATTATATTATATTATATTATATTATATTATATTATATTATATTATATTATATTGTGTTCAACCTATGTAATATACGAATTTTGCCACGTGTAACCTTTTTTACACCACTATTGCCACTTTTCACAGTTTTACACAATTATTGTCACTTGTCACTTTCATTGCATTTAATTCTTTATCTTATTAAATAACTATATTCTCTTTCTTATTAAATCAATTTCTTTTTTTTTGTTAAATAATCATAATATTAATAACTAATATATTATTTATCTTTTTATTATAAAATACACTTAATTTTTTTTATATAATATGAAATTTTCTAAAAAACATAGATGCACTAAATTATTAATATTAGATAAATATGTTAAATGTGCGAATAAGACGTCAAATGTTGTATACAAGTAAAATTTCAGAGATTTGTAGAGTATTTTAAGTATATGTATGCAATTAATTTTCATAATATATCAAATGTTTATTATCTTTATTTCATTTGATATGTAACAATGTTTTGTAAATTATAATAAATTACATATGTTTCGTGACTCCACCTGTGTTATACACGAGTTATAACCTAATTAATAATATAAGCATAAACATATTAGTAAATTCCTTAATTTTAAACCAAACAATAAATGTGATTTACAAAAAATAAATGTTTAGGGATTTATAAATTGTAATTGTACTTTTATTTTATATTATTTTTTTAATAAAATTCATTCAATCATATAAGTTTATGAAAATATTAAAAAATTACATAATTTTTATTAGTAAACACATGCAATAGACATGTTTATAACGTAGTTTGTATTATACAGGAGTAATGATTGAGACCTATTATTCAATGGTTGATTTTTTTTTAACCAAATCTTTAATCTTAAATCTAAATCCTAGATTCTAATAACAAATACGATGCATATTATATGTTTGCAATAAAAAGAAGGGGAGAATAAGTTTGATCCACAAACGGGTTGAGGCATACAATTAAGTTATTTTTCTTTTAATTCAATCCAAGAATATAATATAATAAAAGTGAGTTTAACACGTTAAGAGAGAATCAAGTGTAACTTTGAAAGGAAAATGGTTGAGAATTACGCTCAATGGTTGATTCATTTTGTGTAACCAAACATATTTTTCTTTGTTCCTTTATAAGGGTGCATTAAGATGTTTGTAATTTGGTATTCAATTTATCTTATAAAGAAATTAACTCCATGGAGAATTCAATTGGTATGTTTAATTATATATTATTTTTTCATTTTATATATTATTTTTGGTGTTTTTACTTATATTGGAAATACATTATGTATAGCATTAATGTATGTAACGTAAGTACTAGTGGAAGGACTTCTATGAGTTCTATCGTAGTCGTAACCCGTTGACTTGTCTTATAAGATGCCTTGGGTTCGAGACGTAACACGTTGACTTTTTTTATAAGATGTCTAGGGTTTGAGATTCTTTGGATCAATTGCACTGGATTGGTGAGATATAGGTGATGATGTGGTTATTGTATGAGTTTTCCTTCAGAAACGTGCAATCTAATTGACTTGTTAAAAATAATTGCATGTGAAACTAAACATATTTACTTATCTCATTAAAATTGTAATGAAACAATGATTTATTATATCATAAATATTTCATTGACGCAGATGCTAAGGACAGAGATGAAGAACCATCATGTTGGCGAATGCCACATGTGTAAGGAACAGATTTTATCATTTGATGTGTGTTACTACTACTGCAAGCCTTGTGACTACTCATTGCACAAATTCTGTGCAGAACTACCCGAGAGACTACACAGTCACCCATTACAGAGATGAAGACGAAGACAGAGATGAAGAAGCTGAAGATGAATTTGTGGAGGAAAACCTTCATGGTGGTGAATGCAACATGTGTAAGGAACATATTTTATCATTTGATGTGTGTTACTACTACTGCAAGCCTTGTGACTACTCATTGCACATATTCTGTGCAGAACAACCCAAGATTTTTCAAAATCACCTATTTCATCCTCAACATACACTTTTTCTTTGTAGAGGTTTTTTTATTAAGGAAACTAAGTGTATTATCTGTGATCTTGATCGGGGGAAGAATAGATATTCTTATATTTGTTATTGGTGCAATTTTCAGTTGGACATAATTTGTGCTACATTGAGGGAACGAAAATTAGACCACCCTGGTCACCATCACCAAGTGGAATCAATGCCACAACCCATCATTTCTACTTGTTCAGCTTGTGGTAATAAACATGAAGATCTTTTTTATCTATGTACCACTTGTCGCTGGTTTAGGTTCAACAAAGGTTGTGCTTTGCTGCCACTAAAGATGCTAATACAAAACCATACTAATGGGACTTTCATTCATTCTCATCCACTAACCCTTGCCTATTCCTTTCCATATTATGATATAGAAGCCAGATTCAATCCAGAATGTAGAGTTTGTCGAGGTTGGTTCCGTTCTCATTTATGGGTTTACAAATGTGATAAATGTCGATATTATGTGCATGTTGATTGTGCAACTTCAAAGAGAGAGCCATTTATGTCCATTTTTCAACAACCAGATGAGCAATTTCCTCTTCCTTTTATTTTGTTTAGTTGTGAAGATTTGTAGGATCGGGTTGTTATCTCTAAACAACACTTCACAAGTATTTCTTACTTAATTCTAACAGATGCGGAATGTTCTGTTAGAATGATCTCACAATTTCACTCAAAGTGACACAATAATAATCTTTGAACAATATTAAGAACACAAGAATAATTCAAGCTCAAGGATATATTTCTCTCAAAGTGGAAGTATACAAGCAAGCACACTTCAAGCAACAATACATTGGGAGGTTATATAGCCGAGGCTACAACCGTATACACTTAGGAATACAAGTTGGGTATACTAGACAAGTACATAAAGTAAAGCTTATTCTAGTATGTTGAGTGTCTTAACAGGCTAAGACACTCAGTCATGATCATTACATTAATAGACATTGACTTTACAAAGGACTATTAAATACAAAAGACATTTAATGTTGTTGATCTTCAAGGCTTCAGATGATCTTTTGCATTTAATGCAGCATGGGAGAGGTAAGGCGCTTTATCTGACTCATTACATGTTGTCTTTGTCTTTACTCAGACCAGCATGTCTTGTGTCAGTACCTTTTGTACTATGAGAGTAAGCTGCTACAGTCTTTGTCAGAGGATAAACCTCGGAAGTCTTTGTCTTGTGTGCATAAGAAGATTCCTCGGAAGTCTTTGTCTTCCGAGCATAAGAGGATTCCTCGGAAGCAGTTGTCTTGTACAACCTTCGGCAGGAACCAGTTATCCTTCGGAAGCAATGTTGCTTCTGAAGAATCACTTCTTCCTTCCGAAGGTGTTTATTCAAAGAGACTCCTATACTTAGACAAAACAAGAAGTTTGGTGAGCATCAGCCTTTATTAGTCTTTACAGTCTCCCCCTAGGCTGATGCTACCAAAACTTCTAAGGCATAAACCTTGGCTTCCATGTACCCCTCAGTACCTGTGCCCTTTTTCTAATTAATTTGATAGCTGACCTCCCATCTGCTCCATTGTCAGGATTATTGAGAGGGAGCATATCTAGATCAAATATATAGGGTTTTGCCAACATCATCAGATGCAAAAGATCCACCAGTTTTATTTCTCCATTGTAGTCGGTGAGGATGAATATCCTTTCTTGTGCATTGAAGCTCCAGTTTACCAAGGGATGTATGAATGCTCATGCATTAATCTGCTGATATCCCTCATGTCTTCTAGGGTTTGTGTAGTTTTGGGAGTTGCTTCAGATGTGGCTACAAGTACTGAGAGTGTTGTATCAGGCTCAGAGTCTAAGGGGATAGTTTTTGTTTCCTTTTTCCTTTTAGCCATGCTCTTTCTTCTTGTGAATCTTGGTTTGTCTTGAGCAGTGGCTTGACTCCTCAGAACTCTGGCCTGTTGGGCTTCCACAGTTGATTCTACTGCTGCACCTGTTGTTGCAGTAGGCTGTGGCCCAATATCCTCATCCCTTGAGGGTTCTGTTCTCCTCTCTTCAGCCTGTGTATGTCTCTCAGGATCAGGGTTTGGTATTGATTGTTTCCTTGTAGTCTTCTTACCCTTTTTGTAGACTGAGGAGATTGGCATGTTATCCATACTTGGACTTGAAGGAGGAGATATTGGTTCTTCTTTTGGATTTAGGGGGAGCATGTTGGGGAACATTGCTTTTGTTGCTGCCCCACACATGACTTCTTCTCCCTCTCTGATCCCTGCACCAGAGAGGGGAAATTCTATTGTAGCTCCTCCCCCTAAACCTAAGCCTCTCATTAGGCTTTCCTTTCTTGCCCTGATTTGTTCAATTGAAGGTAACTCACCTCTTGCAACTTTGGCTTTTATATCTCTGATATGCATATCCATGGTTGAGTTCTTCATTGGGCCTAGCTGCCGAGCATGGAAGCCATATTCCAAGAGAAAGGCCTTGTTCTTGTCTCTGTAGGCCTTCTCTTTTTGCTCCTTTGTAAGTACACTCAGGGCCTTTGATGCAGCAACAGCTTGTTCTTGCTGCTGCACCTTGTCCAGCTCGGCAGCCATTCTAGGTACCGACCAGTTGATGACTTCATCAAAGTCATAACCTTTTTCTTCTAGCAAAGCAGAGAGTCTAGCTCGCTCTTCATCTAGAGAAGTGTTTGGTCGGCCCTTTGTTTTCTTTGGTCTCATCTCCTCCTGTTCTGCTTCCTCCTCTGGGGTTAGCTTACGTTTTCCTTTGTCATCAGCAGTTATTTTTGCCCCAGAGGAGATTTCTTCTGTTGCCTCACCAGCTGGTTCATTGGCATGTAGCTCCTCTGTGGAGGAAACATCCAGGATGACTGGGCCTTCGGAGGCAGCTGCAGCTTCGGAGTTAACCTCAGCATTCACTGTCTCCTCCAGTTGACCAATCCCCTTAGATGATTCCTTATTGGATTCCACAAAGGGCTCAGGAGAGGAAGAGAGAGCTTCAGCAGCTTCAGTCCCAGAAGGGGACACAGATTTCATGGAAATTGATTCTTCTTGTGCTGTGTCTTTCATGACAACCTGAGCTGCAGTCTCAGAAGGAGACTTAGTCCCAAGAGGGGACTGAGGTTCCAAAGAGACATTTGATGTTTGCTGTTCAGTCTCTTTGGCAACCTCCCTTGTATCCTCAGAAGCAGAAGAAGAGGAAGTAGAAGAAGAATCTTGAAAATAAGTACCCAAGAAGTCATCCCATTCAGCAGTCAAAGTGACTAAGGATGGAGTAACTTCCTGTGCACCCTCCTCTTCTCTTGCTTCTGATCCTGACCCTGCAGTTGGTATATTCTCCCCCTTTTTGGTAGCATCAGGGGAGGTGAAAGTGGTAGTAGCAGGATCAGGGTGAAATGGATGTAGAATGACCGGGGGACGCCTCCTGAGGTCCAGAATAGTGGCATCTTTGGTTTGGACCTCAAGCCGCAGAGTAGCCACCTCAGCTTCTAACTGAGCTACCCTGGCTTGGAGGGAAGTTATTGTAGCCGTCAATTCCTGTGTGGATGTGCCCTCCTCTACCGGAGTAGAATCATGGGGCGATGGAGTCCTGAGCCTAGCTCCTGCACCTCCACCACCAGATGTGGTTTCTTGGCACCCTGGATTCCCTTCATTGAGAAGAACCTCAAAGAAGTCCTCCCCAATATAGGTTGCCGCAGGTGAGGTCCTATTGCCTGTACCACTGTCCTGTGGATCTTTATTAAGATCAACAGTAGTGGCAGCCTCACCTGCATTGACCCCTTCAGAACTACTGGGGCCAACCTCTGATTGAATAGGCTCTGGGTCAGGGAACCGAGCTTGTAACTGTGTCACCACTCTCATTAAAGTTTGGGAAGTGGGAGAGAGTGGTTCCTCCAAAGCTAGAGCAGGGGTTCCTTGAGCCTGGGTGATAGTATGGGTGGGGGGCATTTCTGGATGATATGAACCTGGAGACTTGGGAGACAGTCTCTTATCTAATGAAGTTGCTTCATGAGAAGCAAACTCAATGATGGGTGCATCCCTTTGAATATTCTCAGTTATGTTTTGTGACATAAGCTGAGGGCTTTCAGGCTGGTTAAGGGCAACCACAGGTTTCAAAGGAAGAACCTGTGGAGAAACAAGGGGTGTGGCTTTCACCTTAGGTAGAACTGTGCCCTGAGCAGTTCTTTTAACCTTTTTCTGTTTTGGTTCAGTAGAAGGGGCCTGAACAACTGTAGAAAGTTGCACAGGGTTTCGTTTGCGTTTGTAAGTGATTTTTATGGGGTGAGGAACAGAAGTGGAAGGTGTGGGTTCAGCATCTGTGGGGTTAACAGAGCTGTCACCTTCTGGAGCAGGGGACTCCATAGAGGAAAGAAGAGGAGTGAATGTCCCAGAGAACTGAGCACTCTTCTTCTTGAGTTGCACAAAAATCTTGGAAGAAACCAAGGGCATTTTGTAAGTATTCCCAGTTAGAGAAAGGGAAGCTCCCAACTCTTCATTAAAAAGGTGTTGCAAAAACCTGGGATACATACAAAACTTCTTTGGTGACATGATGTTGTCAACCAAATTATTGAAAATAAAAGCAGAAAAATTAAACAGTTGATTGGAAACCAAGCCATGAATAGCCGAAGCTAAATCAGATGGAACTTGGTCCCAACCACCAGATTTATTTGAAAGACAATGTAAAAACACATGTATGAGGTACTTGTAATTATAGGACACTCTACCCTTCAAATAGGTTGTTGAAGGGAGAGGACCTTCGTACCCCATCGACTTAAATGTCGATGCTACCTCATCCTTCGTGAAAGAGACCCTTCCACCGGCATCATTGAATTTAAGATGCCGACAGATGGTTTCCACAGTGATAGCAATGGGATGAGCATCAATGGTGGCTTCAAGAGACCGACCATTGGGAGACGAAGAAACAGAACAAGATGCCCAAAACTGTTGGTGATGAGATTCATACACCAAGGGCTGAACAGTTAATGCAAAGAAATACCTGCTCCTTTGAAGAAAGGAGATTATTGGGGCGAAGTCAGCATCATGTTCTGCTAATAACTCCGCTGGTACGTTGTGAGCAGGTTTGAAAGCAAGAAGAGCCATGAAAGTTGGTGATTTTAGGGCACAATTGGAGAGATCAAAGAGAAGAAGAGTTCAAAGTGAAACAGTTTGTGAGAATTTGAATGAGCGGGAGACCTTTATATACATTCGGATTTCAGCATTTAATATATAGACACATTAAATTTGAGATCCGGATGTCAGAAAAAGGTCTTCCGATGACAGCTGGTTTCACAATTAATTTTCTCTGACTGAGGTGCTTCCGAAGAAGTGACTTTCGGAAGCAGGGTATTTATTAGACCAAGAGAGTTCAGAAGGGATGTGCTTCCGAAGTATAAAATTTATACTGTCGGAAGCACTGCTTCTGAAGTGTTAGAAAATTCATTAGGCAAAATGTTCTTCGGAAGACACTTTCTTCTGAAGAGTACCTTGAGAAGCCTATGCTTCCGAAAATAATGTATCGGAAGAATATTACTTCAGAAGGTAAGTTAGCTTCTGAAGTGTGAGATCTTCCGACTAAGGAAGAAATAATGCTTCCGAAGACTTAACCTATCTTCTGCTGAGTAGATACTCATCGGAAGATAAGTTAAGTTTATCTTCCGAGGAATTATTTATTCCTTGTCAGTACATTTATTCAAAGTTGATCATCCCAATGGATGTTATTAAGTACCTGAATCTTCCTTCATCAAATGCCTTTGTGAAGAGATCTGCCAAATTGTTTTCTGAATCAACTTTGACCAAATGAATCAACTTCTTTTCTGCACAATCTCTGATGAAATGGTATCTGATGTCGATGTGCTTGGTCTTGGAATGCTTGACAGGATTATTGGTGATGGAGATTGCACTGGAATTGTCTATCTGAATAGGAGTATTGAACAGATCTACTCCATAATCCTTCATCTGATTTTGGATCCAGATGACTTGTGCACAGCAGCTAGAAGCAGCTATATATTCAGCCTCTGCAGTAGAAGTAGAAACACATGACTGTTTCTTGCATTGCCAAGACACAATCCTGGATCCAAGAAATTGACATCCCCCTGATGTGGATTTCTTGCTGATGTTGCAACCCCCATAATCACTGTCTGTATAAGCCATGAATTGGAAGTCTTCATTTCTAGGATACCATAATCCTAGACTTGGTGCTCCTTTGAGGTATCTAAAGATTCTTTTTACAGCCAGCATATGAGAGACTTTGGGATTGGCCTGAAATCTTGCACATACACAAGTTGCAAACATGATATCTGGCCTGCTTGCTGTGAGATACATCAAAGAGCCTATCATTGCTCTGTACTGGTGCTGATCAACATCCTCCCCCTCAAGATCAGGGCTAAGTGATGTTGTTTTGGACATAGGAGTTCCCAGAGCTTTGCAATCAGAAAGCTTGAATCTTTCAAGAATGTCCTTGACATATTTTGATTGACTAATGAAAATCCCTGTAGGAGTTTGTTTCACTTGTAATCCAAGAAAGAAGGTGAGTTCTCCCATTGAACTCATCTCAAATTTGGATTTCATTAGTGATTCAAACTCCTTGCAGAGAGATTCATTAGTAGAACCAAAGATAATGTCATCAACATAGATTTGAACTAGCATGATATGTTGATTTGACTTCTTGAAAAAGAGAGTTTTATCAATTGTTCCTCTCTTGAATTTGTTTGCCAACAGAAAAGAAGATAAAGTTTCATACCATTTTCTGGGAGCTTGATGCAACCCATAAAGAGCCTTATCAAGCTTACAGACATGATCAGGAAACTTTGGATCTTCAAATCCTGGAGGTTGGCACACATAAACTTCTTCATCAATTTTTCCATAAAGAAAGGCACTTTTAACATCCATCTGAAACACTTTGAAATCTTTTGCAGCTGCAAATGCCAAAAATATTCTAATAGCTTCAATTCTTGCAACAGGTGCAAAGACTTCATCATAGTCAATGCCTTCCTCTTGAGTGTATCCCTGAACAACCAATCTTGCTTTGTTTTTGATGACAACACCTTTGTCATCTTTCTTGTTTCTGAACACCCATTTGGTTCCAATGGCATACTTTCCTTTAGGCAAAGGACAAGTTTTCCAAACTCCTTGTCTTTGAAACTGAAGAAGCTCTTCTTGCATAGCTTCTACCCAACTGTTATCTTTTAAAGCCTCTGCAACCTTCTTAGGTTCTATTTGGGATAGAAAGCAAGAAAACAAGCAAACATTTGCTTCATGCATAGAGCTTCTAGTTCTGACACCTTCTTCTACATTGCCAATGATGTTTTCAACTGGATGAGTGCTGTGAATTCGAGTCCTTGGAATCACATCCAGTTGAGAAGATTCATCCACGTTGAGTGACTCAAGGTTAGGAAGAACTACCTCAAGTTGGATTTCTGGCAGATCACGTGGATTCAACGTTTGAACTGTTGTGGGTTGGTTTTCTCTGGGAGTAGTGATTTCCAGAGAATTTTCCTCTGCTGGAGGACTTCCTACTTCTTCTTGATGTTGTGAATTAGAAGCAGCTTCAATTGAGGGACCTGCCTGAGATGTGTTGATTGTCTCAGACTGTGATACATCATTTTGTGTTGAAGTGGATTCTGCCAAGTTTTGTCTTGAAGCTATTGGCAGTTCAACACGAAAGTCATCTTCTCTTGAGCCTTTGGAGGTGTCTGTGGTAGCTGACTGTGAAACTGGAACATACTCTTTCACCAGATTAAATGCAGATGTAAAACTATCAAGATCAAACAACCAATCAGGGCCGGTTCCAGGTTTATTGAGAGTATGTTCATTGAACTGAACATTTGCAGACTCTTCAATAACTCTGGATGCTTTGATGTATACTCTATACGCTTTAGCATTTGAAGAGTACCCAACAAAGTAGCCCTCTGCTGATTTCTCAGCAAACTTGGCTAAGTAATCTTTAGTATTCAAGATGGTGCAATGACATCCAAATGGTTTGAGAAATCCAATGAATGGCTTTCTCTTATGCCAAATTTCATAAGGAGTCATGCCATGTGACTTAACTACCAATATTCTATTTTGGACATAACAGGCAGTGTTGACTGCTTCTGCCCAAAAAGTTATTGGAAGTTTGGCATCAGACAACATGGTTCTTGCAGCTTCAATTAGTGTCCTATTCCTTCTTTCAGCTACACCATTTTGTTGTGGAGTTCTAGGAGCACTAAATTGTCTTGTGATACCTTTAGATTCACAAAAAGAATTTAAAACATGATTCTTGAATTCTGTTCCTTGATCTGATCTGATTATTTTTACATGATGGTCACTTTCATTCTCCACCCTGAGTATAAATGACTTTAGGATTTCGGCAGTTTCATCCTTGGTATTTAAGAAAAACACCCAGGTATACCGAGAGAAATCATCAGTAACCACCAAACAGTATGATTTTCTACCAAGACTTTTAACACTTGTGGGGCCAAACAAGTCCATATGTAGTAAATGAAGGACTGTGGTAATAGAATTTATCTCTTTGGCATAATGAGATGACTTGTGTTGCTTACCCTTTAAGCATGCAACACATTTATCAACACATATGAATTCTTTTGTTGGTAAACCAGTTACTAAATTATTTTTGACCAATTTATTCATATTTTTGAGGTTTACATGACAAAGTCTTCTATGCCAAAGTGATGATTCATCAAGTGAAGCTTTTGAGACAAAGCAGCTTATATTACTAAGAGGTGCAGCTGTGCTCATATCTAGCATATACATGTTACTTCTTCTTGGAGCTCTGAGTAGAATTTGATCATTTGGTATCACAAATCCTGGTTTCAGAACAATGCACTCATGCTCAGTAAACAACATGTTATGCTTTTGATCACACACCTGTGATACACTTAGTAAATTGTAGTTAAGTTCTTTTACAAAATGTACATTCTCAAAGCTTACCTTACCATTTGTGATTGTGCCTCTACCTGTTATGTATCCTCCTACTGGATCACTTCCAAAAGCAACAGACCCGCCAAAGAATGGTTCATATTTGTGCAAGAGGGTCTTGTTGCCTGTCATGTGCCTGGAGCAGCCACTGTCAACTATCCACAAGTTGCCTTTTGATTCCTGCTGTTCCTGCACATGACCAGAAGTGAGTTAGTTTCTGATGGGAACCCAAGCCCATGTGGTCTTGGGTTTACCATTTGCATCATTGTAAGTAAATTTCTTTGACATCATTCTAGGTGGGACAGATGATGTGGATGCTTCTGATGTGGGTGATGGCTTATCAGTTGATTCCTTCTTCTTCCATACTTGTGCCTTTTGAGTTGTCGGAAGACTTGGTTTCTTTTGATGGTCATCGGAAGCTGTTTTTCTTTTTCCTTCCGATGATCTTCTTCCGAAGACAGATGACCTCTTTTGTTTGTTGAAAGCATTCCTTTGATGAGCTTCCGAGTTTCCTTTTCTTTCGGAAGTTTCCTTTTTCTTTGCTTCCGATGCTTTCTTTTCAGAAGCATTTTTATTTTGTTTCTTCCTATTACTGGAGGTACTTGCTTCCGATGCCCTCTTGACCAAATTTCTTCTCTGTTCTTCCGAAGAAGTAGATGACTGACTCCAACTATTCTTTCTTCCTCTTCCCTTGATTGAGGAAATTCTGCTTCTTGGATTATAGAAGCAATCAGCAGCAAAATGATTCTTTTCACCGCACATCAGACATAGAGTTTGAATGTTGGGAGAGTGTTGCTGCTTATCCCTTTTAACGAAGTCTGATCTTTGATCCTCAGAGAATGATGGTTTGGATGTTCCAGCATACTTGTTAGTCTTAGACTTTGCCTGTTTTCCTGGAGAATTGACTTTTCTCTCCATTGATCTACCTCGTTTTGACTTGTCAGATGGGCAAGTCACATACTCATCTGAGGAGATATTTTCTGTGGTTTTAGCTTTGATAAAAACTGTTGAATGTTTCTTAGTTTTCTTATTTTGATTCTTAAATTTCAAAGCTTGTTTTCCTTTTACTGATTTAATAGGAACATCATCCTCATCTGAGCATGTTGAGGTACTTGGATCAGAGAGATTATCCTTTTGAACTACCTTGTGTATATCCAACTCCTCATTATACACAAGGTCAACCAGTGATTTACACCTAACATCTGTTATGGAAGTATAAGCAGATGGAGGTTTCACTTTGTTATATCCCAAACCAGCTCCCCTTTTATTCACAAGTTCAGTTGTGCTGCTCATTCTAAAAATTTTTTCATATTTTTCACCTTGGCTTAGAAATTTGTCTCTGTAAGACTCAGCCAATACAAGTTCAGTCTTGGCAGTGGTTAGTCTTTCTAAAAGATTTTTAATCTGACACTGTTTGTTAGTATCTTCATGTTTTAAACTTGAAATGGTCTTTTCCATTTCTTCAATCTTTTCTTTGTAATTTCTTTCAACCTCAAAGAAATTTGCCTTGACTACTTGTAGAGACTCAAGTTCATTACAGAGTTGAGAATTTATTTTCTTATAAATAGTTAATGTTTCTAAGCATTCAGGTGAGCACATGCTATCAGTTACCTTGCTTGAGGAAGATGAGTCATTTGCCATCAAAGCACTGTTGGAGATGGAGGGGTCCTCAGCTTGAAAGCTCCAGTCTGCAAAATCTTGTTCAGCAATGTTTGCATTGTTAGATGAGCTTGATGGTCTTTGTTGTGGTTGCCCAGAAGTTGTCTGCTGAGTTCCTGTGGACTTGCATTCTCTGGCAAAGTGGCCTAACTGTTGACAGTTAAAGCATTTGAGTTTAGATTTGTCAAGTCCAAACCCAGTCTTCATATTGTGCTTTTTGAACTGTCTGCCGGTTCTTTGGTAAAACTTCTTTGCCCTGTATGAAATCATAGCCATTTGATAGTTTATATCCATCTCCTCAAGATCATCTGCAGGAATACCATCCAAGTCTTCTTGACACAGATGAAAGTAATTTGTCTCCTCAGCCATAAAAGCTCCTTGCCCAGAGGTTAGTAGTGGGGTTGGGTTAGATACAAGGTTTGATGAATTTGGAGTTTCAGGAAATGTGACAGTGGGTGTGGAGGTAGAATGGTAGAGGGGTTGATAGCTTTGGTATGGAGGATTATTGATGGGTGCATAAAGAGCAGCTGAACCAGATGGTGAGTGAGAAACTTTAGATTCTTGGGCATCTAATTCCATCTGATAGGCACTGAGAATACCAAACAATTATCCTAAAGTTAGAGTTTTCAGGTTTTCTGTTCTTCTGATTGTTACAGAATAGATATTCCATGCCTTTGGAAGAGACCTCAGAAATTTTCTGAGCACATCTTGATTATCAAGAGTTACACCTGCAGTAGTTAATTCATCCACAAGTTGGACATACCTTAGGTACTGAGAAGACATATTCTCATTGTTTTGTTGACAAAAGTTTTCAAACTTCTGTTTCAGCATATCCTTCTTGTTTTCTTTGACATCTTCTGACCCTTCATACATCTGCTTCAAGGAATTCCACAGTTCTTGAGCAGACTTGCATTTCTTGAATGCATGTATAATGGAGTTCGGTATTGACATCTGAATTAGCCAAAGAGCTTTAGAATCAACTTCCATCTTCTTGTAATCTTCGTCTGAGTACATAGATGGATCTTTTGGTACTGCAGCAACTCCAGCACCGGCAGCAGCAACTGTAGGAATGTAGGGACCTTCAAGAACAGACTTCCAAAGTTTGAAGTCTTGGTTCCTGATGAACCCTTCCATTCTGACTTTCCAGGTATCGAAGTCTTCAGGTGTGAACATTGGTGGCTTGTTGAGAGTGCCATTTTCTGTATCATGTTTGTTTAGAGCAGCCATCTTGGACAGATACAGAAAATATGAGTGTTAATACTATGAGGGTTTATAAGAAATAGAACTGGTAACTTGATGATGATTAGTCAGTCAAGTTCAAGAGCCAAAAGCTCTGATACCACTTGTAGGATCGGGTTGTTATCTCTAACAGGGTCAGGATCAGAAGCAAGAGAAGAGGAGGGTGCACAGGAAGTTACTCCATCCTTAGTCACTTTGACTGCTGAATGGGATGACTTCTTGGGTACTTATTTTCAAGATTCTTCTTCTACTTCCTCTTCTTCTGCTTCTGAGGATACAAGGGAGGTTGCCAAAGAGACTGAACAGCAAACATCAAATGTCTCTTTGGAACCTCAGTCCCCTCTTGGGACTAAGTCTCCTTCTGAGACTGCAGCTCAGGTTGTCATGAAAGACACAGCACAAGAAGAATCAATTTCCATGAAATCTGTGTCCCCTTCTGGGACTGAAGCTGCTGAAGCTCTCTCTTCCTCTCCTGAGCCCTTTGTGGAATCCAATAAGGAATCATCTAAGGGGATTGGTCAACTGGAGGAGACAGTGAATGCTGAGGTTAACTCCGAAGCTGCAGCTGCCTCCGAAGGCCCAGTCATCCTGGATGTTTCCTCCACAGAGGAGCTACATGCCAATGAACCAGCTGGTGAGGCAACAGAAGAAATCTCCTCTGGGGCAAAAATAACTGCTGATGACAAAGGAAAACGTAAGCTAACCCCAGAGGAGGAAGCAGAACAGGAGGAGATGAGACCAAAGAAAACAAAGGGCCGACCAAACACTTCTCTAGATGAAGAGCGAGCTAGACTCTCTGCTTTGCTAGAAGAAAAAGGTTATGACTTTGATGAAGTCATCAACTGGTCGGTACCTAGAATGGCTGCCGAGCTGGACAAGGTGCAGCAGCAAGAACAAGCTGTTGCTGCATCAAAGGCCCTGAGTGTACTTACAAAGGAGCAAAAAGAGAAGGCCTACAGAGACAAGAACAAGGCCTTTCTCTTGGAATATGGCTTCCATGCTCGGCAGCTAGGCCCAATGAAGAACTCAACCATGGATATGCATATCAGAGATATAAAAGCCAAAGTTGCAAGAGGTGAGTTACCTTCAATTGAACAAATCAGGGCAAGAAAGGAAAGCCTAATGAGAGGCTTAGGTTTAGGGGGAGGAGCTACAATAGAATTTCCCCTCTCTGGTGCAGGGATCAGAGAGGGAGAAGAAGTCATGTGTGGGGCAGCAACAAAAGCAATGTTCCCCAACATGCTCCCCCTAAATCCAAAAGAAGAACCAATATCTCCTCCTTCAAGTCCAAGTATGGATAACATGCCAATCTCCTCAGTCTACAAAAAGGGTAAGAAGACTACAAGGAAACAATCAATACCAAACCCTGATCCTGAGAGACATACACAGGCTGAAGAGAGGAGAACAGAACCCTCAAGGGATGAGGATATTGGGCCACAGCCTACTGCAACAACAGGTGCAGCAGTAGAATCAACTGTGGAAGCCCAACAGGCCATAGTTCTGAGGAGTCAAGCCACTGCTCAAGACAAACCAAGATTCACAAGAAGAAAGAGCATGGCTAAAAGGAAAAAGGAAACAAAAACTATCCCCTTAGACTCTGAGCCTGATACAACACTCTCAGTACTTGTAGCCACATCTGAAGCAACTCCCAAAACTACACAAACCCTAGAAGACATGAGGGATATCAGCAGATTAATGCATGAGCATTCATACATCCCTTTGGTAAACTGGAGCTTCAATGCACAAGAAAGGATATTCATCCTCACCGACTACAATGGAGAAATAAAACTGGTGGATCTTTTGCATCTGATGATGTTGGCAAAACCCTATATATTTGATCTAGATATGCTCCCTCTCAATAATCCTGACAATGGAGCAGATGGGAGGTCAGCTATCAGATTAATTAGAAAAAGGGCACAGGTACTGAGGGGTACATGGAAGCCAAGGTTTATGCCTTAGAAGTTTTGGTAGCATCAGCCTAGGGGGAGACTGTAAAGACTAATAAAGGCTGATGCTCACCAAACTTCTTGTTTTGTCTAAGTACAGGAGTCTCTTTGAATAAACACCTTCGGAAGGAAGAAGTGATTCTTCGGAAGCAACATTGCTTCCGAAGGATAACTGGTTCCTGCCGAAGGTTGTACAAGACAACTGCTTCCGAGGAATCCTCTTATGCTCGGAAGAAAAAGACTTCCGAGGAATCTTTTTATGCTCTAAAGACAAAGACTTCCGAGGTTTATCCTCTGACAAAGACTGTAGCAGCTTACTCTCATAGTATAAAAGGTACTGACACAAGACATGCTGGTCTGAGTAAAGACAAAGACAACATGTAATGAGTCAGATAAAGCGCCTTACCTCTCCCATGCTGCATTAAATGCAAAAGATCATCTGAAGCCTTGAAGATCAACAACATTAAATGTCTTTTGTATTTAATAGTCCTTTGTAAAGTCAATGTCTATTAATGTAATGATCATGACTGAGTGTCTTAGCCTGTTAAGACACTCAACATACTAGAATAAGCTTTACTTTATGTACTTGTCTAGTATACCCAACTTGTATTCCTAAGTGTATACGGTTGTAGCCTCGGCTATATAACCTCCCAATGTATTGTTGCTTGAAGTGTGCTTGCTTGTATACTTCCACTTTGAGAGAAATATATCCTTGAGCTTGAATTATTCTTGTGTTCTTAATATTGTTCAAAGATTATTATTGTGTCACTTTGAGTGAAATTGTGAGATCATTCTAACAGAACATTCCGCATCTGTTAGAATTAAGTAAGAAATACTTGTGAAGTGTTGTTTAGAGATAACAACCCGATCCTACAAGATTGTCTTAGCCTAATTATATTTCAAGTATATCTTTTATCAGGCACTGGAAAAATTCACAAAAACTTTAAAGATGATGACCATCCAAATCTGCTCAACTGTCCATTTGATAATGAAGGTGACAACCTTTTGAAGCGTCATCTGTCTAATCAAATTGAGTTAACCGGCAAACAACATGATGGCAATTTGCTCAACCATTCTAGTCATCACC
Organism: Mikania micrantha; assembly: GCA_009363875.1. Classification (NCBI taxonomy): domain Eukaryota; kingdom Viridiplantae; phylum Streptophyta; class Magnoliopsida; order Asterales; family Asteraceae; genus Mikania; species Mikania micrantha. The sequence continues at coordinate 67,472,028 of CM018698.1, forward strand.
ACCCACTCATCCTTTTCAACAAGCAAACATTAGATGGTGAAAAAATGGTTTCTCTACACAACCCCATGAAAAAAATTCAACAGTTATGTGATGGGTGTGTGAAACCAATCATCACAGTACCATTTTACATATGTAACCAACAAGCGGATGAACAATGTTGCTTTATTCTTCATGAGTGGTGTGCCAAGCTACCCATAAAAATACAAGACTACATGGGCCATCCTAAGCATACTCTTTTTCTCCTACCAAAAGTCCCGAGTAAGTTCTTTTCTGTATTCGAATGTGCCATTTGCCGCTTACAATCCAATGGTTTCGCGTATGGATGCATGAAGTGTGAATATTATGTTGATGTCAATTGCGCATTTATACCCGAAGAAATCACGCATGAGGCTCATCCAGGTCACATCCTATATAAAGTAGATCCTGTTGGTTCAGACCCAAGAATCACAACACAAACACACTCACGTACAAGAAAAATATATCTTCAAACTTTCTATGTATTAAACTTCAAACAAACTGAACATCCAAAACAAAAACTACTGCTACTCTATTTATAATAATAAAACTATATGAAACCCATGTTCTCCTCAGCAACAAACTTCAACATTCACATGCATAAAACCAGGTCACCCTTTTACCCGTTGGTCATCAACATGTGCTCCTATTAACTTGGTCAAGCTCCTATTTTTCCACTCTCCCACGTGCATATCCTTCAATCTCGGCAAATAGGACTAAATCTTTCTAGTATTTGCAACGTGCAGAAACATATCTTTGACCCATTTGAATAACCACACTTGCTGACCCGTTTCATGACCCGTATACAAAGCCAACTTGACCCGAACATCAAGATTTTCCAACATTCACCCCCCATAATCTTGATGTGGGTCTTGTTACTCTTTCTTCTTGCTTGCTTCTGTTTTAAACTTGCCCTTGCTTTTAAACTTGCGAAAACTTGCTGATCATGCGTGTTTGCTAACCTTGCTTAACTTCTTGCTGAAATTTGCTTTCTTTAACCTTGCTAATTAACTTGTTGACTTGCTATTCCGAATCACAAAGGTTCGGTCTTGCTACGAGTCACACATGACTCGGATCTTGCTCTTGCTAAACGAACCACACGGGTCCAATTTCATAGGTGATCATTCTATCTCTCGTCATCCCTTCCAGTCTTCGGTCTAAACTTTCTTCAAGCTGCCGGTCTCTTTCTTGCAGCCTATCGGTCTTCACTTTCTCGTCATCGACGATACGGTCTTTCTTTCAAGCCATTCGATCTTTCTTTCTTGTCGTCGGTCTTTCTTTCCTTTCTCCCACCGGAGTTCACTTCCGCCAGCGGTCTTCTTCACGCCGGATCTTCTTCCCCGACGTCGGTCCTTTTCTTCGATCTCTACTGTTGTAACAACAGTCGGTCTTCACTCGATCACACCAATTGATCGGTCTTCTCGATTCACCCATAGAACCTCCGATCTTTCTCTTTCTTGCGAGAATCTTGCATAAACTTGCTACTTCCTTGTCTCTGCCACCTCCTGCAGAACCGTATTTCGTTCACTTAGAACCTTCTTTGAGCACCACTAACAACTATGGAACACAAGTGTTCATCATCGGTCACCCCCGTTGTCTCAAACGCTACTTCTACCATGAAAAGGGTTGAACCGAAACACTTTACGGTCTTCGTTTTCTACTGCAAACCAGTCCCGAGAACAACCCCTGCTGTTTGGAACCAAACCTTCTCATACGGTCAAACCCAAGTCGGTTCCTCCTGCTGCGTTTGCCCCGCAACCAAGGGTCACCCTTTCTCGAACCGACTCTCAAAACGGCCCACGGTTAACCTTGCTCTGATACCAAATGTTGGTTCAGACCCAAGAATCTCACAACACAAACACACTCACGTACAAGAAAAATATATCTTCAAACTTTCTATATATTAAACTTCAAACAAACTGAACATCCAAAACAAAAACTACTGCTACTCTATTTATAATAATAAAACTATATGAAACCCATGTTCTCCTCAGCAACAAACTTCAACATTCACATGCATAAAACCAGGTCACCCTTTTACCCGTTGGTCATCAACATGTGCTCCTATTAACTTGGTCAAGCTCCTATTTTTCCACTCTCCCACGTGCATATCCTTCAATCTCGGCAAATAGGACTAAATCTTTCTAGTATTTGCAACGTGCAGAAACATATCTTTGACCCATTTGAATAACCACACTTGCTGACCCGTTTCATGACCTGTATACAAAGCCAACTTGACCCGAACATCAAGATTTTCCAACAGATCCTTCAATAATTAGTAACCTGCGGCCTAAAGAGTATTGCAAAGCATGTTCTGGTTACATGAGGATTAAGTGGGGATTTCATTGTCCCCCTTGTGATTTCTACATTCATGTAGATTGTGCTTTGTTATTGTATAAAGTGATTAAACATAAGTGCGATAAACATCCTTTGAGCCTAAGATATGAACCAGTGGAGAACCATATTAGTGACTATTTTTGTGAAATATGCGAGAATCCATTTAACCCTTGGATGTGGTTCTATCATTACACCACATGTCGCCAGTCTACACATTCTACTTGTGTGCCATTAATAATTCAATACGAGCAAGCTACAGAAGCTTATGGCAGTTTAATGACAAGCGTCTATGAGTTTCTCAATGTCAAATTTGGTGGAACGCTTAAGATCAAAGGTCACCCACACCGCTTGACCTTTGTTCAAGGGATTCGCAACGATGGCAAATGCTTTACGTGTGGTAGCTTGTTGCAAAGGAACATGATCTTCAAGTGCTTGGAGTGTAAATTTAGTCTTCATTACAAGTGTGCTTCTTCATTTGACTGTTGATTAAGTTCTTTTTCTTATATTATGATGCTTCCATACTATTTTAAAGTTGTTGATTGTGTGGGCATTCTTTAAATTTGTCTAGTCTCGTTTATTAATTGGTGTCAAGCACTTAATGTAGATCGATTTGAAGTATCTTGTTACACGGATTCACAATATTTTATTATGTATTTTGAAGTATCTTTTATTCACAATTTAGTACTATAATGTAGATCGATTTAATTTAGTACTATAATTGGTGTCAAGCACTTAAACCTTAGTTTTCTTTAGCAATAACTTGAAATAACCAGGTGAAACTATGTTTTTGAGGGATGCATGCGTTTGTATAATAGACACACCCGTTAAATGTTTATTGTTATTAATTAATACTATCTCAAAAAAAATAAAATATTTAGTTGATTTATGTCTTAAGTATGCCACAAGTTTAAATAAAAATATATAATTAAGTTCCAGTGAAATTAAACCTTATAATAAAAGTAATTAATTGCATAAATTGTCTATGATTTGACTAAATTGTAGGTTTGGTTTACGTGGTTTAAAAATTACAAGTTTAGTACAAATACTTGTGACAATGTTACTTGCATGGTTCATGTAGTTAAATTTGATTACATGTTTGCTTTCTAATATTGGAAAACGACAAACTTAGTCTAAACATTTAAGAAAAAGACTAAAGCAATGAGTTTTGATGTGTTTGGTCTTATATAAAGAAAAGATTACCCTTTCGTCTTCCTCGACGTTGCATGGCTAACCTTCAATGAATTGAAGAGGGTACTCAACATATTCATGATCACTAGGCGATGATGGCATGTTTTTTTAAACGGCTTGGTACGACGACACCCATGACGAGATTTCAACCGTCTCATCGGATTGACGCTATGGGCCGTATGCCTTAGCCCACCCCAAGAGGAACCCCACTCATTTTGATGATGGCATGTGAGTGAACCTAAATGTACCAACTCTAAATTTGATCTTTCTGGCCCAAATTTAAGTTCCCATATTGCATATTACATAACCCTTATCTTTTGCTATAACTACTTAACTATCATCCAATGGTTACTTTAAAAATGTAAGTGTATAGGATCGTGACACATGTCAATTTCCTTTTTTTTAATAAGAATGGCATTTAAGACATTTGTTATTTAAGTAAAGTTTACCCCTTTTTTTTAAACATTCATAACTTTTTTATACTATATTATTTTTTAAAAAAAAATTGCACCATTATACTCGTCTCATTTTTCTCTTAAATTTCGTTATAGTCTTGACTATTTTTTTTTAATATCATGTATTTACATCATTGTAATGTAACATAAAATGAAGTAATGTAACACAAAATGAAGTAATTTCCAATGACATAATTAACAGTGACGTAACACATTATTTACAGTGATGTAAATTTCTCTTTATTTTCCGTTATAATGTTGACTAGGTTTTTTAATTTTTTTTTCTCATTGTCCATTATTTACATCGATGTAACGAACATAAATATAGCACATGATTTTGAATTTTTTCTAACAATAATAAATTACAGTGATGTAATATAACACATTATTTTATTTTTTTTTAACAATGATAATTACAATGATAAATTACAGTGATGTAATATAACACATTATTTTGATTTTTTTCTCTAACAATGATAATTATAGTGATGTAATTTATAATTGTTCGAAAAAAATTCAAACTAATTTGTTGTATTTAGGCTCGTTACAAATTAGGGATGAACAAGAAGCCAAAAAACACCGAACCGAAACCGAATTAACCGGAAAACCCGAACCGGAACCAAATTAACCGAAAAAACCGAACCGGAACCCAAAAAAACCGAAACCAAATTTTGCGTCAATGTAAATTACATCACGGTAAATTACGTCAATATAAATTACATCACTGTAATTTATCATTGTTAGAAAAAATTTCAAATAAATTTGTTATCTTTAAGCTCATTACAATGATGTAAATATATGGCATCTAAAAAAAGTAAAAAAAATTAATCGAGACTGTAACGGAATTAAAGAGAAAAATGAGACGAATATAATGGTGCAATTTTTTTAAAAAAATAATATATTATAAAAAAGTAAAGGTCGTAGGATTTAACTAAGGTTTTTATAATCTAAGGCATTCTTAATGGAATACTTAAATTCTAAGGAAATCTTATTTCTATCAAACAAGCAAGTAAGCACGTATGGTGATAATAAGTAGTTCAAGTAAGGTAGCACATAAAGTCCATTGGATTTGAGTTATTTAGTTAACACAATTATGGTGGGTTCTTATTTGAACCATATCCTATATATATATATATATATATATATATATATATATATATATATATATATATATATATATATATAAACTAGGTTAAAACCTGTCACACCCCCGCTAAAGCGGAATCACGAGGGCGAGACGAAATCGGATTACAAATACATTGTTTATAAAGAAACTTACTAAATTGCATTCATAATCCAAATGACATACATAAGAGGTTTACAAAGATTCAAATAACATATCGATAATAGTTTGACAAAATGATATGATTCAAAATGATACAAAAATATAAGATTTCTCCATATAGTCTAATTTAAATTAAACAATATCTTCAAAATCTTCTTGTTGCAAAATATTCCCATGAAGCTAATTTCCTGAAATACATGCTCAAGTTTCAACTAAAATAGTTGGTGAGTTCATAGGTTTATGACTCGATAAAGCATGGTTAGAAAAAGAGTTATAATAATATACATCCGATGATGTTTAACAATAAAGCATGCATTTTATGATCATGAGTTTAAACGATGTCAAACGTATACTTCACTCAAAATATTATTAATGTACATCATGAATATTAAAGAAGTTTAAACGATAGTAACACGTATACTCAAGTAATCACTAAAATGCCTATTTCATTTAAACACGTATGGATGTAAAGTTTTAGTATCTAGCATGTATTCCACCCCAAAATATTAAATAAAAAGAGGGGCTATGAAACTCACTAGTAGTAGGATGATGGTAGATGGATAATAATAAGAATAAGATATTGATTGTCGTCACGAACTTCAAACCCCTATAAGGAAAGTATACATTAGTTGAGTTTTACGATGGATTTAATATTTAGTATTTATATAAGAGGTGCGTTAACCCGATTTTTAATATATTGGGGTTTTTGCATAGTAATGACTTTCATTAAGTCATATAAGAAATGATAATACGTTACTCGAATTTGTCATCTTCCAACTTAGTAATGATACTAAGTCATAACACAATTCGCTTTTTAACTTAGCATTTTAATCGACTCTTTATTTCGAGTCGTACCAAGTTACGAATGAAACCACGGATGGTTTAATAGTAATAACACCAAGGATGGTTTAATAATAATGAAGTTTGTAATGCGTATAATCAAGTTTTTTAATAGTATTAGATATTTTAGGGTATTATTTTGAAGTAATATTAGTGAATGAAGGTTTTAAAGTAAATTTCAAAATATATTAATATCATTCAATTATTATAATTGAATATAAACAAGTGCATGGTTTTGATTATTTATAGTTTCTACAAATATATGTATAAGTAGGCAAATGTTGAAAGTATGTTTTGTATAGTTGTTGATCTTTGATTAAAGACCCATAATTATACAAAACCTTTGTGTTATCAACATTTAAAATAATAAGGCAAACATTGAAGGTATGCTTGGATGTTTGGTAAAGAACAAACATACAACCCTTTTTGTTATCAATATTGCAAGAATCCATGACTTGAAGGTATGTTTATGTATGGGTTGATCATAGGTTACTTGTTATAAGACAAGTTACTAGGAAACCTTACAACACACAAACCTTTGTGTTATCAAGCATGGTAACAACTTAGAATTTGGAGGATTAGAAGAAGAAGATGAAGAACATAAGTAATATAAGAGCATTTAGTTTAAGTGTTTATTACCTTGGAGATCTTAGTAAGATCCCAAGAGAGGTGGTTTAGGGAGATAGAATTAGAAATCCAAAGAAGAATGGATTTGGTGCAAAGGATTTAGGAAGGATGGAATGGGGTATTTATAGTTGAGGAAGGGAGAGGGGTGTGTGTGACAAAAGTGTTGGAGGGGGGACAAAGATGTTAGAGTGTAGGTTAGTAGGTTATAAAGTTAAATGATTATGTTTAATTAAGATTTTTGATTTAATTTTTAATTAGGGAAAGAGTTCTTTCAATTTTTATAAATAAAAATGGGTAATAATATTTATAAAATAAAGATTTGGGCATAAAATAGGAGTTTATAAAGTTTAGTACTAAAATATTTCTAAAATTTATAAAATTTCTTGAAAATGTTTATTGATTCATATTTATTTAAAAGAACTTATTAAATATTTATTTTACATTATGAATAACTTTGAACTTGTTTGATAAATTTTATAATTATTTAAACATTGATTTAAATATTAAAATAGTTACGAATTTATATTTATACTCAACATTTTTATAAAATTTATTCTAATATTTGGGATATTTATAGGTAGTTTATAATATAATTTGCGTTATTAAATATTTCCAAATTCTCATAGTTATTCCGTTAATCCTTGATTGTTTTCATACGCATTACGATATCTGAAAACCCATGACTGATCACGTTTTTCTTAGTTGTTTAAATACCATCGACTCAACATAAGTATTAACTTGGTTTTTGTCCGTTAATGACTAAATAGTTAAGATCTTAATATGGATTTTTACCTGGATTTTTCACGGATGTTACAGTCTCCCCCGGTTAAAAGAATTTCGTCCCGAAATTCAGTCTTTATTTACCAAGGTAGGGTCGTTCGTGAATAACTGGGGATACTTTTTCTTCATATGATCCTCTCTTTCCCAGGTGAATTCAGGTCCTCGCTTAGAGTTCCATCTAACTTTAACAATCGGAATGCGGCTTCGCTTTAACGTCTTCATTTCTCGGTCCATAACCTCAATCGATTCTTCGATGAAGTGGAGTTTGTCGTCGATTCGGACCTCATCCAATGGAATTATCAATGTTTCGTCTGATAAACATTTCTTCAGATTCGATACATGGAACGTATCATGAACTCCACTAAGTTCGTGAGGTAGTTGGAGCTTGTAGGCTGCGGGACCAATTCTATCGAGAATTTCAAAAGGTCCAACGTACCTTGGAGCTAGCTTGCCCTTCTTCCCGAACCGCACCACGCCCTTCCATGGTGATACCTTTAGCATTACCTTATCGCCAATTGCAAATTCCAATGGTTTTCTTCGTTATCGGCGTAGCTTTTCTGACGATCCTTGGCGGCTTTGATTCGGTCTTTGATTCGTGCAATTTTATCCATCGTTTCTTGAATGATCTCGGGGCCAGTTATTTGACTTTCCCCGATTTCTGCCCAACATACTGGAGATCGACATTTTCGTCCGTATAAGGCTTCAAATGGTGCACACTTGATGCTTGTGTGGTAACTGTTGTTATAAGAGAATTCAATTAGTGGGAGATGGTTATCCCAACTTCCACCAAAATCTACCACTCAACACCTAAGCATATCTTCCAAGGTTTGGATTGTTCTTTCGGTCTGCCCATCGGTTTGTGGATGATACGCGGTGCTAAGGTCAAGACGAGTTCCGAGTGCCTTTTGCATGGATTGCCAGAATCGGGAGGTAAATCGGCTATCTCTGTCGGAGATGATTGACATGGGCACCCCGTGTCTAGTGATGTATAGTTTAGCAAGCTTCTCCATCTTAAAATCCTCTCTAATGGGTAAGAAATGAGCAGATTTTGTCAATCGATCAACGATGACCCATATCGAATCATAACCACTAGAGGTACGTGGTAGTTTGGTGATGAAATCCATGGAAATTTGCTCCCATTTCCATTGTGGAATCTCGGGTTGTTGTAGCATACCCGATGGTTTTTGATGTTCGGCCTTGACCTTGGAACAGGTTAGGCACTTCCCGACATACAGAGCGATGTCTTTCTTCATTCCGGGCCACCAGTAGTATTCTTTGAGATCCTTATACATTTTGTCGGCACCTGGGTGAACGGAATATTTGGATTTGTGGGCTTCATGGAAAATGAGCTCTCAGATGTTGTTCCGCTCAGGAACCCACATTCTTTCTTGAAAATATAACACATCATCTTCCTTTGGTTCAAGTTTCTTTATAGCCCCGCACAGTAGTTCTTCTTTGAGTTCCTTTGTCTTTAGAGCTTCTTTTTGTGCTTCGAGAATTTGGGGTTTGAGAGAGGTTTGTATAGTCATACCCAAGGCGCGTACATGAACGGGTTTGACTCTCTCCTTCCTACGTAGTGCATCAGCCACCACATTTGCTTTACCGGGATGGTAGCGTATGTCACAATCGTAGTCGTTGAGTAACTCAACCCATCTTCTTTAGCGCATATTCAGCATTTTCTGATCAAGGATATGTTGGAGGCTTTTGTGATCGGTGTAAATAAGACACTTGGTACCGTAGAGGTAGTGTCTCCAGATCTTCAAGGCAAAGATAACGGCTCCCAACTCTAAGTCATGAGTGGTGTAGTTCTTTTCATGCACTTTGAGTTGTCGGGATGCATAGGCAATAACTTTGTCTTTTTGCATCAACACGCAACCCAGACCTAGCTTGGTGCGATGCATCACAGTATACGACAAAGTTATCGATGCCGTCGGGTAGTGAGAGGATCGGGGTATGGCACAACTTGTGTTTCAGCAATTGGAAGGCTTCTTCCTGCTCTTTTCCCCAATTGTACTTTTGTTCCTTTTGGTGAGAATGGTTAAAGGTTTGGCTATTTTGGAAAAGTTTTCGATGAATCTACGATAGTATCCAGCCAACCCTAAGAATTGTCGTATTTCTGTCGGGGTTGTTGGTGCTTCCCATTTCTTCACTGCCTCAATCTTGCTTGGGTCTACTTGAATACCCTGATCATTAACCACATGACCAAGGAAGTGAACCTCCTTTAACCAGAACTCGCATTTGTAAAACTTGGCATATAGTTTCTCCTTTGCCAAGAGTTGGAGTACTAGCTTTAGGTGTTGCTTATGATCTTCCTCATTTTGTGAGTATATAAGGATATCGTCGATGAATACGATCACAAACTTATCAAGGTAAGGCTTGCACACTCGGTTCATTAGGTCCATAAATACCGCAGGGGCATTGGTGAGTCCGAAAGGCATTACTAGGAATTCGTAGTGCCCGTATCTTGTTCGGAATGCGGTTTTTGGGATGTCATCTTCTTGAATCCTTAGTTGGTGATAACCCGACCGAAGATCTATTTTCGAGAAGTGTCTAGATCCTTGTAATTGGTCGAACAAATCATCAATCCGAGGAAGAGGATAACGGTTTTTGATAGTTACTTTGTTGAGCTCCCTATAGTCGATGCACATTCGAAAAGTTCCATCCTTCTTTTTGACAAAAAGAATGGGTGCTCCCCATGGTGAAAAGCTTGGTCGAATAAATCCTCGATCCAAGAGTTCTTGTAGTTGACTTGATAACTCTTGCATCTCGGATGGTGCGAGACGGTAGGGTGTTTTGCTATAGGTGCCGCTCCTGGAATCAGGTCGATACGAAATTCCACTTGTCGAACAGGTGGTAATCCAGGTAGATCATCGGGGAATACTTCGGAAAAGTCTCGGACTATCAGTATATCTTCGATCTTCGTTTCTTCTTGGTTCTTGACCTTGACATGGGCAAGGAAGGCTTGACATTCCTTCTTTAGGTACTTGCGTGCCTTCATGGCGGAAATGAGGTGTAGCTTTTCACTTGCTATTTCCCCTTGAATTTCTAGTGTTTCGCCGTTCGGTAGTGGAACCCGAACTATTTTAAGGTGACATTGAATTTCAGCTTGATGTTTGGACAACCAGTCCATTCCGATGACTACATCGAAGCTTCCAAGTTGGATGGGAATGAGGTCTAGATAGAATGAGTGGCCGTCATAACTAAGGACACAACCCTTGAGGATTTTTCGTGCAGTTAATAGTTTTTTGTTGGCTAATTCTATGGTGTAGATCTCAGTTAAAGGGGTAGATTTTTGGTTTACTACATGCTCAAACTTAGTTGATATGAAACTTTTATCGGCACCCGTGTCAAATAGAATAGATGCAAAGTGATTGTTTACAAGAAACGTACCAGTAACGACGTTGTTGTCTTCACGGGCTTCTTGAGCTCCCATGACGAAAGCTCTTCCCCGAGGTGGTTGGTTGGCAGATCCAGATCCTTGTGGCCTTTTTGGACAAGTATTGAGCATGTGTTCGGGGCTTCCATATCCTATATATATATATATATATATATATACACACACACTAGGTTAAAACCTGTCACACCCCCGCTAAAGCGGAATCACGAGGGCGAGACGAAATCGGATTACAAATACATTGTTTATAAAGAAACTTACTAAATTGCATTCATAATCCAAATGACATACATAAGAGGTTTACAAAGATTCAAATAACATATCGATAATAGTTTGACAAAATGATATGATTCAAAATGATACAAAAATATAAGATTTCTCCATATAGTCTAATTTAAATTAAACAATATCTTCAAAATCTTCTTGTTGCAAAATATTCCCATGAAGCTAATTTCCTGAAATACATGCTCAAGTGTCAACTAAAATAGTTGGTGAGTTCATAGGTTTATGACTCGATAAAGCATGGTTAGAAAAAGAGTTATAATAATATACATCCGATGATGTTTAACAATAAAGCATGCATTTTATGATCATGAGTTTAAACGATGTCAAACGTATACTTCACTCAAAATATTATTAATGTACATCATGAATATTAAAGAAGTTTAAACGATAGTAACACGTATACTCAAGGAATCACTAAAATGCCTATTTCATTTAAACACGTATAGATGTAAAGTTTTAGTATCTAGCATGTATTCCACCCCAAAATATTAAATAAAAAGAGGGGCTATGAAACTCACTAGTAGTAGGATGATGGTAGATGGATAATAATAAGAATAAGATATTGATTGTCGTCACGAACTTCAAACCCCTATAAGGAAAGTATACATTAGTTGAGTTTTACGATGGATTTAATATTTAGTATTTATATAAGAGGTGCGTTAACCCGATTTTTAATATATTGGGGTTTTTGCATAGTAATGACTTTCATTAAGTCATATAAGAAATGATAATACGTTACTCGAATTTGTCATCTTACAACTTAGTAATGATACTAAGTCATAACACAATTCGCTTTTTAACTTAGCATTTTAATCGACTCTTTATTTCGAGTCGTACCATGTTACGAATGAAACCACGGATGGTTTAATAGTAATAACACCACGGATGGTTTAATAATAATGAAGTTTGTAATGCGTATAATCAAGTTTTTTAATAGTATTAGATATTTTAGGGTATTATTTTGAAGTAATATTAGTGAATGAGGGTTTTAAAGTAAATTTCAAAATATATTAATATCATTCAATTATTATAATTGAATATAAACAAGTGCATGGTTTTGATTATTTATAGTTTCTACAAATATATGTATAAGTAGGCAAATGTTGAAAGTATGTTTTGTATAGTTGTTGATCTTTGATTAAAGACCCATAATTATACAAAACCTTTGTGTTATCAACATTTAAAATAATAAGGCAAACATTGAAGGTATGCTTGGATGTTTGGTAAAGAACAAACATACAACCCTTTTTGTTATCAATATTGCAAGAATCCATGACTTGAAGGTATGTTTATGTATGGGTTGATCATAGGTTACTTGTTATAAGACAAGTTACTAGGAAACCTTACAACACACAAACCTTTGTGTTATCAAGCATGGTAACAACTTAGAATTTGGAGGATTAGAAGAAGAAGATGAAGAACATAAGTAATATAAGAGCATTTAGTTTAAGTGTTTATTACCTTGGAGATCTTAGAAAGATCCCAAGAGAGGTGGTTTAGGGAGATAGAATTAGAAATCCAAAGAAGAATGGATTTGGTGCAAAGGATTTAGGAAGGATGGAATGGGGTATTTATAGTTGAGGAAGGGAGAGGGGTGTGTGTGACAAAAGTGTTGGAGGGGGGACAAAGATGTTAGAGTGTAGGTTAGTAGGTTATAAAGTTAAATGATTATGTTTAATTAAGATTTTTGATTTAATTTTTAATTAGGGAAAGAGTTCTTTCAATTTTTATAAATAAAAATGGGTAATAATATTTATAAAATAAAGATTTGGGCATAAAATAGGAGTTTATAAAGTTTAGTACTAAAATATTTCTAAAATTTATAAAATTTCTTGAAAATGTTTATTGATTCATATTTATTTAAAAGAACTTATTAAATATTTATTTTACATTATGAATAACTTTAAACTTGTTTGATAAATTTTATAATTATTTAAACATTGATTTAAATATTAAAATAGTTACGAATTTATATTTATACTCAACATTTTTATAAAATTTATTCTAATATTTGGGATATTTATAGGTAGTTTATAATATAATTTGCGTTATTAAATATTTCCAAATTCTCATAGTTATTCCGTTAATCCTTGATTGTTTTCATACGCATTACGATATCTGAAAACCCATGACTGATCACGTTTTTCTTAGTTGTTTAAATACCATCGACTCAACATACGTATTAACTTGGTTTTTGTCCGTTAATGACTAAATAGTTAAGATCTTAATATGGATTTTTACGTGGATTTTTCATGGATGTTACAAAACCCGTGTATTACACGGGTGGAGTCATGAAAAATATGCAATTTTAAATATTGTACAAAGCATATTATTTCAAAGATTGTTAGATATCACATGAAATAAACATTTGATATGTTAGAAAACTGAATTACATAAAAACTTTTATAATAATTTACAATTAAGTTGTAGATAATTGGCAAACTTTACAGTAGGGGTGTTCACGGTCTAATTCCAAACCGTGAAACCGCCCAAACTGGTTATAGGTTCGGTTTCACGGTCGGTTTTTTCAAACATTTGGTCGGGCGGTTTTAAATATTCAAAACAGTAATAAACGGTTTGGTTTACGGTTTTCATAAAAATTGGTCATAAAAAACCGGATTGAACCGTATGTGTGTGTGTGTGTGTGTCTATGTATATATAGATTGAGTTCATAATTTGTGCGTCATTTTAAAAAGATACTGAGAGGCCCCGTTCCCCGGGAGTCTCTCGGTTGGTTAAACATCAAAAGCATAGCTCTTAAACCGTAGAATAATATTATATTATAGCAGCGGAAATCATTACATAACATTTAATCTTAACAGGAATGCCAGTTCTTGAATAGGTAGTCCTCATGCCATGCCACGAGCCATCCTATCTCCATCATAACCTGCTCAACCTGACATGCATGCTAAAACAAGTCAGCTTTCGCTGGTGAGTTCTAAGTTAATTTTTCATAAAAATCTTTACTCATTAATATCTTTAAATAACATAACATAAGTCATAACATACATAGCATCATAACTTACCGCTGACCGAAGTCAACAGTCTCAATCATACCGTACATAAAACATTTCATATACATAACATGCATGACATCAAAACATCAATCTTACAGTGCATAAATGTAGCCTGTCCTGTTGACCGAAGTCAACATGCTTGCACAAGACTTCTTAAACTACCAACCTGAAGTTAATAACTTATACATGCATAAGATTTCCTTAACTGGCGACACACAGTCAGCATGCCTGTTCTTGCACAGGACTTCTGCCTGTTCTTGCACAGGACTTATGCCTGTTCTTGCACAGGACTTCTGCCTGTTCTTTCACAGGACTTCTTAAACCATCAATCGAAATTGACGGCTCATACCGGTACAAGACTTCTTGACATACATCATTCATACATAACATGGTTTAAAGCGTTAAACCATCATAATCATAAACAGTCTTTCGCACCGCAGTGCTCAGGTTTTGCCCAACCGCAGCCGTGACTTCATTATCACATTTCCTGCTCGACCTCAGTCGATGTTTTTCAAAAATCATTTTCCTTCTCAACCTCGGTTGAGAATTCAAACATTCTTTATACTCTCAACCGCAGTTGAGACTTAAAACATTATTTACTTGAAAACATTATTTACCTGACCTTAATCAGGTTAGCGTCACTTTCATACAATAACTTTACAACTTGAACATTCTTTACTTTAACATATTCTCTTATTTACATATCAGCTGAGACTCTTAAAATCATTTACCTTAAAACATTATTTACCTGACCATAATCAGGTTGAAATCATTTTCATACAATAACTTTATAAAATACATATCCTTTTAACCGACCGTAGTCAGGTAAAACAATCGTTTTCATAAAATAACTTTATAACATGCACATCAGCCCTAAAACGTTAAAACAGTAAAAGAGGGCTCATAGAACTCACCTGAGCTACGCTTCTATCGTACAATTTTAGCTCCTCAATTCTTATCTTACGTAACCGCCAATTTCCTAATAACATCAGTACCCTAATGGGATTACTTAACGTATCTTTATATTTTCCGGTATTGACTCGAGTCTTTAATTGGACAGCATGACGGCTTATGCTTTTCGGTTTTCTTAAAAATATTTGGGCAGTATTTCGGCTATAAAACTTTATTTTAGAGTTTTAAATTGGACAGAACCCCGTCTTATAAATATATATTTTTATAAAATATTTGGGCAGCATCTCTGCATACTCCGTGTTTTACAAAAATATTGAAAATAGCCTCCACGTATAATATTAGTGTGGTTTTAAAACAAACAATATCTCGACCATACTAATTAAATAATTATTTCAAAATAAGAGTATAATAGGTGGTTACCTCAAAGTAGCTCGTACCAACGCTCGCTTAACAATCTTTGAACGAAATTTTAGTAACTACCGTACCCGCTCAAGGGTTTAGGAGATTATTTTGACAGAGTTTTGTTACTTAAGAGAAATGAATATTTGATCGTCGAACTACATCTATTTATAGATGTAAATTTCCTTCGTCAGTAAGAAAGAATATATATATATATATATATATATATATATATATGTATATATATATATATGGTCAAGTTCAACGTATTTACATTTTGACATATGTTTAATTGATTATTTTATTATTATTTTATTATTTTATTATTATTATTATTATATTATTATAATTAATTTAGCTTAAATCTTGTTTTTCTCTTATAACTTTTTGCATCTGAAGTTTTAAAAACTTTCGAATATGCCGTTGAAATCTACTAATTATTCTCTACATTTCTACCCAAGTTTCGTTGAAAACGGAGCAGGTCAGAAAATAATATATTTTAATATTCACGAGCTTATATCTTGTTCATACTTTATCGTATAACGGTCTGGCTTATATTAAAGTGATCGTATTTACTTCAGGATTGTTCATAAAAATTTCGAACCCAAACGGTCACAGAAATTTTTACACGTTATTAATAGGCGTTATAACGTGTCCATACATTATCAGATATTTTTATCGTTTATATCATTTTGATCGTAATTACTTTACGAACATTTATATAAAATTTGAACATAAACGGTTAAAGAAATTTCGCACGTTTATTATTGGGTAGCTAAATTTTTGGCTGTTACAGATACGTTTGAAATTGGTGTAATGAGTCCGTCTTAAACTGTAAAATGGGTAACATTAAAATAGGGAATGGGTTGAGATGTATAACACTTAAACACAATACGGGTCAAGATGGGTAACCTAAAAAGTATGTGAATGCAATAGATTCAAATATTTAAGAATTATTAATAACATATTTGATGAGAAAATCACTAAAAATTATTCTAATGGACTATTTATTTAGTTAGAACACATTTTAAGTTAAACTAAATTGATGTTTTTTAAAAACAATCCATTTGGACCCAAACTAATTTTGCTTAAAACTCATTCTGACACGCACCCATTCTGAGCCGAACACGTTCTAACCCGTTACCCAATTCGACCCAACCCGCCTATTTTGCCAAGCATACAACTAATTATCTTGCATAAACATTTGTCTAGCCTTGAACACAATACATGTCACAACCTTGTGAGTGTTGAAACCTGCAGATTCCATTCAATATCAACACTATTCTTGAAAGTAATAACCCTATCAAATCCTAGCAAACTTGTCCAATCCCACAAACCAAGCCCACTGTTTCTAAAGTTCCAACCTATAAAGATAATGTACATAGGTAGAAGTACAAAATTATAAGCACTGTGAACAAATTATATGAGAAACTATAAGCACTATGAACTGATCATATGAGAAGGAAGTAATTTACAAATTTAATAGTAGAACGTTTAATCCACACAACACCTTCATCTTGTTGATCATCATTGTCATCATCATCAATGGCATGTTCTTGATCAAAATCATCATCATATATCAAATATATACCAACAATGTTTGGTAGTTGAATGTGGCGAGGCTTACTAAATGGCAGGTCGAATCAAAAAATTTAATATTAATTAAACTAATACTTTCCAACCAACTCAAAAGCTAGAACAGTCTCATCCCAAAACCAAGGTCACCTTTGGCATTTCCCATCCGTTTGTTAAAAAAAAGTTTTGTATTAATGACATCTACACTAAGACATCACTCATCATTTTTAGTTTTGACTGTAAACGAAGGGTAATGACAAGTGTTACTCGCATGACGACGAACAAAAGCACAGAATGCGTAGAAAATATATTAATTGAAAATTAAGTAATTTAATTAGGGACACTTACATATTTCCCCAAATCATGCTTTAAGAGCAATATACATTATGCATTAAACATTTTGTACCTTGAGAAATATGTAATTTTGAAAAGGGAAATATGTAATTCTCCCATTTAATTAACATTTGAAGATTATATTGTAATATAATTAAAACTAATAGTATCAAGAGTTGATTATTGTTTACATTACATTCAAACATGTACTTGTAGAATAATGATGCTCGAGCGTGTAGGTGACGTTGACAAGTGTAGATGATGGTGAGGCGAGAATCACCATGCATTGTTATCAAAACCAATATGCTTCATCACTTTGTCCCATCCAGAGCTCATAACATTCGAGGAAAACTTTTGTGTAATTTGAACTTTAAATTTTGTACGCCTTGTTATGTGGGCAAGATTACATATCCAATTGGATAAATTGTAGTTAGTAATCCATTGAGAATACATTTTTGGCTGCTCCTATATTATTAAAAAAACATAAATAATAGGTTATGCATTTTATAAATAAAAATACAAAAGAAATATTATACAAAATAGTGAAATGCCATAGTTTTGGTTATTGATCTTTCAAGCAAGAAGGTACTGAACATATGATTCATTTTGTTTGAAAACAAAGACCTGGAAAACAAATTACATAATCCATGATAAAAAAAAAATCTAGACAAAATTATAAAGAATGCTTTTATTAAAATGCAGAATTAGGATCTATGAGTGATTTATTAGGATCTTGTTACTAAGAATGGTACAACATAAACCCTAAAATGTAGAAGGAATTATCAAATCCCTTATACTTATGAAGTTATATTTCAAAGTACTTATATGAATCTCATAGATCTAAAATGAATAAACTTAAAGAGCACAAAATCGCAAATTTGAAGAAAGAATCTAATGAAAATTGGAAAGAAACATACATATTACATACACATGTTCAAATACGATAGATGATAATGATTTCAGAGTGATTAAACTTGTTGAAGCAAGCGCAATGCCCGAACTTGGAGAAAAGGAGTAGTGTAGAAATTGAAAATGTTTAGTAGCAATGTAGAAATTGAAAACGATTTTGTCTCAGAACGGTACAAACTCATTTGGATTGCGAAAGATTAAACTTTACCTGCATAGAAGACCACGATGCAAAGAAGAAAATTAGGGTTTTTATCTGTGGAGAAGAGAAAGCAACCGCAAGGGACAATCGGACATTCGGGCGTGCAGAAGACAATACAAAAGCTGAGACAAATAATCCGGAAATAAAGGGAAGACCCGCGTGTGTTTTTGGTGAAAAAACAGGCGGGAGAAAAACCCAAGACATGTGTCTTTGATTGACACATGGCAAAAAAAAAGCTTTGTTTATTATAATACATAGATATTTTGAAAACCTTTTCTCAATGAGAAAACTGTGAAAACTCATTTTAAATCATTGGATTTGGAGATGTGTGGCTGAGATTAAAGATGGAATTTTTGTTTTTTTATGTGATTTTTAAATAATCAAAATGGTACAAAAAGGGTATACATGTCTTTTATCCACATGTACTTTTATTGTTTTTATGTTTTCTATTCAAAAGGACGTCCTCCTTTCCCCAAAATTACCTAGTTTTCGTCAAAAGCTGAAAAAAGTACAAAAGAATTAATTATGACATGTCACATCAGTTCAAACATTTAATAAATTTTTTGAAACTGATTTTACAAATGTAACATATACGTAACATAAGTGTAACTATGACACATGACATACATTTCGAATATATTCAAAAAACATTCTACTAACAAAATTAAAAGAAAACTTCTATGAAAGCATAACAAAAGAACAAAGACCCTAGATTTTTTTTAAAACATAATTAACATTAATAAAACAACAAAAAACACCTGATATTCCTTACTTTTCGACATTCACGTTAGCGGGATCGAAACCCTTTGTCTTTCAATTACATGAATCATGCCCAATAACATATTTCTGACATGTACGACAAGTCCTATGTACCTTGTAAGACTTCTCGACTGATTTATATGTAAATCTTATGTAATATATATGTTCCAGTAAAAGCTATCTAAGCTGTTTTATGTAAACCTTGTGTAACGAACGTAATTTGTTCGTAAAACATATGTAATATAGTTTGTTCCCAATAAAACATATGTAATACCGTAAAACAAAGATTGTTGTTAATATGTAACATATTTGTAACATAGGTGCACTAACGGTGTAACAATTCATGAACCTAAAAATACATGTAACATTGTTGTCTTTGTAATGATGTGTTACCGAATAAGCAACATTCTCATTGACAAGATCAATGTGAAGACATAACAAAACAACTTTCCATGTAAAAGTTAACGAAGAAACAATATTCTTATCTATATGATTAGTGTGATAAACATAACAAAACAACTTTTCCTGTGAGCTATCTAAGCTGTTATATATAATACTTTGTGTAACGAGCGTAATTTATATGTAAAACATATGTAATATAGTTGTTTCCAGTAAAACATATGTAACATAGTAAAACAAAGATTGTTGTTATATGTAAAACCTTTGTAACGTAGGTGAATTAACTGTGTAATAATTCACGAACCTGATTTTTTAAAAATTAATGATTTTTATTTTAAATGAATTGATTTATTAATAAAAATAAATTAACGAGGATAAACGAACCTAAACGAAAAAATATAAATGAACGAATATAAACGAACGTTTACAAACGTAAATGAACAAAAAAATGTTCACATTCATTTATTTACTAAATAAACTTTCATGAACAAACTTTTTACTTGTTTACTAAACTTTGGTTCATTTACAGGCTAAAATAATGGAAAAGAATTAAAAACTAGACTGAAAAAATTAAAAACATGTGTAACATCGTTGTATTTGTTATGATGCGGCCTAGAAGGTTGCCTAGGCGCTAGGTGCCCCTCCACCAATAAGTATATGTAATACATTAGTAATATCGTTGTATTTGTTATGTGTAATGAATGTAATTTACATGTAAAACATATGTACCATAGTAAAACAAAGATTGATGTTAATATGTAACACATTTGTAACGTAGATGCATTAACTGTGTAACAATTCATAAACCTGAAAAACATTGGTAACATCATGACATTTGTTATGATGCGGCTGCCTATATAGGGAACACGGAGATTTAAATGAACAGAGTTTTCTTGTTCGTGTTTGTTCGTTAAGAAATTTAGTGTGTTCGTGTACGTTCATGTTCGTTCGTTAATAGTATAAACGAATTGTTCACGAACAAACACGAACATAGGTAAACAAACGTACACGAACATAACTAAACAACCATTTTAGATGTAAAAAAAAGTGACACTAAATGTAAAAAAACGTAAAAAATACTTTGGTTAGTATAATTTACGAACACTTAATGTGTAATACACTCGTAACATTACACATGATTTGCCTTTTCAGTGTGTATAAAAATGAAAGCTGTAAAAATATAATTACATATATACACAAAAAATGTTGTAAAACATACGTAACAGATATATATGAATGTACGATGTGTGCAATAAAATGGAATATGACAAAACACACTAGGGTGAATAAAAAAAAGTACATATATACACAGATAATTACATATATACACGGAAAATGTTGTAAAACATATGTAACAGAAATATATGAATGTACGATGTGTGCAATAAAAAATGCAAAAAAATGTGGCCATAAAAAGGGGAAACAAAATTACTTAATAGAACAAATGAACGTCTAATGTGTAATACACTCGTAACATTACACATGACCTTTTCAATGAGTATAAAAAAATGAAAGCTGTAAAAATAAAATTACATATACACACAAAAAATGATGTAAAACATACATAACAGATTTATATGAAAGTACGATGTGTGCAATCAAATGGAATATGACAAAACACACTAGGTGAATAAAATAAAAAAAATAAAAAAGTACATATATACACAGATAATTACATATGTACACAAAAAATGCTGTAAAACATACGTAACAGAAATATATGAATTTATGATGTGTGCAATAAAAAATGCAAAAACATGTGGCCATAAAAATGGGAAACAAAATTACTCAATAGAAAAAATGAACGTTTAATGTGTAATACACTCGTAACATTATATATGATTTGCATTTTCAGTGAGAGTAAAAAAATGAAATTTGTAAAAATAAAATTACATATACACACAAAAACAATGTAAAACATACGTAACAGATTTATATCATGTGTACGATGTGTGCAACAAAAAGGATCTGACAAACTTTTTAGGGTGGGAAAAATAAAAAAAAAAATAAAAAGTACACACATTGTAAAAGGACGTAAATGCCCTTGAGATTAAATTAAAGAGGATGGTGATGTGGCAAAATATGAACCATATATTGGAGTTTTCATGGTTTTCTCATTGAGAGGTGATTTTTATTTTATATTTTCTATATATATATATATATGTATATATATATATATGAGGAAAGTTTAAATAAGAAGAGATTTTTGTCTAAGAAGAGTAAGAACTAATATAATTTTGAAATATGTCATGATAATTTAGATATAACATCTTATTTTTTTACTAAATTTTATTTTTTTATACTAGATTCTTTTTTTAAATGTATTTTTGTGTTTTTGTACCCTTTTTTTGTTTTTATACTACATTTTTATTTTTTTGTACTGGATTTTTATTTCTTTATTACTACACTTTTTGATTTTTGTACATGATTTTTTTTGTACTGGATTTTGTTTTTTTATTGTACTGGATTTTTGTTTTTACTATTTTTGGCATGTCACATGTCAAACTCTTATTGTTTCTTACTATTCTTAGTTCTTAGGCAAAAATCCCTTTCCAGCCTCTATATATATATGATGGGCATTTAGTACCCATACTTTTAGCACTCTTCCTATTGTTTTAACATGTCCAAAGAATGACCATATTAAAAGGTTATATATTCTATAAACTTGATTTCACATTTTTGTTACAAAATATTAACACTTTGGTTTTTGTAACATGTCAGATTGAAGTTTGCATTTTTATGTTGACGTTCATAGCGAGTATTGCAGACTATAAAAAAATGGTGAACGCCACCATTAGGCACCCCTCAATCTACGGGTTTATACAGTAACGTGGTTTATGGTTAGCACCGCAATCTACAGGTTTACCACATAGTTTTAATAAAACTCACATCAAAATTATGAATATAATTAATAGCAATTGTAATAGATGTTTATTATATATATATATTGTTTGCAAAGGGGATAATAAGTTAGATATACAATGTATACACTTTAGTCTTCTTTTCTTTCTATTGAATTCAAGAATAGAATATAACTAACATGTCATGTTAAGGTGGAATCAAAGTGTGACTTGGTAAGTAAGATATGCAAAGTATATACTCACTTTAGTTTAATCTTCTTTTCATTCAATCCAAGAAAGGTCTATATTAATAAAACTAATACATGTTAAGGTGGAAATCAAATTGTGACTTAGTAGGGTTTAAATCATGATCGATCTCCTTTATATTTTGTAATCATCTCCTTAAATTTGAATATTCGGACTTGTGATGATAATTTAAGTGATACTTACACTTGTTTTTTTTTTTTTGAGAAAATAGTTACTTAAAAAGTCTTCGTAGATGTTTTGAATATAATTTAAAAATTTAAACCTTGTAGAGAACAACTAGGTGTGACAATCTTGACCCTGACTCGTTACCCAACCTACCCATTTGTCAGGCATAAGATTAAATTAAGATGTATTGTATTTTTATTATGTTTATATATATGTAAGTTAGTTTGATTGTCTTTTTAAAAATGATCCGACTTGATTTGACCTAGCGCGATCTGAATAGAGGAGAAAAAAAATTATACAGCGATCCTCACACAAGGATAAAAAATTTTCACCCCCATAAAACTAAATTACGGGTTCGTCACTGCGTATGAGGCAAAAAATAAATATAAAAAAAAGCTTAAAAACCAAGGAAAAAACAATTAAAAAACACACAAAAAAAAAACGTAGCTCACACAAACACTTGTGGGAAAAAGAGGAAAATAAAAGAAATTATAGGATTCAAACCCGAGTCAAATCGTTATGAATCAAACATCCTACAACCATAGCATATGTTTTTGTTGGTTGAAATAGGTCAAAAACCAAAATGATACAACGATAAAAATAATGGAACTAACACAACAAAAACACTTCTAAAAATTCACACAATCACTCGCATGAATGAAAAATAGATAAAAAAAAGAAAAGAAATATAGTATTTAATTGAAGGTTGGTCGATTGGTTGTAAGTCACAAGCGGCCTTACCATCGGCATCCTGCCACATGTCATTTATAGGTTAACATAGAGCGAAACCAAAACGACACAATGATACATGTAATATTTTTTGAATGTAACGAATATGAGTCATAAAAAAATAAGGAAAAAAAATTATAAAAACTCAAAAAACATCAAAAAATAAAATGTAGACACATAGTCAACGATAATTATAACACTACGAAAGGGACTGCCAAAAGTGAAACAACATAACAAATTCGAGGTGAAGGATGGTTTTAAATGACATAGTCATTGAAGTTAAGGTATTATTTCTTTTGAGATCAAGGGTTTAAACTAGGGGTGTCGATCGTTCAGGTTGGTTTCTCGGGTTTTGGGTTATTCGGGTCGGGTTGTTTGGGTTTTTGTAATATGAAATTGGAACCGAGAACCGAACCATTTAACTTCGATTTAATTGGTTCTCGGGTTTAATCAGGTTGGGTTAAACGTTTCTCGGGTAATACTTGAAAAACTAATATACTATTTTTCAAACAAATAAAATTAAAACATGTTTAACCAAAACATACATTTCCTTAAAAATTTCAAATGTTTAACCATAACATGACAAAAATGTATTTAACCAAAACATACATTTATTCAATAATGTCAAAACATATAAAGGATTTGAAAATCAAAAAATGTTATTGCCCATTAGAATCCTAGTTCGGGTTATTCGGGTTTACCCGAACAAATCTCGTGGGTACCCAAGGACCAAACCATTCTAAGTATTCGGGTTCGGGTAATAGGCTTTTTCGGGTTGGGTATTTTCGGGTTCGGGTTTGGGTTTTTCGGGTTCGGGTAGGAGTTTTTCAGGTTGGTTCTTCGGGTTCGGGTAAAAAATACACCCCTAGTTTAAACCCCACCAATACCGAATTAATGTAAAAAAATAAATAAATAACACAAATCCACAACATAAACTGAATGGTAATAAAATAGAGCACTTAAAGTAAGATTTTTAAAAAGATAAAGGAAAAAAAAAAAGAAAAAAGAAAAATACTTATCACATGAACCAATAGAGTGAAAGAACATTCAACCATTTTTTAATCTTGTTTTATCCTATTACCTTATACTAATAAAAAAAAAAAAAAAAGCAACTTGGAAAAAAAAAACGAAGTGGCTTAGGCAAATCTTTTTTGTCGATAACCTCATACCAATCAATCGAATATGGATTAATACGTAATCGATCGAACACTACTTCGGTTGGTTTTTATATATGCCTCCTCAAATCGATTGTGATGGTTAAATAATAATGTTTTCATCATACTAACAGTAATTTTTGTTTGACAAACTGGTAAGACGATGCATTTTGACGGAAGGGGCGTGGGTTCGAGTCCCACCCTTAACTTTTTTTACCTTTTTTCCCATCTTTCTTATTTTGTCATTTTTCTCCCTATCTTTTTATTTTTTTTTTTCATCTTTGTCCTTTTACTTTTTTTTACGCTATGTCGTCATGAAACCGCTCTTTCATAAATGAGAAACCATTGTTACAACTAATATTCAGTGTCAGGTAACCGACTAACTGAGCCGACCTCAAAAATAAAGAAAAAAATTACGTTGCCTAGGGCAAGGAAAAAAAATTAGACCCTCCAAACAATACTAACTTCTCAATTTATATATAACAAGTTAATAAGATAATATATAAAAAAATTATAAAAATTAAGGCCCCTTAAAAAGTTAGGCCCAGGACAGTCGCTCGCTTTGCCCCTCCCTTCGGGCTCGGGTTGGCCTTGCCAACTAACTCTCTAAGCTTTCTTTTTTTTTTTCCCTCACCTTTCATCTTTTTTTTTCCTAACTTTTTTCCTCATCTATGTCATTTTACTATTTTCTTTATCGCCCTGCCATCATGAAATCGTTGTTACAACTAATTCTTATTGTCATGTAACCTGTTAATTCTTTTAAATTTTTCTCATTTTTTCCTCCTCACCTTTTTCTTTTTTCTTTTACTTTTTTTTATGAAAAATAATAAATCTATTATTGTCGTTGAGGTCCTCTCCCGCTATGTCATATGTATGCATCCTATTCGGTCCTTGAAAACATTTTTTTAATTTACTAAATAACAAGTTGCATCAAACACAGTTGGTTGTGATTTTTCTTTAAGACGTTTACTTCGTTAATCTTTTTTGCTTAAGATTCGTATTTTCGCCCTCTTAATTTTTTTTTAAAAAATCGTAAAATATTGTTTTGACCCCCTAACGTTTCTAAAGTTTCGAATATACTCCTTTCGTATTTTAAATTTTCACCCTATGCTTTCTAGATTAACACTTTCACATCCCTAATATTTTAAAAACGATGTAAAATGTTGCTTTAAATTTCTCATGTTTCTAAAGCTTCCAACATGACCCTTTTGTTTCTTAGCTAAAAATAATAATTTCTTGTGTGCTTAGTTTTAGGTAAGAGACCATATGAATTCATGTTAATACACATTTTGATATATATATTTTTTTCTGAAACGGGTACAGTCATGTAAAGTATGTTTTATTCCTTATTTCATACAAATTTTCTGTTAGTCGACGTTTCGACGTAAATAATTTTTGAGATAGGTTGGGTCAAATATATCATGTTTTCACTAGACAAATTAAGTCAAAGTACTCTATGTTGTAACACCGCCGCAGCACGCGGGGTAACTTTCTAGTTATTACTAGTTTACAAACTCCTCTTGAATAAATGAATCATATATTCTCAACAATAAAATATGAAAAATTATTAAACAATATTATAAGTCAAGATATTTTAAAAGTGTAAATATTGTTTTCAATATGTAACAAATGTTTAGAAATTAAAGCGAGTTATTTATAACTTTCATGTGTTTAGATGATAATAATTATTTTATAATACACGAAGTTTATTAATTTAAAAATATGTTTAATTATTTATACAAACATTTATATCTAATGTATCTCATAAGATTATGTAATGATAATTTTAAAAGTTGATGTTTAGATATTTGATTTAATAATTTCATATTCAAGATAATTGTTATACTTGTTTCAAAATTGTTTTGTACGAGACATCTATAAGACCATGGGGTATGCTCCTTGTTCCAATCACTCCACGTATGCGCCACGTAGGCACCCACCACAACCACCCACTCCAACAAAAGTGATGAAAATGCCCCTTGGTCCCAAGATGATGTCATTTTTTTAAATTAAATTTTTTTTTTGAAAAGCGAATTTCATTGAACACCAAAAAGAGCCAGCAAGATGCTAAAAGCTCAATACACCACAACAACATAACATCACCCAAATGTCCAGAATTTTAAATTAAATAACTAGATATAATTAACCATAAATTAAAAAATTACATAAAATTATAAATAAACATTACAAATATATAAAAAAAAGTTAATTATCTCTATATTTATTTCGAATTTTTTCCTTCTACCGCTCGGCAATTTCACGGTCGATCCCGGTTAAGTGGTCGGTGTTGGGTAATAGAAGTTGTAACTATACCGTTGACGTTCTCGTTTTAATTCGTTAAAGTCACTGATTCGTTGATATAAGTTTTCCATTCCTTGGGTATAATCCGAGATCGGTTGAGATGAAGAGCCCCGTCTCGCCCTTGCTCGGTCGGCCTTTGCACGATCTCTCCCAATCGGGCGGGTCAACTCCTCTATCTCGTCGTCTTCTTCTTCTTCATCGAGCTCGTTTAGATTTATTTGAACTCGAGCATCCGACGAGCCGGGCCTATCGATGGATGATGCTTTTGATCGCTTTGAGGTTGAGGGTTGAACAGTCGGGATTCTAACCCAGTTAGGACATTTCCTCATAATCCCCCAACTCCATTTAAGTGTGAAGGAGGTGTAAACTCTTGCTTAAATTGATCGACCTCTTCACTCTTGATCATTGCGTCGCTTTGGCCGCTCCGGCGAGTTTTCCATTTTTGAGAATAAATCCCGTTAAACCTTTTAACCTTTCGGTCAATGTCCCGCCATTTGCTAGAGATCATATCGTTTGTACGATACTCCCCACGACCCATGGCTTGGAAAAAATGACTTCGGAATTTACTCCAGAAGTCCGGTCCTTTTTTGTTACGACCTATAAATAATATATAATTAAAAATATTAACAATTTTAAACAAATAAATTAACAATATTTGAAATAATAAAAAAGAAAGTAATTACCAACAATTGGGTCTTCCGACACATCGACCCAAACTTTTGAAAGTGCAAACTCCCCCTTCGGTGTCCAGTTTTAGGGACCGGTTGGAGCTACCACAACAGGTTCGGTATCCCCAACTTGTTTTTTTTTTTGTGTTTACACCTTTGTGTTGGTTGCGTGCTTGGACCGGCATCGGTAGAGCTTTGAGTCTCGGGTACAACTTCATCTTGAGATAGTTGAGCAAACCCGTGTGTTTGTTGACTTGTACCATATTCAGCGAAGGTGTAAAACTCTTGTTGTGGACTCGATTCAAAATGCGGGCGATAACAATATGAATCAATAAAAGGATTCATTGGAGAACGGTTGAAGAACCAATTCGGAGGTGGGGTGTTCGGGTTTTGGTTAGGTGGGGTGCTCGGGTTGTAGTATTGGTTTGGTGTTTGGTTGGGATTCATGGAAAAGCCTTTTTTTTTGTAATTTTGAGTGGGAGTATTTTTGTGTGTTGAATGTGGTTTATATAGGTAATTTTTTTTTAAATTAGGTTGGCAACGGTTGAATTTGTGAAAGGTGGCAACGGTCGAATTTGGGAAAGGTGGCAACGGTCGAGAAGGAAGAGGCGTGACAGTGGCCACGCCCAAGCCACCAACGCCCAAGGGGACGGCGTTCCACCTGCTTTCCACGCCCGTTCACGCCCCCCCACCCACCCGGCACACCCCACGGTCTAAAGATAGTATACTGTAGAATATGATATCTATTAATGCTAGTAAATAAAATTGACTGTGAACACTTCTCATTATTCTAGATCATCTGTATCTCGGTTTCCTGTTTCTCATTCATATTTAACTATATGTATTTATTATTTAGTTAGGATAAGAATTAGGATAATAAATTATATAACCTACATTTTGAAGTGGAGTCTACAGTTGTAAATAGGTTTTTTTTTTTTTTTTTTTTTTTTTACAGTAAAGTCAAAGAAAACGGTTTTTTTTTTTTTTTTTTTTTTTTTTTTTTTTTATTTTTTACGATAATGACGATAAAGTCAAAACAAAACAACCTTTTTTTGGTTTTTTTTTTTTTACGATAATGAGGATAAGGTCAAAAAAATACAATTGTAATTCTGTTTTTTTAAATCTGTTTGAGCCGATTAACGCCGCGAAGCGCGGGTATAATTTTTTTAAATCTGATTCAAGTCTTGCATTTATTATCAATTGACCCGATTAAAGCCACGAAGCGCGGGTATAAATGTTTTTTAAATATCTTTGGATTTTTTTATTTGGTTTTTATATATTCGTTTTTATGTTTCCAATGCTCATTTTTACAACAGTAAACATTTATGTCAAACTTTATTATCAATTGTCCCGATTACCGCCGCGAAGCGCGGGTATAACCTACATTTGAAAGTTAGTGCTACAGTTGTAAATGTTTTTTTTTTTTTTTGTGTACCAAAGTCAAAAAAACGGCATATTTTTTATTTTATTTTTTTACCAAAGTGAAATTTAATGATGATTAATGTATCTTAATACTAATTATTATAAAATAATTAAATAATAATAATAACAATAATTAATTAACAAACCATCAAAACTTTTGCGGACGATTTGATTTATTGTTTTAGGATGTATGACGATACAATGATATTTCCTTCTTTTTTTGTAATCCCATTTTTTTGTAACGATATCCGAACAGTGGTATTTTTTTTCTAAGGATCCGACGCTGCTACGGTTGTAATTCTTTTTTTTAATATGTTTCGAGTCTTGTATTTCTTATCAATTGCAAGGATTAACGCCGCGAAGCGTGGGTATATATATATTTTTAATCTGCTTGGAGTCTTGCTTTTATTATCAATTGGCACGATTAACGCCGCGAAGCGTGGGTATAAATTCTTTTTGTTTTTAATATGATTCGAGTCTTGCATTTATTATCAATTGGCCGATTAACGCCGCGAAGCGCGTGTATAATTTTTTTTAAATCTGGTTCAAGTCTTGCATTTATTATCAATTGGGCCGATTAAAGCCACGAAGCGCGGGTATAAATGTTTTTTTAAATATCTTCGGATTTTTAATTTGGTGTTTATAGATTCGTTTTCATGTTTCAATGCTCATTTTTACAACGGTAAACATTTATGTCAGAACTTCATTATCAATTGGCCCGATTACCGCTGCGAAGCGCAGGTTTCACCCTAGTTATTATACATATACCAATTAATTTTAAATATCATTAAATTCAAATTAAAATTTTAAAAATATTTAAAATTAAAATTATAAAGATACTAGTTTTTTTATGAGTGCTTTCAAAAAAATTAAGCATTTAATATGATTGGATGATTTGAATGATAAAACTACTTATATTGAAATTAAAAAAGTAAGTAATTTTTAAAAATACAAGTTATACGTATTATTATATATATATTAAAAAGGATGAAAAAGAAATAGTAGATTTAATATTATTATATAATAAGAGGGCCCATTGCTTATTTAATGTGTGTGTATATATATTATATTATTTAAGTGTCTGATCCATGTAGTGACGCTTTAAAAATTTAGACATGTATCATCAGAAGTGTTTTTAATGTTGAAAAGTAGTAAACAGAGATAAACATATTAAATTTGAGAGATTTGCTTATATATTTTGTTATTTTTTTAATTTAAATAATTGGTGTCATTAAGAAGGATTTTGAGAGTAATTTTTCTATTATTGTTGTAACACATTTGTGAGGATTTTGTATGATTTTATATTTTTATAAAAATATGTATAGAGTTCGTGATGATATATTTGATTTTGTTATGTAACTTATGCTTCTCCAAATGAATACATGTTCTTGAAAGTATATTGTGACAACCCGCCGCAACGTGCGGGTTGAATAAACCTAGGTAATATAAATTTTAATTCGAGTTCATTTAAATGTTTTAATAAAAAATAAATATGCTATAATTAAATTAAAATTTATTAATTACATTACCAAAAAATGTTAACACACACTTGAAAAAAATTAAAAATTAAAACATGATTTATAATTATTAAATCATTTTTATAACATGTCATTTTTTCAGCGCGTGTGATATGCGAGATTTTAACCTGGTTACAAAATAAATGTATATCTTATCTTATCTTACTGAACTAATAAATAAAGGTTTTTTAAGGACACTTGGGACATTCCTAGAGCATCCTGATGTGTTTTTTTCCCGCCCCTCTCTCTTATTAAATTCTATCTTATCTTATCTTATTTTCTTATCTATTATATATAATAAATCAAAATGTTTGGGGGACACTTGGCATCATTCTAGCTCATCTCCATTTTTGTTTTCCTGCCTAAAAATTTAACACAAAAAATTAAACACACGGATTTTTTTCGGATTTTTTTATTTAATTTTTAAACGGTTTTATTTCATTTATTAACTTTCTATAATTAAAATTAATAATTAATTATGACATATTTTATTAAATTACGTATGAAAATACTTTCCAATTTCCAATTATTTAATTGCATCCAAATCAATTCCAACTAACACTAAATTGATTGTTCCTTTTCATTTATAAAACATAAGTAACTTTATATATATATATATATATATATATATATATATATCAAACCTTCAAGTATTATTTTTACATCAATTTTCTCTTCATTGCTAATATTACCTTCGTAATATACAGGTTTTCTAGGCTAGTATTTTAATAAATAAATGTTTTCTAAGGAGATTATGATCTTCTTCTTAGAGCGCCTCAAATTTAATTTCCCACATATCTCTCTTATATATATTAAATACATCTAATATTAAATATTAAATATATTTTTTATATATTTTAAAATTAAAAAAAGTTTTTGTAATACATTAGAAATATATTAATATTAATAAAATTTTTTAAAAAAAATCAAATTATTACAAAATATAAAATTTTAAAAACAATTTTTTTAAAATTAATGTTTAAAAAAACAAACTTTGAAACACTTAGTATTTAAAGAAATAATGTAATTATTTTATTATTTACATTATTAAATATATAAAATTTTAATCACATGTCACATTTAAATATCATATTAGAGTGATAAATTTTAATCAAAAACTATTTATCATATTTTTTTATTTAACACGTGTAATACACGGGATACCAACCTTGTACAACATAAAATGATAGAAATTAATGTAAAAAAATTAAAAATTGATCCAAATAAATATAATTTTAAAAAACTTTGAAATCTCAACATTAAATCTTTAATTTAAAAGAATTTAATTATCGATTTGACCTGAAATTTGTTAAAATTACAAATTGAAGTCAACAGAAAGAGAATAAGATATAAATGGTAAAAAGAATAACTTTATTTAATATTTGACTTATATAATATAATTAGGAAGAATTACACATATCTTACAATTTATAATTCTAATTACATATATACATGACTCAAAAATAAAATTGTATATATTCACTTCATTTATAATTTTAGACAAAAATACCCCTTATACAACTCCTTGAATTCCAATGACCCAAACGACATTCTCTGCAATCTATCCTTCTCCTTCCTGGACTTCATCAAAACAGAGATATCATTGACCTCTAAAGCTTTAGCACCATCGACCTGCCTCCTTCGGGGCTTCATCAACAAGCACTCACAATCGACATCAGAAACTTTAAAGAATGATAAAATAGTAATTCTTTAATTTTATTTTGAAGAAAATAAATTAAAATGAGTATATTTGATATTTTTCACTTTACAGGAGAATAAATATATGTAATTTAATTTTTAAATCATGTATATAGGTAATATGTGAAGTTTAAATGGGGCATATATAATTGTCTTATAAAATTACATTAATATTATACTCTTGTGATTAAGAAAGAAATTTTACACGAGAAAATAAATAGAAAGAGATCTAGAATATTGTCAACTGTTCACACAAATTATTCTTTTATTATACTATACTTGACTAGATAAAAGATTAAAGAGTTCATGGGAATAACATGTTTCACCTCTTGATGAAGCTTAATTTTTTTTATTCTCGCATCTTTCCCTTATCAAATATCAATGATTTTAAATAACATGTTTATGTTTGTGTCTGTTTTAGTCTATCTAGACGGTGTAAAGCATGAGATTTAACCTAGCTAAAAATATAAGCAAATATATATTAATAAATTTCTTGATTTTAAACCAAATAACAAATATCTTTTACAAAAATGTTTTTAAGTAATTTTACTTATTTATATAATAAAATTCATTCAGTTATGCAAATATATTAAAATATTTTAAAATTACATAATTTTATTCGTAAACACGTATAATACAAATATTTATAACCTAGTTTGGATTATTCAGGAGTAACAATTGAGATTTATTATTGAATGGTTGATTCTTTTTTTCAACCAAATGTTGAATATTAAATCTAAATCCTGGATTCTATTAAAGAAAATAATTAAGATATGCAAGGGATCAAAATTGATAAAGTTGATATAAAATTTTAATTAAATATTTTTTTTGAACGACCAACGAATCAATTATCGGGTACTCCGTACGCGGCTCTCAATGGCTAAATGATGCCGAAGCTGACCACTAGTCCAAACAGATGGAGCCCCTAGCCCACTGGCCACCGGTTCCTAGGAAAAATCCGACCCAATCACCCGCCCAAAGGCATGACGGTGGAACGCCGGTAAAACCGGGTTGAATTAAGGATCGAACCCAGGACCTGTATCTCCTATCACTTCCCCCATACCTCCATCTTACCATTAGGACAAGACATCATTGGTAAAATTTTAATTAAACTCATATCAAAACTAATGATTATTATAACAAAGGCGATGCATATTATAATGTTTTCAATAAAAAGAAGGGGAGAAAAGTTTGATCTATGGATGGGTTGGGGCATACACTTAAAGTTATTTTTCTTTTAATTCAAGCCAAGAATGGAATAAAATAATAGTTAGTTTAACACGTTTAAAGAGAATTAAGTGTGACGTTGAAAGAAAAATGATTGAGAATTATGCTCAATGTTTGATTCGTTTCTTGTAACCAAACATATTCCTCTTTGTTCCTTTATAAGGCTGTGTTAAGATGTTTGTAATTTGGTATTCAACTTATCTTAGAAAGATTTTAACTCGATGGAGAATTCAATTGGTATGTTTATATATGTTTCTTTCATTTGATATATTATTTTTGTCATTTTTACATATAATGGAATTAAATTATGTATAGCATTAATGTATATAAAGTCAGCATGCATTCAGCTACATCTATTTTAGTGGTAACCTCATTAACTTCTATCATAAAAAGTATTGGGTTCGAGTTTCTTTAGAGCAATAGTAGCTTTCTACTTGAACCGGTGAGATATAGGTAATGGTGTGGCTGATGTACGAGTTTTGCTTCGGAGACGTGCAAGCTAATTAACGGTTGTCGTTCAAAAAAAATTGCTAATCAATTATCTCATTAAAACTATAATGGAACAATGATCTATTGTAACATAAATATTACGCAGTTGCAAAGGACGAGTTTAAACACTTCAGTCACGATCATTCGCTCTGCCTTGTGTATCTGCAACAGCAAAATCAGAAAAATGAAAATGATAGCGATGAAGACGAAGACAGAGATGAAGAAGTTGAAGAAGAATTTGTGGAGGAAAACCTTCATGGTGGCGAATGCAACATGTGTGAGGAACAAATTTTATCATTTGATGTGTGTTACTACAACTGCAAGTCTTGTGACTACTCGTTGCACAAATTTTGTGCAGAACTACCTATTAACCTACAAAATCACCCATTACATCCTCAACATGAACTCTCTCTTTTAG
This sequence comes from Mikania micrantha, assembly GCA_009363875.1. Lineage (NCBI taxonomy): Eukaryota > Viridiplantae > Streptophyta > Magnoliopsida > Asterales > Asteraceae > Mikania > Mikania micrantha. Next base: position 67,506,631 of record CM018698.1, read on the forward strand.
AACCTGATGATTATGATAAAATTAGTTGTGTTATCTGTAACTTTGATCGGAAGAATGTCTATATTTATGGTTGTTATACCTGCGATATAGCTATCGACATAAACTGTGCTACATCGAGGGAACGGAAGATAAACCACCCTAGTCACCCTCACCAAATGCAACTAATGCCACAATCCATCGTATCAAGTTGTTTAGCTTGTGGTAAACATGAAGGGCAATTTTTTCAATGTACCACTTGTCACGGGTTTTGGATCAACAAAGATTGTGCTTTGCTGCCGGCGAAGATGCTAATACAAAACCATACTAATGGAACTTTCATCCATTCTCATCCACTTACCCTTGCCTATTCCTTATCGGCTCCTGATGAATCCTATCTAAAATGTAGAGTTTGTCGAGACCGGTTCTATTCTCATTTATGGATTTACGAATGTGATAAATGTCGATATTATGTGCATGTTGATTGTGCAACTTCAAAGAGAGAGCCATTTATGTCTATTTTTCAACAACCAGGTGAACAATTTCTTCTTCCTTTTATTTTGTTAATATGTTTGAAGATTAATTTAGCCTAATTTCAAATATATACATCAGGCACCGGAAAAATTCACAAAAACTTTAAAGATGATGAGCATCCAAATCTGCTTCACTGTCCATTTGATAATGAAAGTGACAACCTGCTGAAACGTTATATGTCTAATCAAATTGATTTTACTAGTAAACTACATGACCGCGATATGCTCAACCATTCTGGTCATCAACACCCACTTATCCTTTTCAACAAGCAAACATCAGATGGTGAAAAAATGGTTTCTCTACACAACCCCATGAAAAGAATTCAATTATTATGTGACGGGTGTGTTAAACCAATCTTGACAGAACCATTTTACATATGTAACCAACATGCTGATGAGCAATGTTGCTTTATTCTTCATGAGTGGTGTGCCAAGCTACCATTAAAAGTACAAGACTACCCGGGCCATTCTGAACATACTCTTTTTCTCCTGCCAAAAGTCCCTAACAAGTTCTTTTCCGTATTCATATGTGCCATTTGCAACTTACGATCCAATGGTTTCGCATATGGATGCATGATGTGTGAATATTATGTTGATATCAATTGTGCGTTCATACCCGAAGAGATCACACATGACGCTCATCCAGGTCATCTCCTATATAAAGTAGAACCTACAAATACTATCTCGTTACCGAGGAAGACTTGTAACGCATGTTTAGATGACATAATAAATAGGTGGGGATTTCATTGCCCCTCTTGTGAATACTACATTCATGTTGAATGTGCTTTGTTACTGTATAGAGTGATTAAACATAAGTGTGACAAACATCCTTTGAGCCTAAGATATGAACCAGTGGAGAACCATATTAGTCATGACTATTTTTGTGAAATATGTGAGTATCGACTTAACCCTTGGGCGTGGTTCTATCACTGCACCACATGTCGCCAGTCTACACATACTAATTGTGTGCCTTTAATAATTCAATACGAGCCGGCTACAATGATACTGGACTTTCCTACGTCAAGCGTCTATCAGTTTCTCAATATCAAATTTGGTGGAACGCTTAAGATCAAAGGTCACCCTCACCGCTTGACCTTTGTTCAAGAAATTGGCAACAATGGCACGTGCTTTGAGTGTGGTAGTCGATGGACGCAAGGGGAGATCATCTTCAAGTGCTTGGAGTGTAAATTTACGCTTCATTATCGGTGTGCTTATTCACAGATCTTTAAGGAGCTGAGGGCAGTTGGTGATTATGTGGATAGGTCACTGCTCTTTTATTAATTGGTTTCAAGCATTTAATGTAGATTCGGAGTATCTTGTTACACGTATTCACAATCTTAGTTTGTCAAAAGAAAGACTCATGTTTTTTTAGCAAAAATTTGAAATAAAAAGATGAAACTACGTTTATGAGGGATGTATATACAGACACACACCCATTAAATGTTTACTGTTACTAATATTGAAAAAAAGGGTAAATTTACTTGAAAAACTAAAATGTTCATTAGATTTACGTCTTAAGTAAGCTACAAGTTTTGATTGAAATATTGACTTCCATTTAAATTAAGTCTATTATAATAAACGTAGTTAACTGTATAAATGGTTTATATAGTTTGATTAAATTGTAGGTTTAGTTTCTATAGTTTAAAAATTAAAAATTACTCTAAATATTTGCGAGAATGTTATATAAACGGTCCTTGTGATTTAGCAAGACTTCATGTTTGATTTTTCACATTATAAAAAATACAAACTTAGTTCAAATGTTTGTGAGAGGATTGCATAAATGATCTCTATTGTTTGATCAATTGTAAGTTTAGTCTCAGATCAAATTATCATATACGCTAAAACGTAATTATATAAGATCAATTAATATTAGCAATTCATAAATTCAAACCAATTATTTAAACACTATTAAAATAATTTAATCGCCTTTAAAATAATATACATGATCTCAAGAAGTTCTTCAAATAGTTGTATTCACATTACTTAATTAACCAAAAAAAAAAGTAGCAAACAATGTTGAATAACAAACATTAAGCAAACAAATTTTTAGAAACTTTTGGATTTGCAAATTATTTTATTACTGCTTTAAATAATTAGTTTCGATTAATAGATTATTTATATTAATCAATTTTAAGTAATGTAATTTAATAGGGTGTAATGTTTTTATTTATCTCTTCTCTCCCAAACTCCACTTAAAAGTGAGAATTTAGTGGATATGTTTGTTTATTTGTTTGTTTTTAATATATTAGCAATGAATTATTCTAATAATGTTTAAATTAATTTTATAATGTTAAATTATTGGTTTAGATTCACATATTATTATTATTTATTAATTTTAACAAATGTGTTCTAATATTCAAATAAAATGGTAATTTGATATGGTGACTAAAACATGCAATTGATGAAAGCATATGAACTGTTTATGCAATCATTTCACAAATATTTGAACTACGTTTGTATTTTTTTATTGTTGGGAACAAAACATACAATTTAACGAATCCACATAAACCATGTATGTAATCTTTTTTAAAAATGTTTCAACTAAATTTGAAATTTTTCAATCCTATGAACCACACCCGCAGTTTGATCAATCATAAGGGTCGTTTGTGCAATTAATTCTAATAAAAGAGTAAATTGTATGAATACTTGTTAAAATTCTATGCCTTAATTCTCCCATTCAACTTCTCACCTAAACTTTCTTAACAACATGGACGGCGTACCTATATTGTAGTGTGTGTGTCGGGTCCCCCTTGAATTTCCAGTAGTATATATATATATAGTAAAATTCTAACCGACCTTCTTTAATATTTTGCAATCGCCTCTCTTAAATTTGCATAATAAGACTTGTTACGATAATTTAAGTAATACTTGTACTTGTTTTTTTTTGAATAAAAAGTTACTTTAAAAAGTCTCAATAGATGTTTTTGATAGGTTTTAAAAAATAAAATCATGTAGAGAGCAAATAGGACTGACAATCTAGAGCTATAACAAGATAGGTAACTTAAAAATTAAGTGAATATAATGAATTTAAACGAGTAAGAATGATCAATAATATATTTGATGAGAAAATTATTAAAAATTATTCGATTAAACTATTTGTTTAATTACAATTTACTTTAACTTGAATGAAACTTTTGTTTTTTAAAATGACTCATTTAAATCAAAACTGATTTTGCTTAAAACATATTATCACCTGCACCCATACTAACCCACACCTGTTATGACATGTTATCCAACCCATTCATTTTACCAAGTATAAGAACAAATTTAGATATATTGTGTTTTTATTATGATTTTATATATGAAATTTAGTTTAATTGTTTTTTTTAATATAACTGTAAAGACTAATAAAGGCTAATGCTCACCAAACTTTCTATTTTGTCTAAGTATAAGTGCTACAAAGACTAACACTCTTCGGAAGGAAGAAGTTACTCTTCGGAAGCAACATTACTTCCGAAGGATAACTTACTCCTACCGAAAGGTATACAAGACAACTGCTTCGGAATGGTCAGCATCTAGTAAATTCAAAGCTTCAGAAGACTTGTTGCTTCTGAAGAACAAAAGCTTCCGAAGACATTCCTCTGCTGACAAAGACTTCCGAAAATATTCCTAAATCAAAGACTGTAGCTGAGCACTTTCAAAGTACAAAAAGGTACTGACACAAGACATGCTGGTCTGAGTAAAGACAAAAACAACATGTAATTAGTCAGACAAACACCTTACTTCTGCCATGCTGCATTAAATGCAAAAGATCATCTGAAGCCTTGAAGATCAACAACATTAAATGTCTTTTGTATTTATTAGTGCTTTGTAAAGTCAATGTCTATTAATGTAATGATAATAACTTAGTGTCTTAGCCTGTTAAGACACTCAACATACTATAATAAGCTTTACTTTATGTATTGTCTAGTATACCCAACTTGTATTCCTAAGTGTATATGGTTGTAGCCTCCCAACTCGATTCTACCGAACTTGATCTTAACAAAAGAGAAAAAAATTATTATATATCGATCCTGAAACAACTTAAAAAATCTTCGCCACTTCTGAAAAAAATTTATGGGTCTGCCACCGTAATGTTACAACTAAGTCAATGAGGTCTGGTATATCATTTGTTGTGGGGTCCTTTGATGATTGATGAGCTCTGCTAGGTGGCCGGACTAGTCATGGATATGCTGATATTTAATTAAACTCACATCAAATAATGAACACAATAATAACAAAAGTGATCGATATATGTTTAATTGTTTATTATATGTTTATTAGATTTAAATCCTCAAAACTTTAACCCGTTGGTCAGCAATATACTCCCGACTGAAAATATGTTTAGTGGCACTCCGAACTTTCAACATAGTTTCAGATGGCACTTCACTATGCTATTTTGCACGTCATCAAAGAAGTGTTAAATATAGTGCCAATGGAAAATGTGTTGAAAGTTGGGAATGCCACTAAACATTTCCTCAATTGAGAATATTGTCAACCAACAGATTAAAGTTGAAAGTATTTAAATCCAATGACCAGTTTATTATATTGTCTTTAATCAGCAGAATAAGTTAGACGGAGAAAGTATACACATTAATTTATTTTTCTTTCCATTCAATCTAAATCCAAGAAAATGAATATAGTAAAACTAACACATGTTAATGCAGAAATCAAGTGTGACTTGATAAGTTGGGTTTTCTCACCCGCGATTTATAACAATGCTCAATCGATCTAAAAACGTGTAGCTAAAAGATAAATGCTAAAAACTAACTACTTTTGAACCATGGGAGGTAAAAAAATAAAAATAAAAGAAAATAAGCCTAAAAACCAGGAAAAAAAAGTTAAAAAAACACATAACGTAGCTCACACAATCTCTAGCGGAAAAAGGGAGAGGAAAATGAAAGAAAATAGGATTCAAACCCAAGCTAAATCGTTGTAAATCACAGATCTTACCACCATGGCACATGTATTTAGTTGTTTAACATAGGGCAAAAACCAAAAGGATACTACCACAAAATAACATAATTAACACACCAAAAACACTTCTAACAAAATATAGTTCACACAATCTGTCACACCCCCACCCCTCGTCACCTGTTGATAAGTCTGACGTCACTGAACCGGTTGCGGAAGCATAGTGGTGATGTCTCCGGGGTGAGGTGTGACTTACTTGAACCGATATCATAAGCACACAGATTAACTTAAAGTAAACTTATTACAAGGGTGTCGCAATCACAATTACATTACAGCCATATTTATCTAATTACAATATTAATTATACAAGTGCAAATATCCCGAACGTGCATCCTCACCGACTATTACTGTTTACCTGCAAAAAAAAGGTTTGAGTTTGAAACGTCAGCACAAAGCTGGTGAGTTAGACAGTTCAATTTAAAACAATATGATATGATAAACAAGTTCTCAAAAGTTCAGTTCCGGATAACCATGGGACCTGTATCTAGTTCCTTTCGGACGTCTAGTTCAGTTCTAAAGATATTACCCGTCGGTACATATCTTAGTGCCTCATTATCTTAATGTCTGTCATACCATTAAGAAGTTCAGGAAACAGATAACAAACATTCACACAAGGGGAGATGCAATCCTCCCAGCGAATGGGGTGTCAACCAATAGTACTATCAATGTTTTCTGTTCGGCCACACATGGGTTCACTAGATACAGTTCAAGAATGAGGACTTTCAGTTCCATGATAGAGTTCAGTCTACAGGCAAAATCCCATGAAATCCCACAAAAGTCAAATGAAATCACACAGAAATCATTGATGCATATCATATAGTACTCAAAAGTTTAGCAGTTCTACCCCGATGTTTATAAAAGAGTAAAAAGAAAAGGGGTTGTACAAAACTCACCTGATAATTCAGTAGTAGCAGAATATCACACAAATCGATGATAATATGATGATTCTGCATTTAATTTATGATTAATATGATATTAATGTTCCAATTTACTGATTAAACCTCTCTGAACGTACAATGTCAAGGACATTGCCTTGAAAGTCATCAAACTGATGTTTAATATTTAATTACGTATTTTAATGTAATATCATACAATGTATGATAATGTAGGAACCTATACTGATTCAGATTCCCAATACTAGATTGATGACACTCCTTGATTAATCAGTATGATCTCAGATTAATCAAATAGTTAATGTTGTTGATTATAATGCTTAAGCAGTTTCTAGACAGTTTAATGGCTTAGGAATGATTAATCCTTGTTATTGATTACCCGAATATCATGAAATTTCACAATGTAGTATTAGAATAGGTTTAATAACCATGTTTAACATACTAATCTGACTGTTATCAGAAACATCAGATTATCGTTCCAACGAGTATGTTAATGACTGTGATTAGTTTGAAACACGTGGTTTTCACGTTGCATGTCAAGGATTAATCAAACTAATCACCTACATTGTCACAACCAAATGGTTTAAACCATTATAACCATTGTTATGATTTCATGCAAACCGGCATTACAACGGCTCAAAACAAGGATTTATCCGTTAACAGTTCGAGTTTATCATTCAAAATTAATCCTAGCCATCATTTAGGCAATAATCAACAACCCTAACTATATCATTACATTCAAAAACAAGATTTAATCATTCATTATCAAAATAGAGGGTTAGAATGAACCATTACCTAATCTGGAGAAGTTCTGCGGGTAGAAATATGATCTGGACTCGTGTAAACGTTCCCGGATGCGATCTAAACGTTCCAGAAGCTTCAAAACAAAGATTTGAGAGGTTGGATGATGAAAATTTCGAAGGTGATGGCTGTGTCATCGATGAGAAGTTTAAAAAAAATTAAACTGCATGCTGCTGATAAAGCATTCTTATCCATTGTACCGACTCATCTGTCGCGTACCGCGATGAGGATCCAAAAAGACTTCGCGTACCGCGAAAGATTTCGGGGAAATCGCAGATATTTTCCTTCTTCGCGTACCGCGAAGAGCCCTTAGCTCCTCCTCAGCGTACCGCGAAGACCATTTTTCCCATTTTTCGACGGAAACTTCGTTTTGTGATTCTGGGCAATCCGTAACTCCGTTTTGTACGCGGTTTTCGCCCATGTTCATCATTTCTCACATACTTTCATCCCATAATAACTTCGATTGTCAACTCCACGTGGATTCTAAGCACGATCAACTGTGCTCAATTCGTTGCTGACGTAATTCCTCGTACACAGTTATCACAGAATCACTCACAATAAAGAAAAAGTGAAAATTCATCTTGTGTAAAGGATTTAACCTGTTTTGTAATAATCAATCAAGTATTAATAAGAAAGTGTAAGAGATGTGATGAAGAACAATGAATCCAAACATAGATATAAGTCTTGAATCAAATATAATGAACAATTAAGTGATAGAGAATGATAAATAACAATACACATCAAAGATTACATTAACATATCCCACTCATGCTCTCAACCTCATGGATGATCAATCCATGAGGGAATTACAACTTCAAGACTCCATGCTTGAAATATTCACTCTCATATTGTACAGTGGAGGCTACCCACTTTATCTAGTTGCATAACCTAAAACCTACTTAGGGGCAAAAAGGCAAATTACAACAAATGATAAAATAATAATGAAACTATTAATTGCATTTATCACTTGCTTTGGTTTTCTAGTTCTTGGGTCAAGTTTTTTCTTCATGGTCTTTATTTACTGCAACTTTAGTGGCTTGTTGTAGTGATTTGCGACCTTCTCTTAGCAAATAAATTGCATTTCAATGTCTTTATAATTATTCTCATCTATCCAAATCATTGTAACTTGTAAGGACAATACCCAATAATCTCCCCCTATTTGGTTAGATGGAATAGACTTATGTGGAAACACAATGAAACATACAATCATCAAATAATGTTTCTAGTCTTGCTTTTGTGAAGATACATTGCATGGTAGTTGATTCTTGCAACTTGACTTCATATTAATCATTCTATAGTTACAAGTCTTTCGTTTAACTTCTCCCCTTCTGATTATCTCCACCTATGATTGAACATTCTGATTCTTCTATCCGCAACAATCCAAAGGTTGTAAGTGCATGGGGTGTGTATCCAAGCGGGTTTTCTATATCTACACTTCAAGGACATATGTCAGATAAAGGTTCAAAGACGAATTAAGAACTTGATCGTTTCAATCTGATTCTTGAAGCTTCTTGTGCATATTAGTATCCCTTTCTTCAACATTATTCATCGTAAGATCTTTCCATTTGAACTTGATGAAAGCCACTCTTCAATTTCCTGTGCTCCTTTGCTATTTTCTTATAAACATTAGTCTCAAATGTTCGTCAATCTCTCCGTAGACTAATGCTCTCAATTTAGACTTGAGGACCAAACCATGTTTCAACTTCGTAGGATCATCTGATAAGCTCACTATCTTCATTATAGATTCCCCTATATGCCCCCCACCCCTAGTATAAACATTTGGGTCTTTATTCCCTAAGTATTTGAAAGGAATCAATATTTTGGGGTGTAATTCTTATTCCGCAAGAATTCCAATTAAGAGTTCACAAATTAATAAAGAAAGTTGAAATTAAGTAGAAACCACTGTAGAGATCTTTGAACATTTTGCACTGATTGAGTCTTGAAACATCATTGTTCTTCAATACCAAGGATGTGTAACTTGAAAAATTTGGTAGTATACATGTATTCAATAGCAGAACAAGCTCCACTTGAAATCAAAGCACATTAGCCATCCGTAGTAATATAGTTAATCTCTAGTAAGTGTTGATGCTTTTCGGTCTAAAACATTACTACTGAGATAACTTTACTACAAATAAAAGATAAGCCCATTACTACTGAAGCAAGATTTACTACTGATCAAAAAAGTTGCTAATTTGACTTTTTAGCATCAATTTTGACTCTCAGATAAAAGATAAGCCCATTACTACTGAAGCAAGAATTACTACTAATCAAAAGTATTTAGAAAAACAGTTGCTTAAATAATCAATTCCAAAGTTACATCACACGTTAATATTTGTATAAAATCTATGAAAAGAACACAGTTTTACCATTCATTTCCAATTGTGTCATTTTATAATCAAGTTTGTGCACCTTGTAATTAGGTTTGTATCCTTTATAATCAAATTTGTTCCCTTTATAATTAGATTTGTGCTCTTTTTTTTCAAAGTTATTTAAAAACAATGTGTTTTAACTTTTAACATTCGATCAGGGATCCTACGAGGGCCTATCCCCACATGCCTATGCTTTGTATCCGCTAATGGGTGTACTTTAAATAATACCATGAATTTTGTTGCTATAACTGAATACTGATGGGTAAGATGGAATTAATCTTGATAAGGAGCTGAATTGTTTTCGTTCACATGTGAAAGTTTGTGACTGAGATAAACCAGAAAATATAGAGATTAGGAGATATATCTTGATAAGGAGCTGAATTGTTTATCTAGTTAGAAAGTTTCCTAGTTATAAGGAATTGGGTAGCTTTAGGAGCAAGTAATTGTAGTATAAATAGGGGTCTTATGTGTGGTTTTGTTCTTAATAAATTTGGTGTTTATCCTGTTTGCTTCATCCAATATTTCCAACAGGGGTGTTACACTGTTTCTAGCATTGTTGGGTTAGTATAGGTATTCAGAATCTTGGATCAACATATGGTATATAAAGTATGATGGATTTTCTGTACATAACCATTTTTAAGTAGAGAACTATGAGGACTGTATATATGCTGATGTTTGGTGCTTTAAATATGATGCATAAGTGTAACATCCCAAAATTTTCTAAAAATACAAGATATTTGAAACTCGCGAATGCGTAACGGATAATATACTTGTAGGAAAATCGACGAAAAATAACCAAGGCGAGGATTACAGAACGTGTACTCGAACTGGTAAGATTTCGAGTACACCAGTTTCGAGTACACCAGTTTCGAGTACGCCAGAATTCGTGTACTTAGGATTTCGAGTACCAGCCCTTGCCTATAAATAGTGGTGCCTTGGGAAATGTGACAACCTTTGGTTGGAAGCACAGTTTCTCTCGAGTACTCGAAGTCGAAGTTCAAGAACATCAAGAATCGAGCTTTGATCGACCAAACAAAGGAGGAAACGCACGGGAATCTACAGGAGTGATCCTTAACTTGAAGTAAGTGTTCCAACCCAAAAAGCTAGGATTTTTATGCAAAAGTTAGGATTTTTAAATAAAAGTGGACTTGTGCATAAAGCTTGCACCTTTATGCATAAAGTTCGAGACTTTAAGGTTCCAATGTGTTGGTAATAACCTAAGGAACCTAGAAACTAGCTCCCCAAAGTCTTAGATGAATTTCTGATATGTTATGAAGGAAAGGATGAGTACTTGAAATTATGACCCAAAGGGGTGTACTCGAAAACCCAAAGGTTTCGAATACACTGTCTTCGAGTACACCAGTTCGTGTACACCCTTGTGTACACTAATTTCGTGTAGTCCCTAAGTTCGAATACGCAAGGAGATTCGAGTACACATGGGAAAACGAGTACACCATTATTTCGAGTACTGGTGATATTTCGTATACTCTAGTTCGAGTATATGACAGTTCGGGAATGGAACAGTTCTCGAATATTGGGGAGACTGGTTAGGAAGTTATGTGGACTTAGAATGTATTCTAAGTCTAAGAATGGAATGTGATACGGTAATGAAATGATGTAGGTTCCTTGAGTCCTAGCTAAGGAGTTCGGCTAAGGAAAACAAGAGTCTACTATCAGGTGAGTTCTAGACACCCTATTTTATGTTTACGGTTTTGGGCTGGCATACATGCTTAATGTTACGTCTATGATGTTATGTGCTTATGATGATGATGAATGAATGATGATATGGCCTGACTATGTATGCATGTTTATATGTTAGTATGATCTATGCATGAAAGTATGATAAGTATGATGAATGCATGATAAATGAGTTATGATAATGAATAACATGACATGATAACGATGCTAGCATATGATATAATGATGACTTTATGATAACATGCTTCATGATGATAACTATGAGAATAGTTATAGGAGTATGACAAGGTCCTAGGTTGCTAGGATGGAAGTATGATATGTAGGCATGATGACATGATGTTATGATATGATAACGATGCTAGTATGTTATGATGATCTGTGCATGATGCCAGTATGCTATGATGGTATGATGAAACGATGTTAGTATGACATGCCTAAGATGCCATGATGACTGCGATGAATGATGTTATGATGCTAGCAATAGATGTTATGATGGTTATGATAAAAGATGATATAATGCTAGTATATCATGTATGACGAACGAACGATGTTCCTATACGTGTTATAGGATATGTATGAAAGATGTACCAGTTCTTGTACTGGGTAATTATGAATGATGACCTGATTATATCAGGATATGAACAGCCGATCGGGCTATAAACATGGAGTCGATCGGACTATAAATATGGAGCCGATCGGGCTATAAACATGAGAGTCGATCGGACTATAAACATGGAGCCGATCGGGCTATAAACATGGAGTCGACCGGACTATAAACATGAGAGTCGATCGGACTATAAACATGGAGCCGACCGGGCTATAAACGCAGAGCCGATCGGGCTATAAACATGGTAAGAGCCGATCGGGCTATAAACATGGTAAGAGTCGATCAGACTATAAACATGGAGCCTTGTGCCGGCATAAGCCCACTGTTCGTATGGTGACAGTGGAACGTATGACGATGATGATAAGGATGTTATGTGATAAGGTTATGGACTATGTGTATGGAATGATGTTTATGTTACGTATGTTTAATGTTGTCTTACGAAAACTAGAACTCACCAGCGTAAGCTGACTTGATTTAGCATGTATGTCAGGTTGAAGGTATGATAAGAGAAGGCATGGAGCTCGGGCATAGAGTCATACAATCCGGTGGTTTTTGGCAATCCGATATGATTTTGATACAGACATGTTATTGATTTTTGTTTATCAAACTATGTTTATATTTCCGCTGCATGATTATGAAAGTTTTTGGTTTAAGAGCTATGCGTTATGATGAAAACCAACCTCTGCGAGGTGCCCGGTTTCGGGGCCCTACAAGTTGGTATCAGAGCCATAGTTTGAGAGATCTTAGCATCCCAAATGCTAAGACTTAAACTGAGAATGGGATTAATGGATGCGGATTGCCAACCACGGATGACGGATGCCACGAGCCGAATGTTTATGTATGAAATAAGGGTTAGATGTAATGTTATGTAAGTAGTTAGTGTCATGCACATTGAAGAGATGGGATGGGAAACGTTTAGAGCCTATGAGTTGTGTAAATGGTTCATAACACTTGATCAACGTCGTTAACGATTTACAACACTTATTCCGTGCTAAACTGATTCCTGTACTGACTCATCAATTGTTGCATTATGTAGAAAGTTAAGATGGCCGGACAAAAGGGTAGACCGCGAAAGAAACCAAGGGAACTGAGGAGCCACATGTTGAGACCGAGAAACCGGTCAATGAAGGAGAAAACGAGCACAGTGAGCCATCGGAAAATGAAGAAGAATTCACTCTAGAGCCTATAGTGGTGAAAGCTATATCTGATGAAGTCTGCAAAATCATGGATGAAAAGATGCCGGCAATGATTGCTAAGGCATTGAAGGATGCACTGAAGGAAAAATCTGAGGGAACCAAAGAGAGCACCAAAGAAGCTGAGGTGGTTATCATCGAGACAAAGAGCGGTGATTCTATGGCGGGGAAACTGAAGGGCTGTGACTACAAGTCCTTCAAAGGATGCAACCCACCAAGCTTTGATGGGAAGAAGGACGCAGTGGCCACCTGCCACTGGATTTCTGCAATGGAGGCTGTTATCTCCATCAGTGAATGCCGAATTGACCAGGCTGTCAAGTTTGCAGCTCACTCCTTCGTTGAGGAGGCACTTCATTGGTGGAACACCGTTAAGCAAACCAAGACTGCTGATGACATGGAAAAGATGACTTGGGATGATCTAAAGGAACTGGTCACTAAGCAGTTCTGTCCCAAGAATGAGCTGGATAAGGTTGAAAGGGAGTTTCTAGTGTTGAAGGCGGGAAGCCTGAATCACAGGCAGTACACTTCGCGATTCAATGAGATGGCAAGACTTGTTCCTCACTTGGTTTCTACCGAGGAACGCAGGGTGAAGTTGTACATGGAGGGTTTGCCTCCCAAGGTTCAGATACATGTGAAGGAGAATGCTGCCAAGACTTATGACTCCACTGTGGAGCTTAGTGGCATAGTTTGGGATGATGTTATGTCAGCCGAGCCAGCCAAAGAAGAAGCAAAGGTGAAAGAGTCCTCCGGGACTAAGAGGGGTCGAACAGATCAACGAAAGTATTCTGGCAAGAAGATCAAGCGAGAGGAAACCGGTCTATGCCGTAAGTGTGGCAAGAGCCACTCTGGGCTGTGCCGTGTGGGCACAAACTTATGCTTTCGATGTGGAAAGGTGGGGCATTTTTCAGCCAATTGCCCCGGTACTATGAGATGCTACAACTGCAATGGGCTTGGACATCTGTCCAAGGATTGCAGGCAACCACGGGCCGAAGCTTCGGGCTCGGGTAAGAAAGAGGAGAAAGGAAAGGAGAAGCAGAAGGCTAAAGCACGAGCTTTTACGATGACGAAGGATGATGCGATCGTGGACCCGGACGTGGTCACAGGTACCTTTTCTATCAACAATATTCCTGCTTCTGTATTGTTTGATTCTGGTGCCAGTATGAGTTTTGTGTCTTCTACTTTCTGTGATGGGTTATCTGGGAAGGTTAAGAAGATAGATCGGGTATTTGATGTAGAGACGGCTATTGGTAAGATGACCAGGGTGACTGAGGCTATTGATGATTGTTATGTTGAGATAGAAGGTCATAGGTTCCCTGTCCGATTGTTTCTTATTACCTTAGAAGGATTCGATGTGGTTTTGGGTATGGACTGGTTAGCCAAATATGAGGCTAACATTGTATGTCGACGAAAGATGATATGTTTACGTGCGATGGATGGGAGCTCCGTGACGGTCTATGGTGATAAAGCGATGTATGCGCCAAAGATCATTTCGATGATCACGGCTGATGTTATGATGAGGCGAGGGTGTGTAGCCTACTTGGCCTACGCGATTGAGGAACGTACGGATACGAGGACGATTGGTGATGTTCCCGTGGTGTGTAACTTCCCCGATGTATTCCCTGAGGAATTGCCTGGATTACCACCCGAACGGGAAATTGAGTTCCAGATCGATTTAGTGCCGGGGGCACAACCCGTTGCCAAAGCACCTTACCGTTTAGCTCCAACTGAGATGAAGGAAATGATGACCCAGCTACAAGAACTCCTTGATAAAGGTTTTATACTACCGAGTGTCTCTCCGTGGGGAGCACCGGTGCTGTTCGTTAAGAAGAAAGATGGAAGTATGCGTATGTGTATCGATTACAGGGAACTGAATAAGTTGACCGTAAAGAACAGGTATCCTCTACCTAGAATTGATGACTTGTTCGATCAATTGCAAGGTGCAAGCTGGTTCTCGAAGATAGATCTCCGATCCGGTTACCATCAGTTGAAAGTTCGAGAGCAGGATATTCCAAAGACTGCTTTCCGTACGCGTTATGGACATTATGAGTTTCTCGTTATGTCGTTTGGATTGACGAATGCTCCCGCAGCATTTATGGATTTGATGAACAGGGTATGTCGACCGATGCTGGACCGATCGGTGATAGTGTTTATTGACGATATTTTGATTTATTCAAGGAATGAGGGAGACCATGCTTGCCACGTACATGAGGTGTTGGAGATCCTGAGGAAAGAGAAACTTTATGCTAAATTCTCCAAATGCGCTTTCTGGCTACGGGAAGTACAGTTTCTGGGGCACGTGGTGAACCCAGACGGCATTATGGTAGATCCAGCTAAAGTTGAAACGGTTATGAAATGGAGCCCTCCGAAGTCACCTACGGAAGTATGCAGTTTTCTTGGTTTGGCTGGTTACTATCGGAGGTTCATTCAGGACTTCTCCAAGATAGCAACGCCGCTGACGAAGCTCACAAAGAAAGACTGATGTGTTGCAAAACACATCTGTTTTTCTATTTGTTTTTAATTCGTTTTGTACAGTTTTATTCAATTTTAGAGTCGATTGATGTTGGTTCTTCACATTTCTATATATTAATGTTTGCAGGTTATAAACATATCATTTTGGCATAAAAGATCAAGAAAATGAGTGTCCGGTTGAACGAGAACAGATACAAGAACAAAGAAAGAAGAATTCTGAATTTTTCAACCCCTCGCGTTACGCGAGGACCACAGGAAACCCTGTCGCGCTACGCGACAGGGTTAAATTTTCAGAATTTCGAGTTTTAAACTTTGGAAACGGCTGGAGGCGGAGGGATTCGTTTTTGGACGACCAGAGACAACCTAGGAGGCGACCAGAGGCTAGAGAACGAGATTGGAGTTGATTTTGATCATCGGGAAGCCCTAGACGAGTGATCCGAAGGGTGTAACGTGATCGGTTTACTTTGTTTCTCTTGTTTCTCATGTTTTCTTACTTTAAACAGATTATGGTTTGTTTCCATATGATGTTTAGTGGCTAAACTCTTAGAACTACTTAGGTTAGATGATTAAGTATGTTTGATTTTGGTTTATTTCGGTGTTGGAACATGTTGATGTGATGGATTTATGATTTCAAGATTTGGTTTTGAATATTGGATGTATATGTGTGTCTTTTATTGTTTGAATGATTGATATTATGTTCCTCATGTGTCTTGGTGATTGTCTGTCACACAATAGGTGCATGCTAGAATCAATTACTGTGTGTTTTTGATTAGTGGATGAGTTGCTTTGGCCGAGTGATTCATAGGAGTGTTTTATTATGATTTAGACGATTAAGATGTGCAACCAACTTTAATAGCCGTGAGGTGAGAAGTTGTCAATAAATCTTGGTTGTTAGCTTGTTAGGTTAGAGGCTTCGTGAGAAGATCAGTCTGATTTGTCTATCAAACCTTGTTTATCGAGTCCAATAGGAAAACCCAAGTTATTCCTAGCATTTAAGTGAACTGTGACTTTCGCGCTGTGAGGTAGAGTGTTCAACAGTTATTTCTTAGGTGTTTTGAGATTATTGTACTGTGAGGTAGATAATCTAGTGGATATTTCATAAATAGTTGGATGACCTGTGAAGGGAATCCATTTAACCGGTGGTTTAACGGCTTTTAAAATCTTTAGTTGACTATCCTTGAGAAGGGTTTAGGGTGCTCTAATTTTCCTTTGAGTTTAGTATTATAAGATCCCGGCATCACATTAGTTCCATCCCGAGAGAACCTTGTCAAGCATGTATATGATTCAAGCTTAGGTAGTGTTTTCTTCTCTGATCTAATCTTTGGTTGCTCGTTCATTTTTATTTCTAAGTGTCTTTTAAGTATTTTAGTTGTTAGTAAAAACCCCCTTCCTTATTAATAGTTTGTTTAAGTAAATTTTGTATAGATAAGTCTTTGAGTCTAGTTAGTACAGTCTGTAGAAGTCTGTGGGTTCGATATCCGGACTTACTTTTGTCTTGCTACATACGATAGGTACACTTGCCTGTCGGTAGCTTAGGTTTTAGAGAGTCTAGATTTATTACTTTGTGTCTAGTTTTAGAGTCGGTTTTTAGTTAGTTTATTAGCTAAGCTCCGTCGACATCAAAGACGTAAAGTACGAATGGGGTCCAAACCAAGAACAAGCGTTTTCAGTGCTAAAGGAGAAACTTACCCAAGCTCCTGTTCTAGCACTACCGGATGGGAATGATGATCTTGTTGTGTATGCCGATGCGTCACGACAAGGGTTGGGATGCGTACTGATGCAAAGGGGAAGGGTGATAGCTTATGCTTCGCGCCAGCTAAAGATTCATGAGGCTAACTACCCAACCCACGATCTTGAACTCGCTGCAGTGGTGTTTGCATTGAAAATATGGAGGCACTACTTGTATGGAGTACGGAGTACCATCTATACCGACCACAAGAGCTTGAAGTACTTCTTCGAGCAAAAGGATTTGAACATGAGGCAGAGACGATGGCTTGAGCTGCTAAAGGATTATGATCGTGATATTCTATATCACCCGGGAAAGGCCAATGTGGTGGCGGATGCTCTGAGTCGCAAGGCTGATCATCCTGCCATACGATTAAAATCGTATAGTTTGGTGATAACGCCAGACTTTCTGAATGAGCTCAAACAGGCGCAACAGGAGGGATTGAAAGAAGAGAATGTGGGGTTTGAACGCGTCTTCGGATAAGTCAAGAATTTGGAAGACAATGACCATGGGATAAAGCTACGATTCGGTCGAATGTGGGTGCCCAGAAATGGGGACATTCGAGCGAGGATTTTAGATGAAGCCCACAAATCACGTTACTCGGTGCACCCCGGTGGGACGAAGATGTATCAAGATCTTCGACAGGATTATTGGTGGCCGGGCATGAAGTTTAATATGATGCAGTATGTGAACAGGTGCCTTACTTGTGCGCAAGTGAAGGCTGAACATCATAAGCCCTACGGATATGTGCAACCTCTAGAGGTACCGGAATGGAAATGGGAACACATCACCATGGATTTCATCACCAAGCTACCGAGAATAGCTAAACGACATGATACCATATGGGTGATTGTGGACCGATTGACAAAGAGTGCACACTTTCTCCCTATCCGGGAAACGTATACGTCCGAAAGGTTGTCTGAGTTGTTCGTGAAAGATATTGTGACCAGACATGGAGTTCCTGTCTCCATTATGTCAGATCGGGATACGAGGTTTACTTCCAGATTCTGGAAGCAGTTTCATGATGCTATGGGAACAAGACTGAACATCAGTACCGCCTATCACCCTCAAACGGATGGACAGTCGGAAAGGACTATTCAAACGTTGGAGGATATGCTTAGGGCGTACATTATCGATTTTGGAGGGAGCTGGGATGACCACTTGCCATTGGTGGAATTTTCGTATAATAACAGCTACCACTCTAGCATCGGAATGCCCCCATATGAGGCGTTGTACGAAAGACGATGTAGAACCCCGGTATGTTGGGGTGAAGTTGGACAGAAAGAAATGGGAAACAAGGCTGCTGTGATTGATATGGCAGAAAAGCTACGGGTGATAAAAGCACGTATGAAAGCTGCACAAGATCGCCAAAAGTCTTACGCTGACAAGCGCCGAAGACCAATCGAGTTTGATGTTGGCGATCGAGTGTCGCTGAAAGTATCACCATGGAAGGGATCATTCGATTCAGGAAGAGGGGAAAGTTGAGTCCGAGGTACATCGGACCGTTTCCGATAAAGGCAAGGGTAGGGAAGGTCGTGTATCGACTGGACCTACCAGAGGAGCTGAACGGGATTCATCCTACCTTCCACGTGTCACATCTTAGGAAGTGTTTGACAGAAGAGCTAGCACATGTTCCTTTGGATGACATTGAGGTAGATGACCTATTGAACTACGTTGAAGAACCAGTTGCCATTGTGGATACGAAAGAGAAGCAGCTACGGAATAAAACGGTTCGTCAAGTAAGAGTTCAGTGGAAGCATCGGAAGGGTTCAGACACGACGTGGGAATTGGAAAACAAGATGAGGAAGTTGTATCCTCATTTGTTCAATGTGTAACGAGGCAGGTTTCGGGACGAAACCTATTGTAAGGAGGGGAGACTTGTAACATCCCAAAATTTTCTAAAAATACAAGATATTTGAAACTCGCGAATGCGTAACGGATAATATACTTGTAGGAAAATCGACGAAAAATAACCAAGGCGAGGATTACAGAACGTGTACTCGAACTGGTAAGATTTCGAGTACACCAGTTTCGAGTACACCAGTTTCGAGTACGCCAGAATTCGTGTACTTAGGATTTCGAGTACCAGCCCTTGCCTATAAATAGTGGTGCCTTGGGAAATGTGACAGCCTTTGGTTGGAAGCACAGTTTCTCTCGAGTACTCGAAGTCGAAGTTCAAGAACATCAAGAATCGAGCTTTGATCGACCAAACAAAGGAGGAAACGCACGGGAATCTACAGGAGTGATCCTTTAACTTGAAGTAAGTGTTCCAACCCAAAAAGCTAGGATTTTTATGCAAAAGTTAGGATTTTTAAATAAAAGTGGACTTGTGCATAAAGCTTGCACCTTTATGCATAAAGTTCGAGACTTTAAGGTTCCAATGTGTTGGTAATAACCTAAGGAACCTAGAAACTAGCTCCCCAAAGTCTTAGATGAATTTCTGATATGTTATGAAGGAAAGGATGAGTACTCGAAATTATGACCCAAAGGGGTGTACTCGAAAACCCAAAGGTTTCGAATACACTGTCTTCGAGTACACCAGTTCGTGTACACCCTTGTGTACACTAATTTCGTGTAGTCCCTAAGTTCGAATACGCAAGGAGATTCGAGTACACATGGGAAAACGAGTACACCATTATTTCGAGTACTGGTGATATTTCGTATACTCTAGTTCGAGTATATGACAGTTCGGGAATGGAACAGTTCTCGAATATTGGGGAGACTGGTTAGGAAGTTATGTGGACTTAGAATGTATTCTAAGTCTAAGAATGGAATGTGATACGATAATGAAATGATGTAGGTTCCTTGAGTCCTAGCTAAGGAGTTCGGCTAAGGAAAACAAGAGTCTACTATCAGGTGAGTTCTAGACGCCCTATTTTATGTTTACGGTTTTGGGCTGGCATACATGCTTAATGTTACGTCTATGATGTTATGTGCTTATGATGATGACGAATGAATGATGATATGGCCTGACTATTTATGCATGTTTATATGTTAGTATGATCTATGCATGAAAGTATGATAAGTATGATGAATGCATGATAAATGAGTTATGATAATGAATAACATGACATGATAACGATGCTAGCATATGATATAATGATGACTTTATGATAACATGCTTCATGATGATAACTATGAGAATAGTTATAGGAGTATGACAAGGTCCTAGGTTGCTAGGATGGAAGTATGATATGTAGGCATGATGACATGATGTTATGATATGATAACGATGCTAGTATGTTATGATGATCTGTGCATGATGCCAGTATGCTATGATGGTATGATGAAACGATGTTAGTATGACATGCCTAAGATGCCATGATGACTGCGATGAATGATGTTATGATGCTAGCAATAGATGTTATGATGGTTATGATAAAAGATGATATAATGCTAGTATATCATGTATGACGAACGAACGATGTTCCTATACGTGTTATAGGATATGTATGAAAGATGTACCAGTTCTTGTACTGGGTAATTATGAATGATGACCTGATTATATCAGGATATGAACAGCCGATCGGGCTATAAACATGGAGTCGATCGGACTATAAATATGGAGCCGATCGGGCTATAAACATGAGAGTCGATCGGACTATAAACATGGAGCCGATCGGGCTATAAACATGGAGTCGACCGGACTATAAACATGAGAGTCGATCGGACTATAAACATGGAGCCGACCGGGCTATAAACGCAGAGCCGATCGGGCTATAAACATGGTAAGAGCCGATCGGGCTATAAACATGGTAAGAGTCGATCGGACTATAAACATGGAGCCTTGTGCCGGCATAAGCCCACTGTTCGTATGGTGACAGTGGAACGTATGACGATGATGATAAGGATGTTATGTGATAAGGTTATGGACTATGTGTATGGAATGATGTTTATGTTACGTATGTTTAATGTTGTCTTACGAAAACTAGAACTCACCAGCGTAAGCTGACTTGATTTAGCATGTATGTCAGGTTGAAGGTATGATAAGAGAAGGCATGGAGCTCGGGCATAGAGTCATACAATCCGGTGGTTTTTGGCAATCCGATATGATTTTGATACAGACATGTTATTGATTTTTGTTTATCAAACTATGTTTATATTTCCGCTGCATGATTATGAAAGTTTTTGGTTTAAGAGCTATGTGTTATGATGAAAACCAACCTCTGCGAGGTGCCCGGTTTCGGGGCCCTACAATAAGTCTCTTTAACAACGTCTCCTTCTCTCTCAAGCGTGTCCGATTACTTTTCAAACACTATGTACGCGTGCTTATGTGGCTATTGTAGTTCTCTCCTCAAAGTTAGCTTTGTTTTAAACTCGCCTCTACAAAATACATATCATAAGTATATGTACGAGTATAGAGTATAATAGGGGGTCAAGAGGGATCTAGTGAGAAGCCCATTATTAAGTGGTAGCCACTTCTTGGCTTCTTTATAAAGCAAGGTGATGTGGTCCAGGTTAGCCAAATGGGTCCATCCTACCTATACCGGGTCGAGACATTAAACCCAATTCAAGGGTTACATCATCAATTATATGTCTGCTTTAGTCTGGATACCCATGTAGAAAATTAATTACCATTTATGCTTTTCTTTCTTTCTACAGAAGCCATCGGTTGATTTTGCCAAACAAGTTATTTATGCTCTCAAAGAAATGGGTATATCAAAATTGGGGCTGCAGGATTCTGTTGGGGTGATAAGACTAGTTTCTTAACTGCTTCAATTAAGTAAAATTAAATTTAAATTTATAATTTCTCGACCTATAATTGCATCAATCATCTTCGATAGCCAAGGTGGTTGTAGAACTAGCAAATGATGCTAATATTCAAGTTGCTGCACTCTTGCATCCTACATTTGTCACTTTGGATGACATAAAGGGTATGTTTCTGTTCAAGAGTATTAATCATAATCCCTCGGTTATTGAATATAATTCATGTTTGACTTTTCAATAGACGTCTCATTTGCTATGCACGCATATAATGTATATATGTGTGTGCTCTCAAAGGGCCAAAGTAAAATGACACTAATTTTAACGTTATTTTACTTATTTTGTGAAAAAAACGTTAAAAGTGTTGGGATGAGTAACTTCAAACGATAACTTTGAGCCGGGGACTCCTTCGTAGCATACTCTCTATCCTAATTGAGATAAGGTAATGTTTGGTTCCATTCTCCTCCCATACCCTACTAAAATTAAGAATATATTGGGTAAGTTTGTTAGTTTTGACTTTTCAATGGTAAAACCTAAACACGAAGGTCGATTTCTTCTTCTTAGATTCTTGTCACCAAATGTATGATCATTTGTAGTAATCTTTATATGATTTAATCTAGCTTTCAGGTTATTTTAGAAGTCTTGTTGAGTTAATGTAAGTTTTGATCTTATGAGTTAATCAGTTGACTATGAATTGCAATTTTTAAATTCTTTTTTTATGTTAAAACATCTTGGACCAGAAATATCTTCACAGTTTTTTTACCTGATTCATAAGATGATTTTAGGGGTTAAGGTTCCAGTTGCAATCCTAGGGGCTGAATTTGGCAAGATATCTCCTCCAGAGCTTGTTAAACAGTTTGAGGCTGCATTGCAAGCCAAACCTGAGGTAAGTGTTTGCAAGCCGACCCGACCCAACACGACACAGCCCATTTCAACTAGAACCTCTTGTGATCCATTACCTGAAACACCGATCTTTCCAAGTTTTCATGGACCGGCTTATGCAGGTTGATCACTTTGTGAAGATATTTCCTGGGGTATCGCATGGTTGGACCGTACGATACAGAGATGAGAATGTAACAGCTGTGAAAAGTGCACAAGAGGCCCATGAGGATTATGTGGATTGGTTTGGTAAGTGTCTTCAGACAGCCCATTCGGCCTTGTAAAACCCGATTCGTGAAACTTATTAAGCAATGTGCTGCTGCGACGCGACACGACACAATAGCGAATACTAAAACTCAAACGAGAAACGTTAAATGTGTACTCTGTTATAAAAGCTAGACAAATCATCTTTTTGGGGCTTTACAATACTTCTTGATGTTCACTTGACAAACCATCTTCAACACATAAAAACACATGCAAATATCTTTTTGATTATGCTATTTTATATATCGTTGGTACGTAAACCTAAACTGCATAAATAAACCTTTTAATCCTATGGCTAGGATAATACACACTGCTTCATTTATGGTGCACTTATATAATGTATATATGTGTGTCATCAGGGCAAAAGTAAAATTGCACTAATTTTAACATTATTTTACTTATTTTTGTGAAAATAACGTTTAATACGTTGTGATGATCAACTTCAAACAATCACTTTGAGCCGGAGACTTATTCGGAGCAACATCTCTATCCCAACTGTGATAGGAGAAATGTTTGTCTTCATCCTTCCTCAAGACCAGTGGCGGATCCAGGATTTTTTTTTCAAATGATGTCACTGTATTTTTTTGTTCTAGTTTCATAGTATCGGACATAAAATTTTCAGGTCGGTTTTACCATTAAGGTGAGGTAATGTTCATCACATAATAAAAATGATACAATAAAAATTTTGAATAGAACTTAAAAAAACACATTATATAAACTCGATAGTTTTTTTACATTTAAAAAAAATTACTTATAGCTGTTTCTTACAAATTTCATCTTTTGAAAATGTTGCATTACAATTATACAGAAAGTTGTTAAACTAATTTTTTTTGGTGCTATGATAATACACAGTCTTTTGCATGAAATATATAGAAATAAACAATTCATTAGGTACCATATTTTAAGTTTTCTAAATCAATATATGTATGATATTGTGAGTTTTTTCAAGTATTCTAAAATGTGTTCACATATTGACACCAATCATTCGCTATGTCTTTATACAGATTAACATTTGTCGTTTGAAGATGCTTATAAAATCGTTTAATTTTTCAATTATTCGAATTTTCTATCTTGAATTTTCATTCTTTGGAAAATGTAAATTTTAATTCGGTCTGAATCAGATTCAATTTAAATTAAAATCGAGTGAATTCAAAGACTAAAATTACTTTTCTGCATCAATGTTTGGTTATATACACACTTAACCTTTTATTTTAACACCCACCCTCGTATAGGACATTCTAACAAAGTCCTAACTTATATATGTACAATCCGTTGTAACCAGTTTATTGTATCCCGAAGTGTATTTAGTTATATATACACAAAATATGTTTAAAACTATCTTGTTGAATTAAAAGTCATTGGGTCCAAGTATAAATGTGTTTTAAGCAATTTTGTTGAATAAAAATCATTAGCTTTAAATATTGATTTCTATAATTGCTTTGTCAATATAAAGTTATATTATTTTGAAACTTGAAAGTGTTTAACACTTACATTTATATCAAATAATCATTTCAAAAAAA
The DNA here is from genome assembly GCA_009363875.1 of Mikania micrantha. NCBI lineage: Eukaryota > Viridiplantae > Streptophyta > Magnoliopsida > Asterales > Asteraceae > Mikania > Mikania micrantha. The sequence continues at coordinate 67,531,216 of CM018698.1, forward strand.
TCAAACACCGTAAAAGCTAATATTTGGGTTTTACATAATTAAAACCTTCTGAGTTGCATTGAAAACTCTCGTTTTAAAGAAATCTAAAATGTTATATATATATATATATATATATATATATATATATATATATATATATATATATATAGGGGAAGGTTCCCCTAAAAAGTATATTTTGCCTAAGAAGGCTAAGAAGTATTTTAAAAACTTGAAAACCGACTCAAACAAACCCCGATTGAATTAATTTTTACATCATTGGAACCGGCTTGTCGAACCCTAAAACCCAAACCTTAAAAAATAAACAATAAACCCTAATATTAAAACCAAAACTTTAAAACCAAATATTTAACATAAAGATACAACTTAAAAGCTAAAAACCAAGCCCTAAAACCCAAAATCTAAATCTAGTTGTTAAAACGAAAACTTAAAATCTAATATTGTAGGGTTCAATTAGACGGTTCCAATGCCATCGAAATGAGTTCAATCGGCGTTCGTTTGGGTCGGTTTTGGAGATCTTAAAAATCCTTCTTAGCCTTCTTAGGCAAAATATACTTTTTATTTGATCTTTCCCCTATATATATATAGGGTATGGTTAAAATGAAAACCACGTCTCAATGAGAAAACCGCGAAAACCATGCAGAAATCACGTAAAACGAACGTATTTTTTTTTGAAAATTTTTTTACATGTTTGTAACACTATTGGACACATTTTTATAAAAAAAATATAAAAAAAGCGCCGACTAGATATTTTTTAAAAAAATATTTTATAAACCCACGTAAAACTTACGTAACAAAACTAAATTTTTTTTCAGTTTTGTTACGTAGGTTTTACGTGGGTTTATAAAATATTTTTTTTAAAAATATCTTGTCGGCGCTTTTTTTATATTTTTTTTATAAAAATGTGTCCAATAGTGTTACAAACATGTAAAAAAAATTTCAAAAAAAAACGTTCGTTTTACGTGATTTTTGAATAGTTTTCGCGGTTTTCTCATTGAGATGTGGTTTTCATTTTATCTTTTCCCTATCTATATACTATATATAATGTATATATGAGAGAGAAAATGAGATATCTTAAAATTAAGAAATGTGCAACAATTCATGCATGTGGTACAACACGTGATGCTACCTGATGCGTAATGAAGTGGAGAGAAACATGCATTCAAAATCACAATTCAAATTCAAAAAACATACGTCTCAACAAAACCCTAGCCCCAATCACTCTCATTCTCTCTAGCGGCCACAACCGCACCATCTCCGACGGAATCTAGCACCACCACCTCCGATGAGAGTCCAGCACCACAGTCCCGCCACTGGTGGATAAGCAAGTTCCTTCTCACTCAGTTACAACATGCGATGGTGGTGGCTGGGTGGTATACCGCACGCAATACGACTCCCCATACTCGACGACAATGACAAATGTGGTACATGGGTTTTACCCAGGCCTCGCCATGCTTTCGATCGAAGAACAACACCACCCTTGGCAACCCTAGGTCACGGTTCCGTTGCAAAGGTTGTTCTCAAGTTAGGGCTCGACTATGCAAGAGGAAACCCATCTTCTAGGTTTGTTTCACTGTGATGAAAACACACTCCTCTTAAACCATAGTATATAATGTTCGTTTGGTGTTATTGTGATCCTGAGCTACCTAGAATTGAATGTAACTAATAACCTCATTTTTATTTAAAATAATACACATTTATGGATGAGTATATCTAGATGTAATAGTTTTCGCTAATGATTTAATCTTATTTAAGCTCTCTAATTGTTAGTTACAAAACTATTAGTTAATCTCAATCTAAGAATTAGTTTATTTTGTTTCTGATCTTCATTCAATTATAGTGGGATTCATGAATGATGAAATTATTAGATATATAACTAATTTTACAATGTCTAATGTATACTCTGTTAGATTCGGGTTTAATTTTTTTTTTTGTTTCAGGTTCAATTTGTTTTTTACATTGGACCTTGCTATCATAAAAATAAATTGAAATGTTACATTTTTAATCAAAAAACGTATAAAAAAACTTGAAATGCCACAATTATGCTTTCAGTAACTTGAATATGTAACTGTTGCTGGTTTGAAAGAGATGTAAAGTAACTATCTTTTAGAATTATTTGCATAATGTTTGATCATTCTAGGACCTGTGTTATTGTTATTAAGATTATATTCATTCAAAATACATATTTTAAGCAAACATTTGCTGAACATATTATTAATACACACAAACATTTTATTAAATGTATTTATACAGGTTCATGTGTGCAGTTAGTTTACACAGTTTTGACCGTGGGACTGGTCGGTGAGGGACGCCTAATGGTGGCGTTCACCATTTAGTTTACACAGTTAGTTTAATTCTATGTATGCAGTTAGTTTACACAGTTAGTTTAATTATATATGTTTGTAGTTAGTTTATAAAGTTAGTGAAAACAACATCTGTTAAAATTAGGTTAATTGTATATAACACATTTGATCATCCGATAGCTGAATAGGATATTGGAATAAGAGCTTATAGGTACTTTGGTTGGTTTTTTTATTGCTTTTATGAAGGTGTATGCACATGTGTTTAGTGTCTTTATGTGTTGGTTTTGTCTATATGTTTACCTCATAAACTAAGTATCTCACTTAGCTGTCAATCAAAAACAAAACAAAAAAATCTTCTAGAAAATTAGTTAGAGCTGATGATTCGCGCGGGTTTACTCCTAGAAGTTAAAGTCATTTTTAATTTACTAAGTTAAAAAATTGTTTTTATGGTGGTTATGACTCAAAAACGAACCATGCAAACATTTAAAATCACCAACTTAAGTGTTATGTTTCCCGCCGCATCGCGCGGGCATCTGACTAGTATATATATATATATATATATATATATATATATATATATCCAAGTCTCATATAGTTGAGATTACTCTAATATCTTATCAAATAAATCTTAAGTAAATAGTTATTGCATCAAACAAAATCTGTTAATGTCGATTCACACTTAACCTAAGAATAATTTGTCATTTATAAATATATATATAATTGGGTGTGAGTATATATATTGCCAAATGTTTATCTTTGTTAATTTAGTTAATGTTAACCCTTTTCCGTCAAGGAGTTCATGAAGTATAAATTGCAACACGCACGAGTCGGAATAAATTCGATGGATATTATAAGGAGTTAGTGTGCGGGTATACTCTCCGGATCAGTTTGCATACGCGAACTCATTTTGAGAACCGGTAACCCGATTTGGGATCCGAGCCCACCGATGGACTCGGTTTTGCATCACCCTTGTTTCCGAGCACTCAGTTATCGTTGTTGACCATATATGTCTTTAGTTGACTGCTTGGCCAGCTTTGACTTATTCCTTGAATGAAGCTCGGGTTTTCGGGAATGACCCGATCAACCCCGAAGTCCACAGATCGGACCCGTTCTCTTCTACTTATGGCCATTAACATCAAGTTACCAGCAGATCTGGATAAAACAACATGAAATCAATCCAAATACATCAGATCTTAAACGATTCGTATACGATTCACCATGTTTTGAGCCATCAAAAATCGACTCACATTAGATAGGAACCTCACATTAAGTGAAGTAATTTAGATCTGACCAAAATGATTGTCACCAGGAACTGATTATGTCGTTACCAGCACAATAGCAAAACAACAGATTATACTGGCCTTTATCCCACCGAATCTCGATCAAACATAGTTAAATATCAAGATTTGATCATTCAGTTGCTTACCTTGTGACTGGTTGTTTACGAAGACTCAGTTCTAGGCTCGTGAGCTCCTGATTACGGCTGGAGATGTTGCCAGAAGGGGCGTGAACAAACACACACACACTTGCGGTTGCTGTGCTGCTGCTGGAAGAATGAGAAGGACCTGCTGTGAGAACCACCGTGGTTCATCGGTTGTAGCATCGCCTGAAATGGATGGGTGAAGGGTCGAAGAGGTTGTTGTAGCTGAACAAGGGTTGGTGACCGGAACAGGATGCAGCGGGTCTACCTTCTGGTTCGAGGCTCACGATCGTACACGCACACACATCTGGGTGTGTGTTTCACATGTGATAATTGCGTACGAAGAATTACGTCATCAAAGAAATGAGCACATGTGATCGTGTTTAAAATTCATGCGGAGTAGACAATCGAAATTATTGTGGGATGATAGTATGTGAGAAATGATGAACGTGGGCGAAAACCGCGTACAAAACGGAGTTACGGATGGTCCGGAATCGCAAAACGAAGTTTCTGTCGAAAAATGGGAAAAATGGTCTTCGCGGTACGCGATGGATAGGTTGAGGGTTCTCCGCGGTACGCGATGCTCCAAAATATCTGAGATTTCTCCGGATTTCTTCGCGGTACGCGAAGCCTACTTTTCTTCTCTCCGCGGTACGCGAAGGATGCGGCGGTGGAAAAAGTTGACAGCATGGTTAAAAGATCAGATTGCCAACATCATCATCATTTCTTATCTTCCAGCCGAAGCCACCACCACTATACTCGAAAATTTCATCATCCAACACACAAAATCTTCATTTTAAAGCTTCTGGGACGGTTAGATCGCATCAAGGAACGCTTATACGAGTTCAGATCATCTTTCTATCCGCAGAACTCCTCCAGATTAGGTAATGGTTCAATCTAACCTTCTATTTAAATTATGAGTGATTAAATCTTAGTTTTGAACGTAATGAGATAGTTAGGGTTGTTGATTATTGCCTAGATGATGGCTAGGATTGATTATAAATGACAAACTCGAACTACTAACCGGTAAATCCTTGTTTTGATCCGTTGTAATGCCCGGTTTGCATGAAATCATAATTGTGACAATGTAGGTGATTAGTTTGATTAATCCTTGACATGCAACGTGAAAACCATGTGTTTCAAACTAATCACAGTCATTAACATACTCGTTGGAACGATTATCTGATGTTTCTGATAACAGTCAGATTAGTATGTTAAACTTGGTTATTAAACCTATTCTAATACTACATTGTGATATTTCATGATATTCGGGTCATCAATAACAAGGATTGGTTATTCCTAAGCCATTAAACTGTCTAGAAACTGCTTAAGCATTATAATCAACAACATTAACTATTTGATTAATCTGAGATCATACTGATTAATCAAGGAGTGTCATCAACCTACTATTGGGAATCTGAATCAGTATAGGTTCCTACATTATCATACATTGTATGATATTACATTAAAATATGTAATTAAATACTAAACATCGGGCTGATGACTGTTAAGGCAATGTCTTGGACATTGGACGTTCAAAACGATTTAATCAGCAAGTTAAAACATAAATAACATATCAAACATAAACTAGTGCAGAATCTCATCATTAGCACCAGTTGCGTGTGTTTCTACAATTTGAGACATCAAGTGAGTTTCGTACAACCCCTTTTCTCTTTATTGTTTTATAAACATCGGGGTAATACTGCAAACTGTTTTCTGAACATATGATATGCATCACTGATATCTGTGTGATTTCATGTGACTTTTTGTGTGATTTCATGGGATTTTGCCGTTAGTATCTCTATCACAGTATCAAAAGTCCTCATCTCTTGAACTGTATCTAGTGAACCCATGTGGGGCCAAACAGGAATCATTGATAGTACTATTGGCTGACAACCCATTCGCTGGGAGGATTGCATCTCCCCTGGTGTGAATGTTTGATACCTGGTTACGAAACGCTTTCTTAATGTTAGTGATAGACATTAAGATTATGAGGCATTAAGATATTTACCGACGGGTAGTATCTTCGTGAACGAACAACTGTCCGAAAGGAACTAGATACGGGTCCCATGGTTATCATGAACTGAAACTTTGAGAACATACTTATCATATCATATTGTTTTTAGATTAAACTGTCGAACTCACCAGCTTTGTGCTGACGTTTTAAACTTAACATTTTTGCAGGGCAGCGGTGATAATACGGTGAGGATGCACGTCACACTTGTGTAATTAAGAAGTTTAGATTGTGTAATAACTATGTTGTTATATGACTGTATTGACGAAACCTTTGTATGGTATTTATTTTAAGTGAATCCGTGTGCTGTGATATCGGTTCAAGTAAGTCACACCTCATCTCTGAGACATCACCACTATGCTTCCGCAACCAATAGAATGAGACATATGACATCATCTCAGGTGACGGGAGGGCACCATGTGGGTTCCATGGCTGCTTCTGTCGCGTGAAATGAGGTGCGCCAGAGGAGGAGGATGATCGGTGCTAGCTGCTGCTCTTCTTCCTTTTCTTGTTCGGTTTCAGGAGCGCACACACAGTGTGTTTTGTGTGGAGGAGACGGCTGTAGATCGAAGCTCCAGTTGCTGTTGGGTGGTTGAAACTTGCCGGAGAAGGGAGCTGGTGCCGGAGTTAGGGGTGGTCGGCGGCCATCTAACCTTTGTTAGAGAAGAGGCCGGCTGCCTCTTTTTCTGCCCTTTTCTTTGATCGGGAAAACACAGGCGCACACACACACACACACACCATTTGTGTGTGTTTTTGACAGCTGATAGAAAAAAAATGGGGGGAAACATGAGATGCTTTTATAGGTAGGGTTTTGAAGATGGAAGGAAATACCTTAGGTTATTATGTATTTTGTATAAACCATTATATCTAGTGTGATAAATCCGTGCGAGTCACCTTTCACTACCGGTTATTATTCCATGACTAAAACATGTTAGAAATCACACGAAAAATCTTGCAATATTAATTCGTCGAATAAAAATAAATCTCGCAAATAATGAGTTTAAACCCATTTACGTATGTTTAACTGTTTAACCGTTTTAAAGCGTCTCCTAAATTGGTTTTTGATAAAAATAATAACACTAATATTATTTAGTGTTGAGAACTTACTTATCAAGTTTGGGATAATAACCGTTTATCGAACGTTAATACATAACTTGTTCGTTTTCTTTTGAAAGTCCACATTAATTATATAATAGTCCATTAAGAAAACTTGTAAATTTAACCGGCTTATCTTTGTAGATTAGGCCTTAGTTAGGCCTGATTTCTTATTGGACCTCATTGGGCTTAGTTGAGCCTAGCCCATTTAGTTCGGTTGACCACGAATTGTTTACTGAAATTTGACGACTGTTACAAGGATTTTCTCATTTCCCTCAATAAGAAGGCTTCATCATTTACCTCATCATTTGCCTCATTAAGAGGACTTCATCATTTTTTTTCCTTGTTTAGAAGACTTTATCGTTTGCCTCAACAAGGGGACTGCATCATTTGATCCACTTTATGCATGACAATCTTATCATAAAACTTTCCTTTGATAACATACGAATGCACACTATCACATAACAATAACATGAATTTTATTATACATGAGACAGTGGCAAGTATCCTTTATCATTAAGCTTGTACTAATACAAAGCTTCTTAAGTAGTTTCTTGAAACAGATGCAAGACTCTCTTAACACCTGTAACCGTATTAAACAACATTTTACAACCTATACTTTAAGATCTATATATATTATATGCATGTTCAACATCTATTATCTTGTGAAGACAAGATAGTTCATTAGACGACAACAATGTTGCAACATTTATGTATCCTTTTCTAACATAAATAGCATATAGTTAGAGTTATTAAAATCATCTCTAACATCTTTAGCATACCAGTTCTAGGTCCAAACAGTCTTCACATTACTTCTTGTCAAAAGTAAGCCTTATCATTTCAACCGTTCATAACCTTTGATCTATCTTGATGGTTTAACATTTCTTTTCATTCGCATTTGACATAAGATTGACTCTAGACTTTGCATTCACTTATACCTAATTTTAGGCATGCATTCATTTATATTCGCTTATTAACCCATAATGACACCTTTATCGCCTATGTTCGTGTAGTCAGCTTTAATATCTCACTTTCACATTTAGTAAACATAGGCAAAATTCTCAATTCCTAATGTCAATATGTATTTCTCAACCTAGTGGGACCTTGTCAGGATTTAGGATACTAACAAAACACTATCATTCATGACACAGAGAATAATCTCATTAAATCTCTAAGTCAAATTGTAACTTACATTACCTCAATCGGATGTACTCATCCTTACTTTATAATATTATTCATTCGCAAGTGATGAATAATTCATCCATAAATGAAGTTTCTTGTTCGTTAGTAAGCCATTTCCTTCATTCGTAAGTTAGTTCCATTATTCGTAAGCCAATTGGATCACCTACACATAAACTCAGTCACCCATAGGTGAGCTAGGTCACCTACAAGTGAACCCTATTAATCACAAGTGGAAATGGTCATCCGTACATGAACCTGGTCCTCCTCAAGTGATTTGGTACAAACGTACTAACCTAAATCTCTCGCAAATGATACGAATCATTCACAAGTGATTTGGCCATATGTTAGTATGCTTTCTTATCAGCATATGATTTTTCTTCTGCCAGTAATCTATCATTTGTAACTGAATTTCCTTCAATCACAAGTAGGTCATTCGTTCATAACTGAAATAACACCTATAATTGTTTTAAGTTAATTATAAGGATTGGAACTTACATACCCTTGTAGGTCACTCGTACTGATTTTCTTCATCCATAATTGATTTCTTTCGTCCATATTGATATACATACACTCCTATCTTCATCATGTTATCGTTGCCCGAATGGTTATACAATGCCCTACATCCACCATCGTTGTCCTTGTCACTTCCCATGTATGTTTTACGTCCTGGACCGTCATCATCTTCAAACTACATTTCTACCATTGATCTAACTATGTTTCCATGTTCTAATGGTTTCCTTCCTTATCGACCTTTTAGGGTAGGTCATTCAACAATAGCTTCCCAATAACTTCAACAACGAATTCAATGTGACCATAATGCAATTTAGGACATATAAGGTGTCCGTATGATGGACAAAAATACAAAATCAGTTGTACAGTAAATCATTAATAACAGTGTCCGAAATATCATCAATCATTTACTTTTTCAACCGTGTTTCTATTATTCTCATTCATACTTTATACCCATTAATCCATGAATCTTTGTCAAACCAATAAAGTAAGACCTTAACCAGTATCCATCTGCCTAAACAAGCATTACCAATTGTTTCTACAACTCTTTCAACCATTCTAATTGCATTTTGTTCTTTGCCTTTATTGGCATCAAATAGTAATAATTCATTCGGACATTGAATCCTTCATTTTGTGTCCAAGTCATATGACAGATGAAACCCGAGCATTAGTCGTATAGATAAATCTGTAACCACAGTAGCTAATTGCGGTCACTATTTATCTTTACTCGTGTGTCTAGGGTTTCTTCCACCACATGCTTAGTTCATTTCCTAATAAACATTTTTACCAATAATCAAGACAATCTTACATATTCATGCATCTCAACACATATAGGCACATATACATGCATTTTCACTTTAACTAATTCACATTAACTTTAAGACACGTATACATTAAATATATTCCAACTATATTATAACATACACCCTTTACTTTACTAAGATGCTCGTGGCAACGAACTACCCTTGACTGACTTCCTTAGCTTTGGTCCCATTCTCAGTTTAAGTTCAGGCATCAGCTTATGCTCGAATCTCTCAAACTATGTCACTGATACCAACTTGAGAGGCCCCGAAACCCGGGAGTCTCCTCGGTTGACTAGGCATCAAAAGCATAGTTCTTAAACCATACAATAATCATATGTTATAGCAGCGGAAATAATTACATAACTTTTAATCACAATTAAAACATCTAAACCACATTCGTAAATTATTCTTTAATCTCAATAGGAAAGGCAGTTCTGGAATAGGTAGTTTTCATGTCATGCCACGAGCTATCATATTATTATCATAACTTGCTCAACCTGACATGCATGCTAAATCAAGTCAGCTTTCGCTAGTGAGTTATAAGTTAAATTTTTAAATAAATCTTTACTCATTCATATCATCACATAATATAACATAATTCAAATACATAACATACATGCCATCATAACATCAATCATACTGGGAAGAAAACTTCACCCTCAACTGCTGACCCGAAGGCAACAGGCTTATGCAGCACAAGACACTTCAATTGACGACCCGAAGTCGACAGACTTGTATAAATACAAGACACCTCAACTGCCAACCCGAAGTTGACAGGCTCATGCATGCATAAGACTTTCTCAACTTGCGACACACAGTAGACAGGCTTGTATAAATACAAGACACCTATACAATCCATTAATCCATTCACATGTGTTGAGTTTCTCTTAACTAGTTTCATACGTATTAAGAGGTTCTTGGTCATATCAACAAACTCGCATGTTCGTGCTTGTTTAGTGTTCTTAATCAATAGTATTAACCACTAAATAACGTTCAAATATTAGATCTAATCCATATATTATCAAGCTAGTAGGATAAATCGAATCATTACCTGTTCAGACGGATTTTCGGTCGAAAACTGATGATCCTATGTTGTAGAAATCATCCCCAGCTCGCTTATGATGTTTCTATAGCTTGATCATACTGATTTGGGGATTTAAACTTGTGGAGATCGACTTTTGAAGTTTGTAGCTCGAAGGAAGAAGATAGAATAACTTTCTGCATGTTAATCTAATGATTCTAGGCTCTTATAGTCGGTGTCCCTTCGTCGCGTACCGCCTAGAGGGCATGAAGGAGGCTTGGCGTACCGTGAAGAAATCCGGAGAATCTTAGATATTTTGGGTTCTTCGGGTACCGCCAAGAGTTCCCAAAATCTTCTTGGCGTACCGTTAAGGATCTCGAAACTCAATACTAACCTAATTTTCTTCCTTTCATAATTCCATACATTATGAACTCAATATTCAAGTTTCATACTACCTTTATTTTCAAAACAGATCATTTATACTAGTAAAATAATTTATAAAATATTTTCCTATGAAACTAAAGGATCTAAATTATAAACCAACAAATTTAAATCGTTTAACGGTTTGGTTTCGATTACCATTTAGGTTTATCATTGGTTTTAAGACGAATAATATATACATACAAAATTTTAACAATTTTTATCAAAAATTATTTTTTTTTAATACATAATTTTCATATAACTAATGAAAAAAAAGTTGACTCTTGGTTGGAAAATTGCATTCGTGCTTACAAAATTAGAACAATCAATGTAATCACATCATAAATAATGCAAGTATATATTCCAAATGTAAACAACTAAACCAAATAGAAAATATAAGTGTATAGCATTTGTTTATATAACATTCGTCCGGTCATCATCTTGGTCCGCCATGGTCGTATCTCCCGTGCCAAAAATGTTGTCGGTTTCCACGTCTCCTTCGATAGTATTTGCTACAATACGGGTCCATTCCCACAACCTTTGCCAAAAATACCGCTCTGGTTTTGATATAGGCTTGACAATATCCGGCTCGGGGGTTGAGGACATACCCACTCAATGCTTAGATGAGTCACCAAATCAAACATGTTAAAAATAAAAATAAAATAAAATAAAAATAAAATTTGGAAAATAACACTAAAACTAAAAGCAAAAAAAATCAAACTAGTGAAATGATACACACACACACACTATCAACTAAGCTAAATCACCAACTCTAATTTTTCTCGAAATCCCCGTGTCTCCGGCAATGGCGCCAAAAACTTGATGTGCGTGAAACTATATATTTTATATAGTGGATTTTTCACACAGATTTTAGTTTTAAAATGGTTTTTACTAAGAACTAAATCACACACGATAGGCAAGTGTACCTATCATATAGTAATATAGCTTATGGTAAGAACCAACTATCAATCCGTGGACACGATAGCTCTCGATAGTAGACCTCGGTCAATGTTTAGCAAACACATGAAAAATTGGGTATGTGAATTTTAATATAATAACTAAATAAATAGATATTTGAAATAATCTAAAGTCTAAGAAAATTGCCTAGATTATGAATTCACTTAGTCTAGTGATGAGATTAATATGAATTGGCAAATCAAATTTTGACTAGATTCCGGTCAAAGATATCTAATCCTATAATCTTTTGGAAAATTTAAAATGATAAACACATTCTAATCACCTAGGATTATTCTATGAAGCCTAATGTCAAGGTCTATGTCAAGATTTATCCAAGAATTAGTCATCCGTCAAGAATCTTGATTCTACAACTTAAGGAAAACTAATATGACTTATACACACTAATCACCCTAAGTTGCATAAATTCAACAAAATCACAATTTCTCCCAACTTACAATTTATGAACACAATCATGCAAATGAGGTCATTTGGCCATAACTTCCTAACTTACATGTTAATCATATTCAACAAATCATAATATCACCATGGTCTTTCCAAACTCTAGTGAAAGAAAGTATACTTATGCAAGTTTCATAATATTCAAGAAACCAATTATCATTCATAATCTCATGGCATAATCTTAAAAAACAAGTTGTAAGATTATAAACAAATGTTTGATCATGGTTTTCCAACATAATATGACTAAACATTCATCATTCTTGAACACTAATCAACCTACACAAATATACAACATCATTGGAATACAATCATAACTTCATCTTGAATCTTGACATAAACCATTTCAACCAATTCATAAAATCAACATAACATGAACATAAGTTTCATCATAATCTAGACAATGAAGTGATTAGCCCATAAGGCTTACAAGAACAAAAATAAAGCGTGCAAAATTAACAAGAAACATGATAGAAATGACAAATTCAAACCACTAGCAAGCAAGGACTGGAAACAAAATTTTGTTGGATGCTTCTTGGATCTTCAAGACCTTCAAAATGTCCCTTAGAAAGCTTGGAAAATTCTGATCAGTGGGTGTTTTTGCTCCAGGAAGTCCAACCTTTTCAAATGAAGAGAAAACTCAATTTATAGAAAGTCTGGTATTTGGCATGCAAGGTGCTACAGTGCTCCGCTTTTGTCTGGGGCCGTTGTCGAAGTTGCCATTTTCAGCTAAGTCCTGAAAATCGACTCAAGGTGTGATGTGTTGTGAAACACATCTAATTTTCCATTTTTTTTGTTGAGTTTCTGTACAGTTTTATTCGGTTTTGGAGTCGATTTATGCTGGTTCTTCACATTTTTATAATTTGATGCTTGCAGGTAATAAACGTGTTATTGTGGCACAAAAGATCAAGAAAACGAGCTCCCGGGTGAACGAGAACAGACCTGAAGACAAAGAAAGAGAAAAACTGAATTCTGGTGATCCTCGCGTAGCGCGATAGGTGGAAATTACATTTTTGCCCTTTTTTTAATGATGATGGGTTGACCCGACTCTTTTTTCAGGTAGCGAGAAGCCTCGCGTAGTGCGAGGAATGTTTGGGTGTCTGTCGCGTAGCGCGACAGGGTTAGAAAATCAGAATTTCAAGTTTTATGTTTAGAAAACGGCTATAGGCTAGGGTATTGGAGATAGACAATCAAAAAGAAGTTTTGGATGGCTAGAGGAAGATCTAGAAGGTTGGAAGGCTAAGGATTGAGGATTGAGGGCTTAGGATCAAGGATCTCGGGTGTTCATCATTCGGTTTACTTTGTTTCTTTGTTTCTCTTTGATTTTCATGTTTCTCCTTTACTTTAAACAGATTATGGATTGTATCTGTATAATGTTTCTTGGCTAATATTATAGAACTACCTTGGTTATGATGATTACGCATGTTTAACATTAGTTTTTATCGGTTTTGGGATTATGAGTATGTGATGAACTCATGATGTAACAAACTTGGTTTGGATTATTGGATGTTTTATGTATGTTTATAATTGTTTATGGATTGGTGATTTATTCCTCGTGTGCCTTGATGAACGTCTTTCATATAATAGGTGCATGCTAGATCAATTACTGTGTGTTTTTGATTAATAGATGGTTTACTACGTACGAGTTTACCATAGGAGTGATTATCTTGATATAGATATACTAGATGTGCAACTAATCTCGATAACCGTGAGGTGAGATATTATGGGTTTGTCTAAGGTGTTATAGGTATTAGTTTAGAGACTTTGTGAGAAGATCTATCTAGTGTGTTTTTCATCTGTGTTTACCGAATCTAATAGGAAAATCCTAGTTATCCCTTACACTTAGGTGTTTGAGACTTTTGTGCTGTAAGGTAGATTGTATAGCGGATACATTTTGAGTATAACTGGATGACTTATGAGGGAAATCCATTCAACCGGTGGTTTGATGGCTTTTAGGACTCTTAGTTGACAATCCTTGAGAAGGGTCGAGGGTGCTCTAGGTTTCTTTTTAGTTTAGTAATTTAAGATCCCGGTATCACATCGTTTCCATTACCGATAGATCCTTTGTTGAGCATGTGTAGGATTCATGCCTAGGTAGTACTCTTTCTTCGTTTGATCTTCGTTTCTATCTTTGTTTTAGTTTGGTGTTTTCACTTTAGCCTTTCTTTTAGTTATTCTTAGTTTTGTTCGCAAAACCCCCTTCCTTAATAATATTTTATTTAAGTACAAATTTTGTATAGATAAGTCTTTTAGTTTCTAGTTAGTGCTTTCTGTAGAAGTCTTTGGGTTCGATATCCGAACTTACTTTTTCTATACTATTTTGACAGGTTCACTTGCCTGTTAGTAGTTTAGTTTAGAGAGTCTAGAGCATTACTTAGTGTCTAGGATAGTTGTAATTTTTATTTGTTTTAATTAGACTACTTTGCACACATCAAGGTGTTAGGCACGGTCGTGCCAAAAAGGCGCACGGTCGTGCGCGTGTCAAAGTGGCCGGCACTATCTTCCCTTGGCCCGGCACTGCCTTGCTTTGGCCCGGCACTGGCTAGCTACACGGTCGTGCAAGGCTCATGCACAGTCGTGCATGTGTCAGCACTACCTAGCATGGCCCGGCACTACCATGTTGCACGGTCATGCAAGTGTCACGCACGTCATGCAAGTGTCAGCACTTCCATGCATGCCCCGGCACTACCTTGTTGCATGGTAGTGCAAGTGTCAGCACTGCCATGCATGGCCCGACACTACCTGGTTGCACTGCCAGTGTAAGATTTGGCACGGCAGTTCACATATGGGGATTTGTTAAGAAATTGCTGAAATTCCATATAACGCTTGATTTTCTTCCGAGCAAGGTCGTTTACCTGCAAATTCACAAAAACAACACTTGGGACTATTAGCGAATGAATTTGCATGTTTTTAATGTCAAAACCGGGGAAAAGATGTCAAATAATATGTATATTTTAACGTGTATCAGTCGTATCAACAAACTCACATGTTTGTGCTTGTTTAGTGTTCGTAATCAGCAGTATTAACCACTAAATATCGTTCAAATATTAGATCTTATCCATATATTATCGAGCTAGTAGGATAAATCGAATCATTACCTGTTCAGACGGATTTTCGGTCGAAAACTGATGATCCTATGTTGTAGAAATCATCCCCAGCTCGCTTATGATGTTTCTATAGCTTGATCATACTGATTTGGGGATTTAAACTCGTGCAGATATACTTTTGAAGTTTGGAGATCGAAGGAAGAAGATAGAATAACTTTTGGCATGTCAATCTGATGATTCTAGGCTCTTATAGCCGGTGTCCCTTCGTCGCGTACCGCCTAGAGGGCCTGAAGGAGGCTTGGCGTACCGCAAAGAAATCCAGAGAAATTAAGATATTTTGGGTTCTTCGCGTACCGCCAAGAGTTCCCAAAATCATCTTAGCGTACCGCGAAGGATCTCGAAACTCAATATTAACCTAATTTTCTTCCCCTCATGATTCCAGACATTATGAACTCAAATGATTTATAAAAATTTCCGGTTGTTACACGCATATCATATTCAAGTTTCACGGTTTGGTTTAAATCAACAAATTTAAATCGTTTAACGGTTTGGTTTCAATTACCGTTTAGGTTTATCGTTGATTTTAAGATGAATAATATATACATACAAAACACTAATTATTTTAACAATTTTTATCAAAAATTATTGTTTTTTTAACACATAATTTTCATATAACTAATGAAAAAAAAGTTGACTCTTGGTTGGAAAATTGCATTCGTGCTTACAAAATTAGAACAATCAATGTAATCACATCATAAATAATGCAAGTATATATTACAAATGTAAACAACCAAACCAAATAGAAAATGTAAGTATATAACATTTGTTTATACATAACAATATAAAAAAGTATAAAGAGGATACCATTGTGACGGTACAATTGAGCTTGCTTTTCTTTTTGTCCATCTAAGAAAGGAATATTATAAAGTTAATATATGCTAGGGCAAAATCAGGTAAACCTTTGAAAGAAAGTAATGTTTAACCACTCTGACTCACAACGGTGACCAACTAACATAAAAAACTTGTAATCAATAGATAAATATTAAGAATTATGGTTCTACATTCACATATATCAGACCATAAGAGGTAAAAAATATATATATATATATAAAAACCTTAAAAGCAGCACACACAATTACTTGAAAAAAGACAAAGAAATAAAAGAAAGCACAGGATTCAAACGTGAGTCGAATCGTTGTAAGTCGTGCGTCTTATCATTATGCTACGTGTCTTTTGATTTTTATTGAATGGTATAAATCTTGAGATTTATTATTGAATGGTTGACTTTTTCTAACCAAATCTTGAATCTTAAATCTAAATCTAATCTAAGAATCTAATAAATAAAATAATTAAGATATGCAAGGGATCAAAATTGATAAAGTTAAAATAAAATATTAATTAAACTCACATCAAAAACTAATGTTAATTAAACTCATATCATTTTAAGTTTTTAATTTACAACACTGTAACTCGTTTATACTCAAAACTTACAACGATGTTATGTCTTAAACGGTGATTAATTTTTGCAAACATGTAAAAGAAGAAAGTGTTGTAAATGTGTTACAATGATGTTAAAAAATTCAAGATTTGGCTTCATTTTGACCAAGTTATTTGAGTTAATGCTTTAAGAGTGAGTTATTATTTGTTCACATACATACATACATACATACATACATACATACATACATACATACATACATACATACATACATACATACATACATACATACATACATACATACATACATACATACATACATACATACATACATACATACATACATACATACATACATACATACATACATACATACATGGGAAAAATCAAATAAAATTATATTTTACCTAAGAAGACTGAAAATGATTTTTAAAACCTCAAAAACGGACCTAAAAGAACTCCGATTGAACTCATTTCTATGGCGTTGGAATCATCTCATCGAACCCTACAATATTAGCTTTTTAGTTTTAGCTTTAACAAGTACTTTTAAAGTTTAGATTTTAGGGCTTGATTTTTGGCTTTTTAAGTTTTATCTTTAGGTTTATGGTTTGTTTTTAAAGTTTTGGTTTTAGTATTTGGGTTTATTGTTTATAATTTAATGTTTGTGTTTTAGGGTTCAACAAGTCAGTTCGAATGATGCAAAAATGAATTCAATCGGAGTTTGTTTGGGCTGGTTTTCGTGTTTTTGAAAATCCTTCTTAGTCTTTTTAGGCAAAATAGACTTCTTAGGGGAACCTTCCCCTATATATATATATATATATATTGCTTGCAATGGGGAGAATAATTAGTTAGCTAGATGTACAAAGTGTACACTTTAGTTAATTTACTTTTCTTTCCATTCAATCCAAGAAAGGAATATAACAAAACTAACACATCATGTTAAGGTGGAATCAAAGTGTGACTTTGTAAGTTAGATATAAAAAGTATATACACACTTTAGTTTACTTTTCTTTCTACTCAATTTATTAATCCAAGAACATACTATAATATTAATAATTAAAATAAAACTAATACAATATTAAGATGGAATCAAAGTGTGACTTAGTAAGTATGGTTTAATCACCAACGCTTCGTAACAATGACCGATCGATCTTAAAAGCGTATAAGTAAAAGATAAATGTTAAAAATACTTTTGAATTTAATGAGTTAAAAAATAAAAAAATTCTAAAAACAAGGAAAAAACGGTTAAAAACACACAAAAAAACGTAGTTGACACAACAACTGGTTGAAAAAGGGGGAAAATAAAAGAAAGAGATAAAAATTCCTCATTTTGCTTAATTCTAATACTACATTAATCTATTAATCTATTAATACTAATAAATCAAAATAATTTTAGACACTTGTCATAATTCTAGGCAATCTAAATTTTAGTTTTCCTGCTTCTCTCTCCTCTTTAATTATTTATATTTATTTTTTAGTTAGAAAAATAGAAATAATAATTAATATATTATTAGTTATATGCATTTAAAATGAAATTAATTATGAATCTTTTAAATAAACCTATTTTTTTATTTAATAATTTCTATTTAATTTTCTAAATAATTCAAATTATATTTCTTAAAATATTTGAAAATAAAACATTTAAAAATAAAACATTAATGATACTATTTGTTATTTTATGAATGATTTTAAAATTTTTTAAACATTTAATATGATTGGATGATTTAAATGAAATAATTACACTATATTGAATTAATAAAGTAAATAATTAAAAAACAACTAAGTCATATGTATTAATATAAATTTTACGTCAACCCGTGTAATACACAGGATTTTAACCTAGTGAATTATATATGGATGATCCTATAAAAATTACAATTTTATCCTTTAAAAACTAACGAAGTTATGTTAGTTTTAACTGAATGGGTGCAGGTTGTAGACTTTTTAAAAACACAGAGTTGCAATTTGCAAAAATAAAAAAAAGGGTTGCAAACTCCAGTAAGAAATAAACCACAGGCACTACAAGAAACTGATTCTGTGCCGTCTATACTTATCCCGACGACATAAGTCGCCGCGAAAGAGCCATCAGCGCCGACGACTTCTCGTCGAGACACGCATGCCCGGAATTTTTTTTTCGCAGCCTATGCCGACGACTCCTCGTCGATACAGGTTTTGGGAAAAAGCGGGAAAGTTGGCGCCCTTTTGGTCTATCTATGCCGACTACAAGTCGTCGGCATAGATATATGTATTTTTTTTTATTTTTTTGCCTATTTTCACGATTATATCCGGTCTATTTTTTTTTCAGAAAAAGCTTTCCCCCCGACATGTCGTCGGGACAGGTTGATTTAAAAAAAAATTCACCGAAAGATCATATCCCGACTACAAGTCGTCGGGACAGGTGCCGCGCAAAAAAATAAACTAGATGCAGCTTTAGACTTCTGTTCTTTCTCCATTCACCCCTCTCTCGACTTTCTCTCGTTTTCTCTCGTTTTTTCGACTTTTGGCCGGATTTTTGAGCTTATTTCAGGTATTTGGAGCATAGATTGATGTGGGTTTTGAAGATTTAATCTCTTTTTTACTAATTTTGACTTATGTTCTTTGATCTTCTTAGGTTTTTGAAGATTCTATGGGTGTTTAACAATCTCTTGTGATAATCATGGATTCTTAAGGTGATAATCATTTTGCTAAAACTCTCGATATGGTCTTCCTTATTTGTAGAATCTAATTTCTTCTCATAGCTAGGTATTCGTTTGAAAAACAAGTTTTTGATCAGTTGCATTTTTTCGAGGTTTTGATTCTAAGTGCTCAGGACCATATATGCTGCCCTTAAAACTAGAAGCAGACTTGTTGTTTCTATATTATAGCAATTTATATGCTCAATCACCAAATTTTAAGATCAACTAGAAGCAGCCAAAATTTTTTTTTTCAAGAAGCTTAAGGACCTTGCTGAATAGACTTTTATTAGTCAAGAATCTTGGTAATTAGTTTCACAATATAACCTTAAAAAATCATATGGAAAAGAAAGATTATTCAATAGGCATACGTATATATGTTCATAAAAATTGTTGAACTTTTCTAGTAGAAGCATGACCTTGACTAAAAATTAAAAATAAAATACGCCTCTTGTTAGTCTGTTTACACGCAATTACTGACATGATGGCATGGTATATTTGTTAGATTTAGGTGGTGTTTGTTTTTTCAGAGGCAAAACGTCTGCGGTCTGCGGACCACATCTGCAGACCTCTTTTGCAGAAGAGGTGGACCAAACCCCTGCAAGAAGAGTGTTTTGGGATGTTTGTTTTTTCAAGTTTTAAAACCCCTTCCCTGCGTGACCGGAAAACCCAAAAATCAACGCCACCATCCACCAGGACCACCACCTACCCTTACGATGCCCTTCCTTCCACTCATCAACAACCCAAATACTTCGTCGTCAACCTGACCGTTATCTTTGCTCCACCGCAGCCGGCCACCGCAGACGGCGGCGATTACCTTATCAAACGAAAGTGAACTCCGGTCTGTAGGGTCTGTGGAGGGGGGCAGCGGCCGTGAGGGCGGTGGCGGAGGAAGGGGGCGGCATCTATGAAGGCGGTGGTGGAGGAAGGGGGCGGCAGCTGTGAAGGCGGTGGTTGTCGTCGACACTGAAGCTGGTTCTGGTAGTCGGTCGTCGGCAGTGGAGGGAGAATGGCGCCGGCGAGTGGAGGTGGGAGGTGGCGGTGGTCGTCGGCGAGTGGAGGTGAAGAATGGCAGAGGGGAAGAATGGCAAAGGCGATAATCGGAGTGGGAGAGATTAGGGTTTAGATGAAAAGACTCTGGAATGGCAAAGGGAGAATGGGGGAGTAGGCTGGAAGAGGTTTGAAGATGTGGGAAGAGGTTGGTCCACGTCCGCGCCAAGAAGAGGACGCGCAGACGTTTTTTAATGAAATGTCTGCGAGAAAACAAACGATCTGTAGAGGTCCAACCTCTTCCCGCGTCTGCGCGGCGCAGACATAAGAGGTCACGCAGACCTTTTTGGAAAAAACAAACACTCCCTTAATCTTGGTTTGTTGTTACACGCAATTACTGACATGATGTCATTGAACGAGACCTATCCCGACGACATGTAGTTGAGATAGGAAAATCTGAAATTTTGTAAACAGACCCTATACCGACGACATGTGGTTGGGACAGGGAAAATCTGAAATTTTTGAAAAACACCCTATACCGACGACATGTGGTTGGGACAGGTCGAATCTGATTTTTTTTTGAAAATAACCTATCCCGACGACATGTGGTTGGGACAGGTCAAATCTGAAATTTTTGAAAAACACCCTATACCGACGACATGTGGTTGGGACAGGTCGAATCTGATTTTTTTTTGAAAATAACCTATACCGACGACATGTGGTTGGGACAGGTCGAATCTGATTTTTTTTTTGAAAATAACCTATCCCGACGACATATGGTTGGGACATGTCAAATCTGAAATTTTTGAAAAATATCCTATACCGACGACATGTGGTTGGGACAGAGCTAATCTGAAATTTTTTGAACATACACTATACCAACTACATGTCGTCGGGACAGACTGATCTATACTGACGAGACCTGTGCCGACGACATTTTTGGCCTATTGGTATGATTTTATCCCGACGAACGTTTTCCCAACAAGTTGTCGTCGGGACAGGTCAAAACGAGCTATACCGACGAGAAGTCGTCGGGACAGGTCTTATCTTTTTCGTCGGGACAGGTCCATACTGTTGTTCTGAGGGTTGCAAATTACATTTAACTCTAAAAGAAATTATAAGATTTAAACGTGAGTCAAATCATTGTAAACCACACATCTTATTACCATAGCACATATTTTTGTTGGTTAACATAGGGCGAAAACCAAAATGAGGTATAAAATCCGTAACTTAGCCTTAGCAAGTTAGCAAATATTCAGCAGTATTCAGCAAAATAAGTGAGTAATCCAAATTCCCGAATATTCGTTAATCTGTATTTTTAGTTTAATTCACGTTAGTGTAAACGGATTTTTGATACGTATACATAATTAGTTTGATTGTGATGATTTGAACCTTTTAACACCTAATCAATTGGATTGGTATATTTTGTAAAAGTGTTTATTAGTTTTAACATTCGTAAATATTTGTTAATTTTTTTACAACATTTGTGTGGGAACCAAAACTAAAAGTGTTGGTTCATACTCAAACCCGTGACCTCCGCATACCAAGCCGTTTGTTTGAACCCACTTCGTCTACACCTTCAGATTGTTACCGATCAGATTGCTTTTTCTTGTTTAATGACCAAATGATAAATTTTATTCCTACCTTTTAGGCTAAATATTATTGTTCTTATAAATATTAGTTAGCAGGGTTATTGAGTTTAAAGATCTAGCTAATTTGATTAACAACACAAAGAAATAAACTAAACAATTAAGAAGAACTAAATAAAGATGATAGAGACGTGGCTTGGTTAATTTCAAAGATTTTAGGTTAAGTGCCATGTTGCTTATTTTGGGTGTCAAAAACACTTTTATTATATTTTATGGTTGACCATCTTCTTTAAGATTTATATTAACAAACAACACTATCATTTATCCAAATCAAAAGCTCCGGTTGTCGGTACCATGATTTGAAGAAGTCATTATATGTATACAAAGTAAATACAAAGAATGTTATATGATCTGGTTTACCTTATCAGACACACAAAGGTTGACTAAGTAACCGAGATGAAACCGACATTCACGATCTAATTATAGTCCACTCCTGTTGTGCTCGATGATGAAGTGCTCGGCGATGGTGGTGGTTGGGGTCAGTGGCCTCCAACGATGATTTCCAATATAACGATGACGCAGTGTGTGGTCGAGATTGTTGTCTACCACTGGGTTGAAGGTCCTCGAATCACAACGATGGTGCATCGAATTTTTGAAGGAGGTGGTGTGAAGGTGATGATAAAAAGTTGTGGTTACTAGACACAATGGTGGGGGTACTGGTGATGTTAAGGTTAATTCATACTTCATACTCTTTGTTGGCCCGCATAAATGAAACCGAAAGAAAGAAATTGATCGGTTGTATTCTAATAGCAATTAATTGAGATCAATTATATGCTCATTTAAGTAATTGTCGGTTACCACTAAACCGATGGCTTGAATACACAAGTAAAGATATCCTTGTTGTCATGGTTGCGATGTGGTTAATTCTCGTACAAATGTGTTTCCAAGTCAGTTTTCAGTTGGTCGGCACGATAACTTTAGTCGTGAAACAACTTATATTCAAATAGTATCTTTTCTAAATATATTAGGATAACCAATATATTGTAATGTTTGTTCAAGTTCATTTGACAATAATCGAGTCAAATGATATAAACTCAATTAGCAGTTGGATGCTATTAGATTAAGTAGTTCGGTTATCCAAATAATTAGAATGTTTGGTAATTAATTTGTTGTTAATTCATCGAAACTTTTAATTAAATTTGTAGGACTATTTTTAATTCATATTTATCTTTCAATCTCATTTATTGAGTTTTAATTTAGTGATAATTATTTATTATTATTTTTTTATATTATTATTTGAGTATTTAAATTGCATATATATATATATATATATATATATATATATTTACGTATTTTTTTATTTATTTATTTAATGTTGTATTTTTACGGGTATTATAATTTTTCCTCTCTTAAAAAAATTTCGTCCTCGAAATTATGTAGTTACGGATTTGCTTATTTTACAATTTACAGACTTACTCGTTTATATAATTATCTGTATACTAAAACTTTGCTTATTTAATATAGAATTTCAGATGAGTTTTCAGCACATATAGAACGGATAAGACATATACTGAAGAGTATACACCATTACATAGTAGATTATCCAGAAATTTCGATTTAATCAATTTCGCGTATTTGGAGCTATTATTTTCTCTAATCCCCAAGAAGCTTCACGTTTAGAATAGTTTTTTTTTTTTAATTATCAATTGAGCTCGTCTTTCATCGCATAATTCCCTCTTAAGGTCGAGAACCACTTCTAGTATTTCTTCATATGACTAATTTTCACGAATTTTCTAAACTGGATAGTACACTACGTATTGAGGATGATAATTATAACCTCATATTATTGATACATGAAAGAAGCTATGTACGTGTGATAGTTGTGGTGGTAATGTTAAGCGATGTGATACTTCGCCTACTTGCTCCAAAATTTCTAATGGTCCAATATCATGGACTAATTTCTCTTTTCAATTCAACATAACAAACGCATTTAAAACAGTTGACTTAGATTAATAGCAGATAAGCATGCAATAATTTAGTCTTTAATTGCTGGATAATTATTCTATTATAAATGTGCGCAACCGATGATGGATTCTCACATTATTAAAACTAGATAAAGAAACTATGATTCGTCAAATCCTAATATCAAAAGTTCTGAATATTTAGAATATCATGTTATATGAATTAATTAGTAGAGACATAATAAATAAGATGACGCACCGTATTTCCTATCACTCGCATTACTAAAGCTCGGAATATGTTTCATATTGAGTTTTCTTTAAGAAATAAACTCTGCACTTTTCTTATTCTCAAATGATCATTTAGAATACATCCATCGTATTAAGTTGTAAAAACAACTTTCTGCTTACGTATCTGGTAGATCACCCGAAACTTGTGGTGTGAAATCTCTAAAATTAAATCTAAATTCATGTCAACGTACTTAGATTAAAGCATTTGTCTTAATTTCATAACTACATCAAACGTTAAGACGAAACCAAAATTCATTGTAGTTGAGTTTGGTGATTATATCAGACTTCAATTCTCTTTAACCTTAATTACAATGAAATCTTATCAATTCTAATGAAAGAATCTTATCTTATCTTATCTTACTATTATAATAAACAAAAATAATTTTTGACACTTGTCATGTTTTTAAACCAATATTGCCACATGTCTTCATTTTATCATCTAACTCAACTCTCTTTGATATTAAATAATTTTATTAACTCTCTTATTAAATAACTAAAATATTAATGATAATATTTACTTTTTTAATGTTAAAAATGGTTTTAATAAATTTAAAATCAATTTTAAAAAACACATTAAAAAAGTTTCTAAAGTATTAATTTTTTCTAAAAATCAAAGATTTTTAAAGAGAAAGAAATATATGTTACATCGGTATTTAGAATTTTCTTTTTATACAGAACAAGTTTTCTAAAAAAACATATTTTTAAGAAAAATGAAATAAACTATAAACCATAGATTTTAAACAACATGAATTTTATAAACAAATAACATTTTTAACACGAAATGGTTCAAAAAATAATTACTTTAAAAACTAAAAGTTATAAAAATGATAGGGAAAATTGAAATTTTGGACATTTTGTTTAATGATATTTTTAAATTAGGTCTCTTAGCTTTAATAATTAAAAAATGGGTACCTTACCTTTTTGATTTTGAAACTGATAGCTTTTAATGTTAACTAGGGTTGTTCCCGTCGCACGCTGTGGCGGCTTATCACAGTACACCTATGAAATCGGATATTATATATCATTTCCAAAAGCATAAATTATGTAACAAAATCAAATATATCATCACAAACTCTACACAACTTTCTCATAAAAAACAAAACCCATACAAATACATTACGGAAATAATAGAAAATATTAGTCACAAAATCCTTCTATCCATCAACCAATTGGTTGAATTAAAAAAATTCAAATATTTAAGCAAACACCGGTTTTCTATAAGAACAAATAAATCACCATTACCTTCTCTGAACGCCACCAAAACCCTAGAAAAGACCACATTTTTTTTGCACTACATATATAATAGTTACTATTTAAATTAATATATATATATATATATATATGTATGTATGTATGTATGTATGTATACACACCCTATTTTCAATATAATATATATATAGTATATTATATAATAATAGTCAAATAAAAAACAAAACAATATTATTCCTTTTGGTTGCCTTTTAATTATATAGTATAATTAGTTTAAAATTTTCAGCTCTTACAGTTTAAGGAAGTCGAGTATTAATTCTTTAATTATTAAATTTTTTAATTGAATTTTTCATCATTTGATATACTTAATAATACTTAATTTATTCATTTAATTTTAAAATATTTTTTTATAATTAATTTTTATTAATAGTTATTTTATATTAAACCCCGTGTAATACACGGGGTAATAATCTAGTGCTATATAAAATCTCATTATTTTAATCTATTTTCCTTTGTTTTCCTTCTTATAGACACGCCCTCTGTTAGTCTAATATTGTTAGCCTTGAACATAAATTATGTCGACATGTAAACTGTAATTTTCGGTTATATGTAAGACTTCGATTAAGGATGCTAATACATATATATTTTTTTTAGTCTTTTTTTCTCTAATGTTTAGTTGAGTGTATATATATATATATGTGTGTATTTTAACATTCCAATCATTAAGTTAGATCGTTAGGTTAACAACCTATGATATTAATTCCTCATTCAGCATACTGTATGTTTTACCGGCCTCTAGCTACCATCATGATAATATACATATATTCACGAATCCTTCTAATTCAATTTTTTTCTGGTTCTCTAGCTTCAAGTGTCATGCTAATGGTTAGACAATTAAGCGTCTTAGTGATTGATAGTTTTTTCCTTAAACTATGTTTTTTTTCCACATGTCCATCTTCCTTCACATGTAAAATTTTTTTTATCAATCGTGTATTCCCCTTAATCCTTGGCATTCTAGCTTTTCATCCTTGTGCATTGATAATATGTGATTGTCATGTGATCCCTATATTGTGCTTAATTTACAAAACCTTATTTGAGATTCTTGTGACGATTTTTTTTAGGCTCCATGTTGCTGAAGAGTTTGTTCCAAGTTTCTCTTAGCAAAGTTTTTTTACCTAAGTCATTGACAACAACATTAACCTTTCGAATATTCGCATCATAATCCTTCAATAATTCAACCAACGCCTCTAACACGTTTTTAATTCATTCTAGATGCTAATGTATTTTAACTATTATGGCTAGTGAGTACAATATTATAAGTGTCTAAGTATATATATAGTACCTCCAAGTCTTTGACATGATGATGACCAAGATGATCTCAAGGTCATGTGTTGAATAATTAACTTTAAAAGGTTATCGTTTCCGTGAAGCATAAGCGTTAAACTTATCATGTTGCATCAACCCACACACGAGTCTCCATTTTAGAAGTTGCACTATAAATATGGTAACTGCCCATGCTCGCAAGTAAATTGAGAGTTAGGAAAATACCAATCTTTTCTTTGATTCTTTGGGACTCTTCTCATGTTCATCATTCAATGAATACTTAATCACTTTTCTTAAAACAATGTATGGTAAAGTGCGAACCAAAAGACCTTTGACAAATCTAAGATAGTAATAGGTGAGACCGAAAGCTTCTAACTTTTGTAGTTGAGATAAGCATAGGTCATTTCATGATTTGCTTCGTTCTTTGTTGGATCGTCATGATGCCATCAGTAGAGACTACATGATTACGAAGTGCACCTTTGTCAAGCCAAAACTCACACGAACAAGAAATGCAAATTTGTCAAGCCAAAACTCATACTTTGAGTTTAACATAGATCTTGTTTTGACATAATGTCTCTAATACTATACGAAGATGAACTTCCTTGTTCTCTTTGCTTTAAAAAAATTCTAGTTCTTATAACTATTGTAATTACTCCTTAAGCTCCCAAAACTGTCATATGAAAAAGTGTCTTTGAGATTAGTATGCACCCAGAAGATCATTTGTAAATTCCACTTCATGATCAAGTGGAACACTCCGTTTTTTTCCTTAGGGAAGATGTCCCGAAATTTACAAACGAATAAACAATCAAAAATTTTAGATTCAATCGAAATGTCAACTTTTACTAAGTAGAACTTTGCACAAACATGTGATGCGAATTTCTGGAACTTAAGTTCCGAGATACCTATCAACGTCTTGTGAGTTGAGTTTCCCTGTAAACTAGTAAGGAACTTGTTGGATCATCAAAAAGCTTGTGACGTGTATGACACTCAATAGTGACTCCGTGTCAAGATAATCGGTCCATGACCATGCCCAAAAAAAATAAAATAAGTAAAAATATAATTGCATGAACACATATCATCTTGTCTGTAAATCAGATTCGAGTTTTTAGAAGAAGTTTCAAAAATTTTGATAATGCAGAGTGTTACAGATCATTACAGGGCAAGTTCAGAGTTGAGAATCTTATCACATTCAAAGGATCACTCATCAACATAAAAGAAAACATATGTTCTGGGTGACCTAAGGGGTTTTCTCAGTGTGAGTTTTCTCCTAGATGGAGTGGTGGTGTAACAGCAAGTGCCAGATCGTCCGGCAAGTCCGTACGGTATGTGTACTTTCACCTTATTCTATGTGTGCATACGTAAGTCTAAACAGTACTTGTATTAACAGAATCCTAAATACAAGAAACCGTTGTACGTATTTTCGTATAAACTTAAATACATTAAGTACAACGTACATTTGAAACATTAGTTGTGTTTATTAAGTGAAAACTTAATTACAGTTAACACAACAAATCATGAGAAACAACGGTATTCAAACGATATTCAGAAACATATCGGTTGCGATCTGATGTCCACAGATGACAGGAATCAGATGACCGACAAGTCAGTACGAAAACAATGTGAAATCATGATGTATAGTTGAGTCCGACAGTGAGGAAACACAATTAAAACATTAATGCAGTGTTATTTCAGAATGACGAACTGACAGTGTGTTTGCGTGAGTGACGATTCACACAAACATATCTGTGAGTTTAGAGTTCTGAAATAATGACTGAAAAGTAGAAAACAAAAGTCAGAAAGCAAAAACCATCGTCGTATTCGTTCGGGTGACGATTCGAACGAATTACGCGCGAAGGTTACGCAATCTGACGAAACGAAAACGAAAACACGTCACGATCGATAATAATTTAATAAAATCTAATAAATAATATTTTACAATTTTGAAACTCATCAAAATAATTAAATTAAATCCTTTTATTTAAATCCTTTTAAATTACGCGTAATTTTCCGGAAACGTAACGAATATGCGAACCGAGCAACGAAAACGAACCCGAACACCCTCGGGGTATAAAAACTCAATAATGAGAGTTTTCTCTCATTTCTATCATCTTCAACCTCTCTCCAAACTCAAAATCCCGGTTTTGAAGAAAACCCCCCATCTCTCACCTTCTCTCCTCCATATCTCTCTCATTTCTCAACCAAATCACCCCATTCTTGAACCCACTTGAAGCTCTTGACCTCTACTACACGAAAGTACAACAGATCGGGGTTAGAAACCATCAAAATTCGAGGTACAAGGCTGTTTATACTTCGAAAATTAGGGTTTTCGTCACCTAGCTTGACCACCACCTTGAAACCGGCTACGACCATCATCCTTCGAACCCTTTTTCAGTTGAGAACCCGTGAGTGCACACCACCATCAACACCACCATGAACGTGGGAACCACCTAGGCAGCGGTCGGCCGAAGCAACCCACTCAACCGCCGAATGACCTAAGGCCGAATGGCTTCTGGGCCGAAACTGCTCATTCGCCGGCCACCTCATACACCGGCCACCTTCATTCGCCACCCAGCCACCACTTTCGGCCACACCATTCGCCAGTCAGCCTCTGGTTCGGTCGACACTCATTCGCCGGTTCTGGTCTATTCGCCACCCCACTTGTTGGCTATTCGACAAAACCCATACCCCCTTCATTCGACTGAACACCTCATATGGTCACCACCTCTTAGTCGGCCATCAACTTAGAATGAGTTTCATTGGGCAGCCACCTCATGTGACAGTCACCACATTCGGCCATGGGCCACCCTTCGAACCTCCTTAATTGGTTGATGTCTCAAAGGACCTAGCATGTTAGCCGATCGACCAACTCAACATCATATGACTCAGTTGATTTGTTAGGCCCACCGTGTATAATTTGGCCCAATCCCTTAGCCTAGTAACCGGCCCATGTTATTTCCTTGTGATTCCAATTGCTGCGGCCCACATTGGCTAATGACTGGCCCAATGGAATTTATGCAGTCACAAAATGGGCCCAACTCTAATTTCAGCCCAACTCCTAACCCCTAGCCCAACCGACCCAATTTTGTTTTCTTGGCTCATTTATTTGCTTCGGCCCAATAGCAAAGTAACCAAGGCCCAAACATGTTCTTTTGACCCAATGTGATTTTCGGCTCACATGACTAAGGCCCAATCACAATCGGTTAGGCCCATAAAGCCTATAAGACTCATTCGACTTAGTTAGGTCCATATGCGTGTCATTCGGCCCAAAATACTAAGAACAAGGTCAAACAATTTAAAAAGGAATAATAATAGACAAATTGTATACAATTGAAATAGCTTGTGATTAAGTTAGTGGAATTGAGTGAAATGAGTATTTATAACAATGATCAACTTTATGATGTTACAACATAACAGGGTTAAAACAAAATGGATCATAAGACCATGTAATGGACTACACTAAGTTCTATCTAAACTGAACTAACGATAGTGAAAAATAACAACTATTAAACCGAGGCCGAATGACAAGAAAGATCGGGACCTACAAGTGTTAGCCAATTTGAGGACTAACACAAACACACATACACACACAAGTCAATACTACTCATACTGATAAGTTATGAACATCGTGAAATCAATACAGGATCGTGAAAATACACTCAATTACAATTCGGAGCGTGTGCATTCTTCGTTTAAACTAAGTCAACCCAGTCACAACAAGGTGAGTTCATATGCCCCTTTTACTTTATTTGTTTACTGATTTTAACTCTCGGGGCTGAGAAACATGTTTACTTTTATTTATTTAAAAGTTTTACTTAACATGTTAGTTATACTCTGATTAAATGATATTAAATTGCTTATTATCATATATCATTGTATGCATGCTTGTATGATTATGAGATAACAGGGAAACTCATATGACTATGATAAGATAATTTCTTAATTATCAATACATTATAATAACTTAGTTATAAGATTGTAACTTATAACACTTAGTTATTTCCACATGATCAGATACTTAATTAATTTACACTTAATTACATAATGAGGCTTTGGGAACACATGGATTCAGTAAATGATGATCATGATAACGTAACTTCATGGGATTCTTATCATTTACAGTAAATGATGATCATGATAACGTAACTTCATGGGATTCTTATCATTTACACCTAATTAACATAATGTAATAAGACAAGTTCTTATTCGACTTTGTTAAGTACACGAGAACAATCCCACACGGATACTTTGGGATCACATGGATTCAGTAAATGATGATCATGATAACGTAACTTCATGGGATTCTTATCATTTACAGTAAATGATGATCATGATAACGTAATTTCATGGGATTCTTATCATTTACACCTGATTATCATAACGAAATAAGACAAGTTCTTATTCAACTTTGTTAATCACATGAGGACAATCCCACACGGAAACTTTGGGATCACATGGCGGGATAGGAGAGAATGGAATGCATTTTAATCTGATTACGTGAGGATTAAAATGGATTCCATTCGGATTCTATACGCTACATTTGGAGACATATGATGAACAGTTAACTAGTACTTTTAATTAAATTAAAAGTGTAATATAAAAGTTAACCTCACAAGTAATAGAATAATACAAGGATCAGATTTAAATAATCTAAATTCCTTAATTCAACGAGGGTTATCAATACTTCGGTTTGATGACTAAACCCCTCTTACTATATTATTATTCTACATATGATTACACAGCGGACAATTCGGATAGTTGGGAAATGGATATCTTTAGTTGTATCGCAAGTGGTGTGGAACTTGGTTGAGTATGTGGTGGGATAGCGTCTGGGCTTGACCCTTTCGTGATTCCCTATATATAAGCATACTTAGTTATGTGATATACTACTTGTACATATAACTAAGGAGAGGCCATTGGGTGGAACAGGTGAAACAAGTATACAAGTATACAAGCAACAATTATATCATTGTGAATGTGTGCAGAATCAGTTCAATGGTTTTCAATTTACTTACTTATGAACTCACCAACCTAGTGTTGACTTTGTTTAAATTACATGTTTTCTCAGGTGACGAACAGGTGTAGATACTATATGCAAATGATAAGCTAGTGGACTCATAGAAGACCTAGCTTTCTTTTGATTGCATATTTTTGATATGACAGAACATTGAATCACTTTTGTATATCTTGTACCGATCAAGATATAAACTCATTGATTCTTTTTGATTAGATTTACTTAGTTAAATTATGATGAACAATGTAATTTAACTTTGTAATTCTATTTCATGTCATGATTAGCATTTCTCATTTATATCTCATGTGCTATGTAAACAATCTGATCATTTGATTATCAACTCAATGATATCGCGCCCCGGGAACATTCCGCCCGACGGGAAAACACGATCCGTTCCCGCCGCCCGGGGTGTGACAGATTGGTATCAGAGCCATGGTTATAGAGAAATATAGGTCATATTACTAAAATGGTTTGGCCTAGACTATAACCTAGGGACCTCATGTAGAGTTCTTATGATATAGGATTCTATTTGCATATGTCTTCTGCTTCTGATCACTGCACTAACCGATTTTCTTTCGGTTATGATCAGAATGCCGCCACGAAGACAACCACCTCTATTACCGCTGACTCAAGGTTCAGCTCCGCACTCTTCGACACCGACACCGCCAGACTCTCCTACACAAGCACCTCCACCTCCTCCTCCGCCACCACCAGCGTATCAGTTGGACCCTGCTACTGTGGCACTGGCTACTCTTCTTACAAGCCAACTGAGGGAAGTGATTCCAGAGATGATGAACCGGATCAACAACAACAACAGTAACAACGTTGCTAACTCATCTGGAGAAGGCAGCGGTAACACCAGACAGAGTCAGGACTATGCCTACAAGAACTTTGTAGGCTGCAAGCCACCCAGTTTCAGTGGTAGCGAGGGTGCAGTCGGACTGATCCAGTGGATCGAGAAGATGGAGGCTACCCTCGACATCAGTGGCTGTCCTGAACAGAACAGAGTAAAGTATGCTGCGGGATCATTTAGCAAGCGAGCGTTAACCTGGTGGAACGCTCAGGTTTCAATCAGAGGCCGGGATGAGGCCCAGGCCATGCCGTGGAACGAATTCAAGGCGATGTTGAGGGCAGAGTTTTGTCCAAGAAATGAACTGAAAAAGGTTGAGACTGAACTACTCAATCTGGAGATGATTGGTGCTGGGCATCTGGCCTACACCACACGATTTCATGAGTTAGCCACTTTGGCACCGGATGTGGTGCCAACACTTGAGAAGAGAATTGAGCGGTATGTTGGTGGATTACCGCCCAGTATCCGAGGTCATGTGATTTCTGCTCACCCTACCACCATGGAATTAGCTGTTACACTGTCAGCATCCCTGACAGATATGATGGTTGCCTCTGGAGCATTCAAGAAGGAGGCTGAAACAGCCAAAGCTGGAACTTCCAAGAAGTCGGATAAACGTCCGGCTAAGAAACAGAAAGTGGTTAGAAACTTTGCTGCCACTACTCAAGCTCCGATGCGCAATCAGCCACCCCCATTGGAGATCAGGAAGCCATACACTGGCACTGCACCTCTGTGCAACTCATGTCAGTGTCATCATCTACCAAATGTCCCGTGCAGACACTGCACCAACTGTGGGAGATTTGGTCACACAGCAAATTACTGCAAGAGTCCGAGGACTCAAAACAGAAACAACAATGCAGCCACTACTGCTGCTACCGATCACAGGTCTTGCTACAACTGTGGCGAACCTGGTCACTTCTCTCGGGATTGTCCCAAGAGAAATCAACAAAGGGCTCAAGCACCAAGAGGACGAGCTTTTCAGATAGGAGCTGCTGCAGCTAGACAAGACCCGAACGTCATTACGGGTACATTTCTTCTATCTGATTTCTATGCCTCTATATTATTTGATACTGGTGCGGATCAGAGTTTTATCTCATCCGATTTTGCTAGCCATCTTAATCATGCTGAGGAATCATTAGACTCCCCTTATAGTATTGAGATAGCTAATGGCAAACAGATTACAGTTGACACAGTACTTAGGAATTGCCCACTAACACTTGGTGATCATACATTTTCCATCGACTTGATACCGATGGAGCTGGGCAGTTTCGACATTATCATCGGAAT
This sequence comes from Mikania micrantha, assembly GCA_009363875.1. NCBI lineage: Eukaryota > Viridiplantae > Streptophyta > Magnoliopsida > Asterales > Asteraceae > Mikania > Mikania micrantha. Next base: position 67,565,056 of record CM018698.1, read on the forward strand.
GGATTGGCTATCTCTTAACCGAGTTGAGTTCATCTGTTCCGATAAACTATTACGCATTCCTATGGAGAACAATGAAGTCTTGGAGATTCGTGGAGACCAAGCGAAATGCAGTGTCAAGATAATTTCGTGCATGAAAGCTCGCAAGTGCTTACGGAAACAATGTGTTGCATTTCTAGCCCATGTGATTCAGAAAGACAAGAAAGCAATCAAGATTCGAGATGTGCCAGTTGTGAGAAATTTTGCAGAAGTATTTCCGGATGACTTACCGGGACTGCCACCTGAGAGATCAGTACAGTTCCGAATCGATTTGATTCCGGGAGCAACTCCTGTAGCCAAGTCTCCCTACAGACTCGCACCATCGGAGATGCAAGAGTTGTCTAACCAATTGCAAGAACTTCTCGATAAAGGATTCATCCGACCGAGCTTTTCCCCGTGGGGAGCTCCGGTTCTTTTTGTCAAGAAGAAGGATGGAACCTTCAGAATGTGCATCGATTATCGAGAACTCAACAAACTCACCATCAAGAACCGGTATCCGTTACCGAGGATTGATGATTTGTTTGATCAGTTACAGGGAGCACAGTATTTTTCAAAGATAGACCTGAGATCAGGTTATCATCAGCTCCGGATACAAGAGGAAGACATACCCAAGACGGCTTTTCGTACTCGATATGGTCATTACGAATTCATGGTGATGCCATTCGGATTGACGAACGCACCGGCTGTATTCATGGACTTGATGAACCGGGTGTGCAAGCCGTATCTAGATCAGTTTGTTATTGTCTTTATTGATGATATACTGATTTATTCAAAGAACAAGAAGGAACACGAGCAACACCTCAAGACAGTTTTGGAGCTTCTGAAAGAAGAACAACTCTATGCCAAATTCTCTAAATGTGAATTTTGGTTAAGGGAAGTTCAGTTTTTGGGTCACGTGATTAACAGTGATGGTATTCACGTGGATCCTGCCAAGATAGAAGCAATCAAGAACTGGGATGTGCCTACAACACCGACGGAGATCCGATCGTTCTTGGGATTGGCAGGTTATTACAGGAGATTCATTTCGAACTTCTCTAAGATAGCCTTGCCTCTCACCAAACTCACACAGAAGTCTGAACCTTTTGTGTGGACTCATAAACAAGAAGAGGCATTCCAGACACTGAAACAAAGATTGTGCAATGCTCCAATCCTAACACTCCCAGAAGGCAGTGATGACTTTGTAGTTTACTGTGATGCTTCCCATCAGGGACTCGGATGTGTTTTGATGCAACGAGACAAAGTCATTGCTTATGCCTCACGACAGCTGAAGATACACGAGAAGAATTACACGACGCATGATCTTGAACTGGGAGCTGTGGTTTTTGCACTAAAGATTTGGAGACATTACCTTTATGGTACCAAATGCACTATCTTCACAGATCACAAGAGTTTACAGCACATATTTGATCAGAAGGAGCTTAACATGAGACAGAGACGTTGGGTTGAGCTCCTGAACGATTATGATTGTGTGATCAAATACCATCCGGGCAAAGCAAATGTTGTTGCAGATGCTTTGAGCCGGAAGGAAAGAGTCAAACCCTTACGCGTTCGCGCCATGGGAATGACTGTGCAAACAAGTTTAAGAGATCATATTTTACAAGCACAACAAGAGGCCGTGGCAAGAGACAATCTGAAACGCGAGCTCGATTGTGGAGCCGAGAAACATTTCAAGACAAAATGGAGTTATCTATTATCTGGATCGTGTTTGGATTCCAGCAGTAGATGAACTTCGGACACTCATACTTGACGAGGCACACAAGACACGTTACTCAGTTCATCCTGGTGCCGATAAAATGTATCAAGATCTTAGGTCATTTTATTGGTGGCCGGGTATGAAGAAAGATGTTGCCACTTATGTTGGCAAATGCATCACATGTGCCAAAGTCAAAGCAGAACACCAGAAACCTTCGGGTTTGCTGGAACAACCAGAGATACCACAATGGAAGTGGGAACAAATAGCTATGGATTTCATTACCAAGCTACCCCGCACTTCCAGCGGACATGATTCGATTTGGGTCATCATTGATAGATTGACCAAGTCCGCACATTTCTTGCCGATCAGAGAAACGTACAAGATGGAGAAACTTGCAAGACTATACATTGATGAGATAATAGTAAGGCATGGTGTGCCATTGTCTATTATCTCAGACCGGGACAGTCGATTCACTTCGTGGTTCTGGCAATCATTGCAACAATCCTTAGGGACAAGTGTTAACTTGAGCACTGCTTATCATCCACAAACGGATGGACAAAGCGAGCGCACTATTCAAACCCTAGAGGATATGTTGAGAACATGCATCCTAGACTTCGGTGGAAGTTGGGACACACATTTACCACTTATTGAGTTCTCCTACAATAATAGCTACCACAGCAGCATTGGATGTGCTCCGTTTGAAGCACTCTACGGTAGAAAATGTCGGTCTCCAATTTGTTGGACCGAAGTGGGAGACAACAGAATAACTGGGCCTGAACTTATTCAGGAAACTACTGATAAGATAGCCCAGATACAACAACGATTACAAGCAACACGTAGCCGCCAAAAGAGTTACGCAGACAAACGGCGTAAGCCTTTAGAATTCGATGTGGGTGACCGAGTCATGTTGAAAGTGTCCCCATGGAAAGGCGTAGTTCGTTTTGGGGCTAAAGGCAAACTAGCACCTCGGTATGTCGGACCGTTTGAGATTACTCAACGCATAGGTCCTGTGGCATACAGACTCAGACTCCCTGATGAACTCAGTGGAGTACACGATGTGTTTCATGTATCAAATCTCAAGAGGTGTCTAGCAGATGAAACATTGATCATACCATTGGAAGAGATACAAATTGATGAACAACTACATTTCATTGAAGAACCTGTAGAGATTATGGAACGTGAAGTCAAGAGACTGAAACGAAGCCGTATCCCTATTGTAAAGGTTCGATGGAACTCCAAGCGTGGACCAGAGTTTACCTGGGAACGCGAGGACAACATGAAAGCAAAGTATCCCCATCTGTTCGAGAATTGAAGCCCGACTTTGATGCTTAAATTTCGGGACGAAATTTCTTTAACAAGGGGAGACTGTAACAGCAAGTGCCAGATCGTCCGGCAAGTCCGTACGGTATGTGTACTTTCACCTTATTCTATGTGTGCATACGTAAGTCTAAACAGTACTTGTATTAACAGAATCCTAAATACAAGAAACCGTTGTACGTATTTTCGTATAAACTTAAATACATTAAGTACAACGTACATTTGAAACATTAGTTGTGTTTATTAAGTGAAAACTTAATTACAGTTAACACAACAAATCATGAGAAACAACGGTATTCAAACGATATTCAGAAACATATCGGTTGCGATCTGATGTCCACAGATGACAGGAATCAGATGACCGACAAGTCAGTACGAAAACAATGTGAAATCATGATGTATAGTTGAGTCCGACAGTGAGGAAACACAATTAAAACATTAATGCAGTGTTATTTCAGAATGACGAACTGACAGTGTGTTTGCGTGAGTGACGATTCACACAAACATATCTGTGAGTTTAGAGTTCTGAAATAATGACTGAAAAGTAGAAAACAAAAGTCAGAAAGCAAAAACCATCGTCGTATTCGTTCGGGTGACGATTCGAACGAATTACGCGCGAAGGTTACGCAATCTGACGAAACGAAAACGAAAACACGTCACGATCGATAATAATTTAATAAAATCTAATAAATAATATTTTACAATTTTGAAACTCATCAAAATAATTAAATTAAATCCTTTTATTTAAATCCTTTTAAATTACGCGTAATTTTCCGGAAACGTAACGAATATGCGAACCGAGCAACGAAAACGAACCCGAACACCCTCGGGGTATAAAAACTCAATAATGAGAGTTTTCTCTCATTTCTATCATCTTCAACCTCTCTCCAAACTCAAAATCCCGGTTTTGAAGAAAACCCCCCATCTCTCACCTTCTCTCCTCCATATCTCTCTCATTTCTCAACCAAATCACCCCATTCTTGAACCCACTTGAAGCTCTTGACCTCTACTACACGAAAGTACAACAGATCGGGGTTAGAAACCATCAAAATTCGAGGTACAAGGCTGTTTATACTTCGAAAATTAGGGTTTTCGTCACCTAGCTTGACCACCACCTTGAAACCGGCTACGACCATCATCCTTCGAACCCTTTTTCAGTTGAGAACCCGTGAGTGCACACCACCATCAACACCACCATGAACGTGGGAACCACCTAGGCGGCGGTCGGCCGAAGCAACCCACTCAACCGCCGAATGACCTAAGGCCGAATGGCTTCTGGGCCGAAACTGCTCATTCGCCGGCCACCTCATACGCCGGCCACCTTCATTCGCCACCCAGCCACCACTTTCGGCCACACCATTCGCCAGTCAGCCTCTGGTTCGGTCGACACTCATTCGCCGGTTCTGGTCTATTCGCCACCCCACTTGTTGGCTATTCGACAAAACCCATACCCCCTTCATTCGACTGAACACCTCATATGGTCACCACCTCTTAGTCGGCCATCAACTTAGAATGAGTTTCATTGGGCAGCCACCTCATGTGACAGTCACCACATTCGGCCATGGGCCACCCTTCGAACCTCCTTAATTGGTTGATGTCTCAAAGGACCTAGCATGTTAGCCGATCGACCAACTCAACATCATATGACTCAGTTGATTTGTTAGGCCCACCGTGTATAATTTGGCCCAATCCCTTAGCCTAGTAACCGGCCCATGTTATTTCCTTGTGATTCCAATTGCTGCGGCCCACATTGGCTAATGACTGGCCCAATGGAATTTATGCAGTCACAAAATGGGCCCAACTCTAATTTCAGCCCAACTCCTAACCCCTAGCCCAACCGACCCAATTTTGTTTTCTTGGCTCATTTATTTGCTTCGGCCCAATAGCAAAGTAACCAAGGCCCAAACATGTTCTTTTGACCCAATGTGATTTTCGGCTCACATGACTAAGGCCCAATCACAATCGGTTAGGCCCATAAAGCCTATAAGACTCATTCGACTTAGTTAGGTCCATATGCGTGTCATTCGGCCCAAAATACTAAGAACAAGGTCAAACAATTTAAAAAGGAATAATAATAGACAAATTGTATACAATTGAAATAGCTTGTGATTAAGTTAGTGGAATTGAGTGAAATGAGTATTTATAACAATGATCAACTTTATGATGTTACAACATGACAGGGTTAAAACAAAATGGATCATAAGACCATGTAATGGACTACACTAAGTTCTATCTAAATTGAACTAACGATAGTGAAAAATAACAACTATTAAACCGAGGCCGAATGACAAGAAAGATCGGGACCTACAAGTGTTAGCCAATTTGAGGACTAACACAAACACACATACACACACAAGTCAATACTACTCATACTAATAAGTTATGAACATCGTGAAATCAATACAGGATCGTGAAAATACACTCAATTACAATTCGGAGCGTGTGCATTCTTCGTTTAAACTAAGTCAACCCAGTCACAACAAGGTGAGTTCATATGCCCCTTTTACTTTAAATCTTTACTGATTTTAACTCTCGGGGCTGAGAAACATGTTTACTTTTATTTATTTAAAAGTTTTACTTAACATGTTAGTTATACTCTGATTAAATGATATTAAATTGCTTATTATCATATATCATTGTATGCATGCTTGTATGATTATGAGATAACAGGGAAACTCATATGACTATGATAAGATAATTTCTTAATTATCAATACATTATAATAACTTAGTTATAAGATTGTAACTTATAACACTTAGTTATTTCCACATGATCAGATACTTAATTAATTTACACTTAATTACATAATGAGGCTTTGGGAACACATGGATTCAGTAAATGATGATCATGATAACGTAACTTCATGGGATTCTTATCATTTACAGTAAATGATGATCATGATAACGTAACTTCATGGGATTCTTATCATTTACACCTAATTAACATAATGTAATAAGACAAGTTCTTATTCGACTTTGTTAAGTACACGAGAACAATCCCACACGGATACTTTGGGATCACATGGATTCAGTAAATGATGATCATGATAACGTAACTTCATGGGATTCTTATCATTTACAGTAAATGATGATCATGATAACGTAATTTCATGGGATTCTTATCATTTACACCTGATTATCATAACGAAATAAGACAAGTTCTTATTCAACTTTGTTAATCACATGAGGACAATCCCACACGGAAACTTTGGGATCACATGGCGGGATAGGAGAGAATGGAATGCATTTTAATCTGATTACGTGAGGATTAAAATGGATTCCATTCGGATTCTATACGCTACATTTGGAGACATATGATGAACAGTTAACTAGTACTTTTAATTAAATTAAAAGTGTAATATAAAAGTTAACCTCACAAGTAATAGAATAATACAAGGATCAGATTTAAATAATCTAAATTCCTTAATTCAACGAGGGTTATCAATACTTCGGTTTGATGACTAAACCCCTCTTACTATATTATTATTCTACATATGATTACACAGCGGACAATTCGGATAGTTGGGAAATGGATATCTTTAGTTGTATCGCAAGTGGTGTGGAACTTGGTTGAGTATGTGGTGGGATAGCGTCTGGGCTTGACCCTTTCGTGATTCCCTATATATAAGCATACTTAGTTATGTGATATACTACTTGTACATATAACTAAGGAGAGGCCATTGGGTGGAACAGGTGAAACAAGTATACAAGTATACAAGCAACAATTATATCATTATGAATGTGTGCAGAATCAGTTCAATGGTTTTCAATTTACTTACTTATGAACTCACCAACCTAGTGTTGACTTTGTTTAAATTACATGTTTTCTCAGGTGACGAACAGGTGTAGATACTATATGCAAATGATAAGCTAGTGGACTCATAGAAGACCTAGCTTTCTTTTGATTGCATATTTTTGATATGACAGAACATTGAATCACTTTTGTATATCTTGTACCGATCAAGATATAAACTCATTGATTCTTTTTGATTAGATTTACTTAGTTAAATTATGATGAACAATGTAATTTAACTTTGTAATTCTATTTCATGTCATGATTAGCATTTCTCATTTATATCTCATGTGCTATGTAAACAATCTGATCATTTGATTATCAACTCAATGATATCGCGCCCCGGGAACATTCCGCCCGACGGGAAAACACGATCCGTTCCCGCCGGCCCGGGGTGTGACAGATTGGTATCAGAGCCATGGTTATAGAGAAATATAGGTCATATTACTAAAATGGTTTGGCCTAGACTATAACCTAGGGACCTCATGTAGAGTTCTTATGATATAGGATTCTATTTGCATATGTCTTCTGCTTCTGATCACTGCACTAACCGATTTTCTTTCGGTTATGATCAGAATGCCGCCACGAAGACAACCACCTCTATTACCGCTGACTCAAGGTTCAGCTCCGCACTCTTCGACACCGACACCGCCAGACTCTCCTACACAAGCACCTCCACCTCCTCCTCCGCCACCACCAGCGTATCAGTTGGACCCTGCTACTGTGGCACTGGCTACTCTTCTTACAAGCCAACTGAGGGAAGTGATTCCAGAGATGATGAACCGGATCAACAACAACAACAGTAACAACGTTGCTAACTCATCTGGAGAAGGCAGCGGTAACACCAGACAGAGTCAGGACTATGCCTACAAGAACTTTGTAGGCTGCAAGCCACCCAGTTTCAGTGGTAGCGAGGGTGCAGTCGGACTGATCCAGTGGATCGAGAAGATGGAGGCTACCCTCGACATCAGTGGCTGTCCTGAACAGAACAGAGTAAAGTATGCTGCGGGATCATTTAGCAAGCGAGCGTTAACCTGGTGGAACGCTCAGGTTTCAATCAGAGGCCGGGATGAGGCCCAGGCCATGCCGTGGAACGAATTCAAGGCGATGTTGAGGGCAGAGTTTTGTCCAAGAAATGAACTGAAAAAGGTTGAGACTGAACTACTCAATCTGGAGATGATTGGTGCTGGGCATCTGGCCTACACCACACGATTTCATGAGTTAGCCACTTTGGCACCGGATGTGGTGCCAACACTTGAGAAGAGAATTGAGCGGTATGTTGGTGGATTACCGCCCAGTATCCGAGGTCATGTGATTTCTGCTCACCCTACCACCATGGAATTAGCTGTTACACTGTCAGCATCCCTGACAGATATGATGGTTGCCTCTGGAGCATTCAAGAAGGAGGCTGAAACAGCCAAAGCTGGAACTTCCAAGAAGTCGGATAAACGTCCGGCTAAGAAACAGAAAGTGGTTAGAAACTTTGCTGCCACTACTCAAGCTCCGATGCGCAATCAGCCACCCCCATTGGAGATCAGGAAGCCATACACTGGCACTGCACCTCTGTGCAACTCATGTCAGTGTCATCATCTACCAAATGTCCCGTGCAGACACTGCACCAACTGTGGGAGATTTGGTCACACAGCAAATTACTGCAAGAGTCCGAGGACTCAAAACAGAAACAACAATGCAACCACTACTGCTGCTACCGATCACAGGTCTTGCTACAACTGTGGCGAACCTGGTCACTTCTCTCGGGATTGTCCCAAGAGAAATCAACAAAGGGCTCAAGCACCAAGAGGACGAGCTTTTCAGATAGGAGCTGCTGCAGCTAGACAAGACCCGAACGTCATTACGGGTACATTTCTTCTATCTGATTTCTATGCCTCTATATTATTTGATACTGGTGCGGATCAGAGTTTTATCTCATCCGATTTTGCTAGCCATCTTAATCATGCTGAGGAATCATTAGACTCCCCTTATAGTATTGAGATAGCTAATGGCAAACAGATTACAGTTGACACAGTACTTAGGAATTGCCCACTAACACTTGGTGATCATACATTTTCCATCGACTTGATACCGATGGAGCTGGGCAGTTTCGACATTATCATCGGAATGGATTGGCTATCTCTTAACCGAGTTGAGTTCATCTGTTCCGATAAACTATTACGCATTCCTATGGAGAACAATGAAGTCTTGGAGATTCGTGGAGACCAAGCGAAACGCAGTGTCAAGATAATTTCGTGCATGAAAGCTCGCAAGTGCTTACGGAAACAATGTGTTGCATTTCTAGCCCATGTGATTCAGAAAGACAAGAAAGCAATCAAGATTCGAGATGTGCCAGTTGTGAGAAATTTTGCAGAAGTATTTCCGGATGACTTACCGGGACTGCCACCTGAGAGATCAGTACAGTTCCGAATCGATTTGATTCCGGGAGCAACTCCTGTAGCCAAGTCTCCCTACAGACTCGCACCATCGGAGATGCAAGAGTTGTCTAACCAATTGCAAGAACTTCTCGATAAAGGATTCATCCGACCGAGCTTTTCCCCGTGGGGAGCTCCGGTTCTTTTTGTCAAGAAGAAGGATGGAACCTTCAGAATGTGCATCGATTATCGAGAACTCAACAAACTCACCATCAAGAACCGGTATCCGTTACCGAGGATTGATGATTTGTTTGATCAGTTACAGGGAGCACAGTATTTTTCAAAGATAGACCTGAGATCAGGTTATCATCAGCTCCGGATACAAGAGGAAGACATACCCAAGACGGCTTTTCGTACTCGATATGGTCATTACGAATTCATGGTGATGCCATTCGGATTGACGAACGCACCGGCTGTATTCATGGACTTGATGAACCGGGTGTGCAAGCCGTATCTAGATCAGTTTGTTATTGTCTTTATTGATGATATACTGATTTATTCAAAGAACAAGAAGGAACACGAGCAACACCTCAAGACAGTTTTGGAGCTTCTGAAAGAAGAACAACTCTATGCCAAATTCTCTAAATGTGAATTTTGGTTAAGGGAAGTTCAGTTTTTGGGTCACGTGATTAACAGTGATGGTATTCACGTGGATCCTGCCAAGATAGAAGCAATCAAGAACTGGGATGTGCCTACAACACCGACGGAGATCCGATCGTTCTTGGGATTGGCAGGTTATTACAGGAGATTCATTTCGAACTTCTCTAAGATAGCCTTGCCTCTCACCAAACTCACACAGAAGTCTGAACCTTTTGTGTGGACTCATAAACAAGAAGAGGCATTCCAGACACTGAAACAAAGATTGTGCAATGCTCCAATCCTAACACTCCCAGAAGGCAGTGATGACTTTGTAGTTTACTGTGATGCTTCCCATCAGGGACTCGGATGTGTTTTGATGCAACGAGACAAAGTCATTGCTTATGCCTCACGACAGCTGAAGATACACGAGAAGAATTACACGACGCATGATCTTGAACTGGGAGCTGTGGTTTTTGCACTAAAGATTTGGAGACATTACCTTTATGGTACCAAATGCACTATCTTCACAGATCACAAGAGTTTACAGCACATATTTGATCAGAAGGAGCTTAACATGAGACAGAGACGTTGGGTTGAGCTCCTGAACGATTATGATTGTGTGATCAAATACCATCCGGGCAAAGCAAATGTTGTTGCAGATGCTTTGAGCCGGAAGGAAAGAGTCAAACCCTTACGCGTTCGCGCCATGGGAATGACTGTGCAAACAAGTTTAAGAGATCATATTTTACAAGCACAACAAGAGGCCGTGGCAAGAGACAATCTGAAACGCGAGCTCGATTGTGGAGCCGAGAAACATTTCAAGACAAAATGGAGTTATCTATTATCTGGATCGTGTTTGGATTCCAGCAGTAGATGAACTTCGGACACTCATACTTGACGAGGCACACAAGACACGTTACTCAGTTCATCCTGGTGCCGATAAAATGTATCAAGATCTTAGGTCATTTTATTGGTGGCCGGGTATGAAGAAAGATGTTGCCACTTATGTTGGCAAATGCATCACATGTGCCAAAGTCAAAGCAGAACACCAGAAACCTTCGGGTTTGCTGGAACAACCAGAGATACCACAATGGAAGTGGGAACAAATAGCTATGGATTTCATTACCAAGCTACCCCGCACTTCCAGCGGACATGATTCGATTTGGGTCATCATTGATAGATTGACCAAGTCCGCACATTTCTTGCCGATCAGAGAAACGTACAAGATGGAGAAACTTGCAAGACTATACATTGATGAGATAATAGTAAGGCATGGTGTGCCATTGTCTATTATCTCAGACCGGGACAGTCGATTCACTTCGCGGTTCTGGCAATCATTGCAACAATCCTTAGGGACAAGTGTTAACTTGAGCACTGCTTATCATCCACAAACGGATGGACAAAGCGAGCGCACTATTCAAACCCTAGAGGATATGTTGAGAACATGCATCCTAGACTTCGGTGGAAGTTGGGACACACATTTACCACTTATTGAGTTCTCCTACAATAATAGCTACCACAGCAGCATTGGATGTGCTCCGTTTGAAGCACTCTACGGTAGAAAATGTCGGTCTCCAATTTGTTGGACCGAAGTGGGAGACAACAGAATAACTGGGCCTGAACTTATTCAGGAAACTACTGATAAGATAGCCCAGATACAACAACGATTACAAGCAACACGTAGCCGCCAAAAGAGTTACGCAGACAAACGGCGTAAGCCTTTAGAATTCGATGTGGGTGACCGAGTCATGTTGAAAGTGTCCCCATGGAAAGGCGTAGTTCGTTTTGGGGCTAAAGGCAAACTAGCACCTCGGTATGTCGGACCGTTTGAGATTACTCAACGCATAGGTCCTGTGGCATACAGACTCAGACTCCCTGATGAACTCAGTGGAGTACACGATGTGTTTCATGTATCAAATCTCAAGAGGTGTCTAGCAGATGAAACATTGATCATACCATTGGAAGAGATACAAATTGATGAACAACTACATTTCATTGAAGAACCTGTAGAGATTATGGAACGTGAAGTCAAGAGACTGAAACGAAGCCGTATCCCTATTGTAAAGGTTCGATGGAACTCCAAGCGTGGACCAGAGTTTACCTGGGAACGCGAGGACAACATGAAAGCAAAGTATCCCCATCTGTTCGAGAATTGAAGCCCGACTTTGATGCTTAAATTTCGGGACGAAATTTCTTTAACAAGGGGAGACTGTAACAGCAAGTGCCAGATCGTCCGGCAAGTCCGTACGGTATGTGTACTTTCACCTTATTCTATGTATGCATACGTAAGTCTAAACAATACTTGTATTAACAGAATCCTAAATACAAGAAACCGTTGTACGTATTTTCGTATAAACTTAAATACATTAAGTACAACGTACATTTGAAACATTAGTTGTGTTTATTAAGTGAAAACTTAATTACAGTTAACACAACAAATCATGAGAAACAACGGTATTCAAACGATATTCAGAAACATATCGGTTGCGATCTGATGTCCACAGATGACAGGAATCAGATGACCGACAAGTCAGTACGAAAACAATGTGAAATCATGATGTATAGTTGAGTCCGACAGTGAGGAAACACAATTAAAACATTAATGCAGTGTTATTTCAGAATGACGAACTGACAGTGTGTTTGCGTGAGTGACGATTCACACAAACATATCTGTGAGTTTCGAGTTCTGAAATAATGACTGAAAAGTAGAAAACAAAAGTCAGAAAGCAAAAACCATCGTCGTATTCGTTCGGGTGACGATTCGAACGAATTACGCGCGAAGGTTACGCAATCTGACGAAACGAAAACGAAAACACGTCACGATCGATAATAATTTAATAAAATCTAATAAATAATATTTTACAATTTTGAAACTCATCAAAATAATTAAATTAAATCCTTTTATTTAAATCCTTTTAAATTACGCGTAATTTTCCGGAAACGTAACGAATATGCGAACCGAGCAACGAAAACGAACCCGAACACCCTCGGGGTATAAAAACTCAATAATGAGAGTTTTCTCTCATTTCTATCATCTTCAACCTCTCTCCAAACTCAAAATCCCGGTTTTGAAGAAAACCCCCCATCTCTCACCTTCTCTCCTCCATATCTCTCTCATTTCTCAACCAAATCACCCCATTCTTGAACCCACTTGAAGCTCTTGACCTCTACTACACGAAAGTACAACAGATCGGGGTTAGAAACCATCAAAATTCGAGGTACAAGGCTGTTTATACTTCGAAAATTAGGGTTTTCGTCACCTAGCTTGACCACCACCTTGAAACCGGCTACGACCATCATCCTTCGAACCCTTTTTCAGTTGAGAACCCGTGAGTGCACACCACCATCAACACCACCATGAACGTGGGAACCACCTAGGCGGCGGTCGGCCGAAGCAACCCACTCAACCGCCGAATGACCTAAGGCCGAATGGCTTCTGGGCCGAAACTGCTCATTCGCCGGCCACCTCATACGCCGGCCACCTTCATTCGCCACCCAGCCACCACTTTCGGCCACACCATTCGCCAGTCAGCCTCTGGTTCGGTCGACACTCATTCGCCGGTTCTGGTCTATTCGCCACCCCACTTGTTGGCTATTCGACAAAACCCATACCCCCTTCATTCGACTGAACACCTCATATGGTCACCACCTCTTAGTCGGCCATCAACTTAGAATGAGTTTCATTGGGCATCCACCTCATGTGACAGTCACCACATTCGGCCATGGGCCACCCTTCGAACCTCCTTAATTGGTTGATGTCTCAAAGGACCTAGCATGTTAGCCGATCGACCAACTCAACATCATATGACTCAGTTGATTTGTTAGGCCCACCGTGTATAATTTGGCCCAATCCCTTAGCCTAGTAACCGGCCCATGTTATTTCCTTGTGATTCCAATTGCTGCGGCCCACATTGGCTAATGACTGGCCCAATGGAATTTATGCAGTCACAAAATGGGCCCAACTCTAATTTCAGCCCAACTCCTAACCCCTAGCCCAACCGACCCAATTTTGTTTTCTTGGCTCATTTATTTGCTTCGGCCCAATAGCAAAGTAACCAAGGCCCAAACATGTTCTTTTGACCCAATGTGATTTTCGGCTCACATGACTAAGGCCCAATCACAATCGGTTAGGCCCATAAAGCCTATAAGACTCATCCGACTTAGTTAGGTCCATATGCGTGTCATTCGGCCCAAAATACTAAGAACAAGGTCAAACAATTTAAAAAGGAATAATAATAGACAAATTGTATACAATTGAAATAGCTTGTGATTAAGTTAGTGGAATTGAGTGAAATGAGTATTTATAATAATGATCAACTTTATGATGTTACAACATGACAGGGTTAAAACAAAATGGATCATAAGACCATGTAATGGACTACACTAAGTTCTATCTAAATTGAACTAACGATAGTGAAAAATAACAACTATTAAACCGAGGCCGAATGACAAGAAAGATCGGGACCTACAAGTGTTAGCCAATTTGAGGACTAACACAAACACACATACACACACAAGTCAATACTACTCATACTAATAAGTTATGAACATCGTGAAATCAATACAGGATCGTGAAAATACACTCAATTACAATTCGGAGCGTGTGCATTCTTCGTTTAAACTAAGTCAACCCAGTCACAACAAGGTGAGTTCATATGCCCCTTTTACTTTAAATCTTTACTGATTTTAACTCTCGGGGCTGAGAAACATGTTTACTTTTATTTATTTAAAAGTTTTACTTAACATGTTAGTTATACTCTGATTAAATGATATTAAATTGCTTATTATCATATATCATTGTATGCATGCTTGTATGATTATGAGATAACAGGGAAACTCATATGACTATGATAAGATAATTTCTTAATTATCAATACATTATAATAACTTAGTTATAAGATTGTAATTTATAACACTTAGTTATTTCCACATGATCAGATACTTAATTAATTTACACTTAATTACATAATGAGGCTTTGGGAACACATGGATTCAGTAAATGATGATCATTATAACGTAACTTCATGGGATTCTTATCATTTACAGTAAATGATGATCATGATAACGTAACTTCATGGGATTCTTATCATTTACACCTATTTAACATAATGTAATAAGACAAGTTCTTATTCGACTTTGTTAAGTACACGAGGACAATCCCACACGGATACTTTGGGATCACATGGATTCAGTAAATGATGATCATGATAACGTAACTTCATGGGATTCTTATCATTTACAGTAAATGATGATCATGATAACGTAACTTCATGGGATTCTTATCATTTACACCTAATTAACATAATGTAATAAGACAAGTTCTTATTCGACTTTGTTAAGTACACGAGAACAATCCCACACGGATACTTTGGGATCACATGGATTCAGTAAATGATGATCATGATAACGTAACTTCATGGGATTCTTATCATTTACAGTAAATGATGATCATGATAACGTAATTTCATGGGATTCTTATCATTTACACCTGATTATCATAACGAAATAAGACAAGTTCTTATTCAACTTTGTTAATCACATGAGGACAATCCCACACGGAAACTTTGGGATCACATGGCGGGATAGGAGAGAATGGAATGCATTTTAATCTGATTACGTGAGGATTAAAATGGATTCCATTCGGATTCTATACGCTACATTTGGAGACATATGATGAACAGTTAACTAGTACTTTTAATTAAATTAAAAGTGTAATATAAAAGTTAACCTCACAAGTAATAGAATAATACAAGGATCAGATTTAAATAATCTAAATTCCTTAATTCAACGAGGGTTATCAATACTTCGGTTTGATGACTAAACCCCTCTTACTATATTATTATTCTACATATGATTACACAGCGGACAATTCGGATAGTTGGGAAATGGATATCTTTAGTTGTATCGCAAGTGGTGTGGAACTTGGTTGAGTATGTGGTGGGATAGCGTCTGGGCTTGACCCTTTCGTGATTCCCTATATATAAGCATACTTAGTTATGTGATATACTACTTGTACATATAACTAAGGAGAGGCCATTGGGTGGAACAGGTGAAACAAGTATACAAGTATACAAGCAACAATTATATCATTGTGAATGTGTGCAGAATCAGTTCAATGGTTTTCAATTTACTTACTTATGAACTCACCAACCTAGTGTTGACTTTGTTTAAATTACATGTTTTCTCAGGTGACGAACAGGTGTAGATACTATATGCAAATGATAAGCTAGTGGACTCATAGAAGACCTAGCTTTCTTTTGATTGCATATTTTTGATATGACAGAACATTGAATCACTTTTGTATATCTTGTACCGATCAAGATATAAACTCATTGATTCTTTTTGATTAGATTTACTTAGTTAAATTATGATGAACAATGTAATTTAACTTTGTAATTCTATTTCATGTCATGATTAGCATTTCTCATTTATATCTCATGTGCTATGTAAACAATCTGATCATTTGATTATCAACTCAATGATATCGCGCCCCGGGAACATTCCGCCCGACGGGAAAACACGATCCGTTCCCGCCGGCCCGGGGTGTGACAGGTGGTTCCTCGATTCAGCACTCGCCAACGCCCGAATTTAAATGTTTCCGGGGCTTGGTAGCGGTCTGTGGTCGCAGCGCGTGGGTTGTTGGGTCCAAGGACTCGTTTAGTTGTTGAAAAAAAATGTGTGAATAAAATGTCAAATGTTGTATACAAGTAAATTTTTAGAGATTTTTAGAGTATTTTAAGTATATGTATGCAATTAATCTTCATAATATATCAAATGTTTATTATCTTTATTTAATTTAATATGTAGTTATGTTTTGTAAATTATAATAAATCACATATGTTTCATGACTCCACATGTGTTATACACGAGTTGTAACCTAGTTAATAATATAAGCATAAACATATTAGTAAATTTCTTAATTTTAAACCAAACAACAAATGTGATTTACGAAAAAATGTTTAGAGATTTATAAATTGTGATTGTACTTTTGTTTTATATTATTTTTTTAATAAAATTCATTCAATTATATAAGTTTATGAAAATATTAAAAAATTATATAATTTTTATTAGTAAACATGTGCAATAGACATGTTTATAACCTAGTTTGTATTATGCAGGAGTAATGATTGAGATTTATTATTCAATGGTTGATTTTTTTAACAAAAACTTTAATCTTAAATCTAAATCCTATATTCTAATAACAAATGCGATGCATAATATAATGTTTGCCATAAAAAGGAGGGGAGAATAAGTTTGATCTACAGATGGGTTGAGGCATACAATTAAGTTATTTTTCTTTTAATTCAATCCAAGAATAGAATATAATAAAAGTTAGTTTAACACATTAAGAGAGATTCAAGTGTAACTTTGAAAGAAAATGATTGAGAATTATGTTCAATGGTTGATTCATTTCGTGTAACCAAACATATTCTTCTTTGTTCCTTTATAAGGGTGCATTAAGATGTTTGTAATTTGGTATTCAACTTATCTTATAAAGAAATTAACTCCATGGAGAATTCAATTGGTATGTTTAATTATATATGTTTCTTTCATTTTATATATTATTTTTATTTTTTTACTTATATTGGAAATACATTACGTATAGCATTAATGTATGTAACGTAAGTACTAGTGGAAGGACTTCTATCGTAGTCGTAACCCGTTGACTTGTCTTATAAGATGTCTTGGGTTCAAGATTCTCAGGATCAACTGCGCCTAGATTGGTGAGATATAGGTGGTGGTGTGGTTATTGTACGAGTTTTCCTTTGGAAACGTGCAAGCTAATTGACTGTTGCTGTTAAAAAAAATTGCATATATGTGAAACTAAAAATATTACTTATCTCATTAAAATTGTAATAAAACAATGATTTATTGTATCATAAATATTTCATTGACGCAGTTCCAAAGGACGAATTTGAACACTTCAGTCACGATCATTCGCTTAGCCTTGTGTATCTGCAGCAGAAAAATCAGAAAAATGAAAATGACAGCGATGAAGACGAAGAAAGAGATGAAGAAACTGAAGATGGATTTGTGGAGGAAAACCTTCATGGTGGTGAATGCAACATGTGTAAGGAACAAATTTTATCATTTGATGTGTGTTACTACTATTGCAAGCCTTGTGACTACTCATTGCACAAATTCTGTGCAGAACTACCCATGATCCTACAAAATCACCCATTGCATCCTCAACATGATCTTTCTCTTTTTTTTCCTTTTGAAAATTTTCCAATGCAGTGTATACTCTGTAAACATAATCGGAAGACTATTCGTTTTTATGGTTGTAATACCTGCAAAATAAATATCGACATAATATGTGCTACATTGAGGGAACGGAAGATTAACCACCCTAGTCACCCTCACCAAATGGAACTAATGCCACAACCCATCGTATCTAGTTGTTCAGCTTGTGGTAATAAACATGAAGGTCTTTTTTATCTATGTACCACTTGTCATGCGTTTTGGATCAACAAAGATTGTGCTTTGCTGCCAGCAAAGATGCTAATACAAAACCATACTAATGGAAATTTCATTCATTCTCATCCACTTACCCTTGCCTATTCCTTTCCGTACTATGAGTATAAAGCCAAATTGTATCCCGATTGTAGAGTGTGTCGAAGATTGTTTTTTGATTATCATTTGTGGATATACAAATGTGATAAATGTAGATATTATGTGCATGTTGATTGTGCAACTTCAAAGATAGAGCCATTTATGTCCATTTTTCAAAAACCAGGTGAGCAATTTCTTCTTACTTTTATTTTGTTAATATGTGTGAAGATTATCTTAGCCTAATTTCAAGTATGTCATTCATCAGGAACCGGAAAAATTCACAAAAACTTTAAAGATGATGAGCATCCAAATCTGCTCCACTGTCCATTTCATGATGAAGGTGACAACCTTTTGAAGCGCCATATGTCTAATCAAATTGAGTTTACTGGTAAACAACATGAAGCCGATATGATCAACCATTCTGTTCATCACCACCCACTCATAATTTTTAACAAGCAAACACCAGATAGTAAAAAAATGGTTTCTCTGCACAACCCCATGAAAAGAATTCAATTATTATGTGACGGGTGTGTTAAACCAATCTTGACAGAACCATTTTACATATGCAACCAACAAGCTGATGAACAATGTTGCTTTATTCTTCATGAGTGGTGTGCCAAGCTACCTTTAAAAATACAAGACTACATGGACCATCCTGAGCACACTCTTTTTCTCCTACCAAAAGTCCCTGGTATGTTCTTTTCTGTATTCACATGTGCCATTTGCAACTTACCATCCAATGGTTTCGCGTATGGATGCATGATGTGTGAATTTTACATCGATATCAATTGTGCGTTTATACCCGAAAAAATCACACATGACGCTCATCCAGGTCATCTCCTATATAAAGTAGATCCTTCAATAACTAGACGATTATGTGGGACTTGCAGCGCATGTTTATGGGACATGTACAATAGTTGGGGATTTCGTTGTCCCTCTTGTGATTACTACATTCATGTAGGGTGTGCTTTGTTATTGTATAGAGTGATTAAGCATAAATGTGATAAACATCCTTTGAGCCTAAGATACGAACCAGCGGAGAACCATATTAGTGACTATTTTTGTGAAATATGTGAGCATGAACTTGACCCTTGGAAGTGGTTCTATCATTGCACTACATGCGCCCAGTCTACACATGCTGCTTGCGCGCCCTTAGTACTTCAATATGAGCAAGCTACAGGGGTTGGTTATTACGAAAGTGTCCATAAGTTTCGCAATGTCAAATTTGGAGGAACACTTATGATCAAAGGTCACTCACACCGTTTGACCTTTGTTGAAAGGATTGACAGCAATGGCAAGTGCTTTAAATGTGATAGATGGTTGCAAGGGATGATCTTCAAGTGCTTGGAGTGTAAATTTGGTCTTCATTGCGAGTGTGTTTCTTAACTCAAAAAACAAAAATATTATGTAGATTTATGTCTTATGTAAGCCGCAAGTTTATTAAAAGTAATTAATTGCATAAATGGTTTATATAATTTGATTATATTATAGGTTTGGTTTCTATAGTTCAAAAATTACAAATTAGTCTAAATATGTGTGAGAATGTTAAAACCTTATTTGTGGTGCACGTATATAATGTATATATGTGTGGACCATCAAGTGATAAAAGTAAAATTGCACTAATTTTAACAGTTATTTTACTTATTTTGTGAAAATAATGTTAAAAACGTCGGGATGATTAGTGAAGACTTGAGAGGCCCGTTCCGCGGAAGTCCCTCAGTTGATTAAACATCAAAAGCATAGCTCTTAAACCGTAGAATAGTAGAATACTATGGCAGCGGAAATCTTTACATAACATTTAATCTTAACAGGAATGCCAGTTCTTGTGTAGGTAGTCCTCATGTCTTGCCACGAGCCACCATATCCTTATCATAACCTGCTCAACCTGACATGCATGTAAAACAAGTCAGCTTTATGCTGGTGAGTTCTAGGTTAACTTTTCATAAAAATAAAATCTTTACAGTACATAAAACATTAGCATTCACTGTTAACCGAAGTCAACAGTCTCAAAACTTTATATAACAAAACTTAATTCGCATGTATAACATACATGTCATCATAACATACATACATTTCATACGTATCATCATACATCATTCACACGGTAAAAGAATTTCATCGTCAACTGCTGACCTGAAAGTCAAACAGATTTGCGCAGCACAAGACTCTTAAACTATCAACCCGCAGCTGATAACTCATACAAGCATAAGATTTCTTTAACATTATCAACCCGCAGCTGATAACTCATACATGTATAAGATTTCTTTAACACTATCAACACACAGCTGATAACTCATGCAAGCATAAGATTTCTTTAACATTATCAACCCGCAGCTGATAACTCATGTATACATAAGATTTCTTTAACACTATCAACACGCAGTTGATAACTCAAGCATGCCTAAGATTTCTTTAACTGAACTGGCGACACACAGTCGGCAGGCCCGTGTTTCCACAGGACTCTTTAAACATCATAAGCAAAAGCGGCTCCTTTCACCGCTGTGCTCAAGTTTTGCCCAACCGCAGCTGGCAAAACCACATTTCCTCCTCGACCTCGGTCGAGTGTCTTACATTTCATCCTCGACATCAGTCGAGTGTCTTACACAAAATAATCATTTCTTTCTCAACCGCAGTTGAGACTTTAAAAACATTCGTTATATCTCAGCTGAGATTCGTAAAATCATTTACTTCTCAATCATCATTGAGACTTAACATATTCATTACATCTCAGCTGAATTACTTAAAATCATTTACTTCTCAACCGTAGTCGAGACTTAAAACCTTCTTTACTTTAAAACATTCTTTACTTGAAAACATTCTGTATCTAAAAACATTCTTTACCTGACCTTAATCAGGTTAAAATCATTTTCATACGATAACTTTAACACATTCTTTTATCTGACCGTAGTCAGGTAAATCAATCACATTCATACAATAACCTTATAACATACATATTCTTTTATCCGACCTTAGTCAGATAAAACAATCATTTCATAAATAACTTTATAACATGCATATCAGCCCAAATGATAAAAGATTTAAAACAGGGCTATAAAGAACTCATAATCATTTCAAAGATATTTATCATGCATGCACATCAGCCCTAAAACGTTAAAACAGTAAAAGAGGGCTCATAGAACTCACCTGAGCTAAAGCACAATTTGCTAGCTCCTCTTCATTTCCTTACTTTCTCACTTCACACTGACATCCTATTAATATGAACATATCATCATGATTATAACCTTATCATGAAGGTTCTCAAATTACGATTACCGCTCAAAACTTTGGCATATCGTAACTTTCATTCGGAACTTTATTTCAAAATTCCGCTTACACTCATTTTGATCATTCTTATCTTTACAATCTTGTTATGCTTAAAAATTACTTATTTGCTCGTCTTGGATAAGCGTATTCTCTTATTTAATTAATTCGTCTTAGGCGTTGCTAGACTTACTGATTGAATCTTTCTGAACGTCCAATGTCAAAGACATTGCCTTGATAGTCATCAAATAGTTAATGTTGTCGATTATAACGCTAAAACAGTTCCTAAATAGATTAATGGCTTAGAAATGATCAATCCTTATCATTGATTACCCAGATATCATGAAATATCACAATGTAGTCTTAGAATAGGTTTAATAACCATGTTTAACATACTAATCTGACAGTTATCATAAACATCAGATAATCGTTCCAACGAGTATGTTCATGATTGTGATTAGTTTGAAACACTTAGATTGTCATAATCAAATGGATTAAACCATTATAATCATAGTTGTGATTTTATGCAAACTGGGCATTACAACGGATCAAAACAAGGATTTAACCGTTAGAACATCGTGTTCTTCATTTCTAATCAATCCTAGCCATCATCTAGGCAATAATCAACAATCCTAACTATGTTATTACGTTCAAAATCAAGATCTAATCAATCAAAATCAAACTAGAAGGTTAAAACGAACCGTTACCTGATCTGACGAATTTCTGCGGTTAAAACAGCGATCAAGACTTGTATATATGATCCCTGGGATGATCTGGATGTTCAGGAGCCTCAGATATGAAGATTAGAGGTGTTAGAAAGTTGAATTTTCGCCTGGAGGTCGCTTATGGTTGAGATAATATGATTTTGAAGTTTTCTATGCGTTCTGATCGTCTTAACACAACTTTTGCCGACATAGCCCGCCGGGCGTATCGCCCCAGTTGGAGGGCTGGACTGGGGCGTAGCGCCCCACGTCACTTTCGTCATAATTTTGATTTTAAACTTCGTTTCGCGATTCCGGGAGCATACGAACTCCGTTTCGCGCACGGTTTTCGCCCACGTTCACCATTTCTCGCGTACTACCATCCTGTAATAATTTCGATTGTCAAATCAGCGTGGATTTCATGCGCGATCAAATGTGCTGAATTTTCGGCTGTTACAAATCTACCCTCCTTACAATAGGTTTCGTCCTCGAAACCTGTTACGTTTTAAACAAATATGGGTAGAGTCGTTTCACCTCGTCTTCAGTCTCCCATGTAGCTTCTGATCCCTTTTGGTGTTTCCATTGAATCTTAATTTGTCTAATTGCCTTATTATGCAATTGTTTTCTTTTGTGTCGACAATTGCAACCGGTTCTTCTATGTAGTTTAGCTTTGCATTAACTTCAGTGTCCTTTATAGAAACATGTGCCTGCTCGTCTGCCAGACGCTTCCTACTCATCATACATCATGCATCACTGTTGACCAAAGTCAACAGTCTCAATCATATCGAACATAAAACATCATTTCGTTCACATCATCCAACCCTGGTCACATAAATATCCTAATCATCATTATACAACCGCTGCTACCGAGCGTAACAATGGGCTTATGCCGGCACAAGGCTCCATAACCGTTGATCCGACCCGCCGAAGCATTCTGCAGATCCATACTTACCCAGTAACAAGTACTGGAGCAACCATACTTATCCTGTAACAAATACGATAGCAACCATACCCAGTTATAGTCGTGGTTGACTCTGTGTTTATAGCCCGATTGGCTCCATATCCTGATATTATCAGGTCATCATTCATACTTACTCTATAACACTTATAAGGACATCATTCATTTATCTTACATGATACACTAGCATCATATCACCATTCATCATAATCATCATACATTTCATGCTAGCATCATAAAAGGCATTCATCATATCTTACTAATACGCACTCATCATACTTAGTAGACTTTCATGCATAAATCGTGCTAACACATAAACGTGCGTACATAGTCATGGCCTATCTATCCTATCTTCTCATGCTTCAATTAAATGTTGAAGATCATATGGTAATGAGTCTTTTTCCCCGTTATGTCATAATCTTTAGCTATAACAGGTAGCTTATTATGACACTTAATCCTTACGTCCTTATTTATTCATAACTTGTATGCTACAACATGTCATATTTTTTTTAACTACAACATGCGTTATTCTTTGATTTGTTGATGGTGCAAACATTTTCCCATTTAGTCTCTACAACAGTTGTCCCTCTTGGCATTAAACCATTTATAGAGCACTTGTTGGAAGTTGGTCATAAATAAACTTTCTTAACATAACTTACATACATATCTTAACACATAAGGTTGTCAATACATAAAGCCAACCAACTTTTTCATTACATAAACAGACCAAAACCAAGTCTTGGTGTTGTTACAATATTTCATTAGTCGCCTTATAATGAGGATTTTCTTATTTCCCTTTAATAAGAAGGCTTCATCGTTTACCTCATCATTTGCCTCATTAAGAGGACTTCATCATTTGATCCACTTTATGCATGACAATCTTATCATAAAACTTTCCTTTGATAACATACGTATGCACACTATCACATAACAATACCATGAATTTTCTTATACATGAGATAGTGGTAATCATCCTTTATCATTAAATTTGAACTAATACAAAGTTCCTTGAGTAGTTTATTGCAACAGATGCAAGACTCTCTTAACACCTGTAACTGTATTAAATCCACATTTTACAATCCATACTTTACGCTCCATACATATCCTATACATGTTCAACATCTATTATCTTGTGAGGACAAGATAGTTCATTAAATGATAATAATGTTGCAACACTTATGTATCCTCTTCTAGCATGAATAGCTTCCCGCTAGAGTTATTAAAATTATCTATAACATCTTTAGCATAGCAATTCTAGGTCCGGTCAGTCTTCACATGAATTCTTGTCAAAAGCAAATCGTATCATTTCAACTTTTCATAACCTTCGAACCATCTTGATGGTTGAACATTTTCTTTTTCCTTTGCATTTGACATAAGACTGACTCTAGTCTTTGAGATTCACCTATACCTAAAGCCAGGCATATATTCATTTATCTTCGCTTATCAATTCCTAATGTCAACGTGTATTCCTCATTATAGTAAGACCTTGTCAGGATTTTAAGATACTAACAAAGCATTATCACTCTTGACATAGAGAATAATCTCATCAAATCTCTAGGTCAAATTTGAACTTACATCACCTCAATCGGATGTACTTATCCTTACTTTATAATATTATTCATTCTCAAGCGATGAATAATTCATTCATAAATAAAGTTCCTTGATTCCTTTATAACCCATTTCCTTCATTCATACGTTAGTTCTATCATTCGTAAACCAATTGGATCACCTACACACAAACTCAGTCAACCGTGCTGATTCTCTTCATCCGTGATTGATTTATTTCATCCATATTGATATACATACATTCCTATCTTTATCATGTTACCGTTGCCCGAGTAATAACACCCTGCACTGCATTCATCATTGTTGTCCTCATCACCTCCCATGTATACGTTACTTCGTGAGCAGTCATCATCTTCTAACTACATTTCTACCATTGATCAAACTCTGTTTCCATGTTCTAATGGTTTCCTTTCAGATCGACCTTTGAATTATCACATTTACAATTCCTTAGGGTATGTCATTCAGCATTAGCTTCTCAATAACTTCAATGATGAATTCACTGTGACCATAATGTAATTTAGGAAATAAAAGGTATTCGTATGATAGACAATAACACAAACCCAGTTGTATAGTAAATCATTAATAACAGTGTCCGGAATGTCATTAATCATTTACTTTTCCAACCGTGTCTCTATTATTCCCATTCATACTTTATACCCATTAATCCATGAATCTTTGATGAACCAATAAAGTAAGACCTTAACTGGTATCCATCTGACCAAACAAACATTCCCAATTGTCTCCATAACCCTTTCAACCTCGCTATTCGCATGTTGTTCTTTACCTTTATTGGCATCGAATAGTTATAATTCGTTCAGTCATTAAATCTTTCCTATGGTGTCCAAGTCATATGACAGATGAAACCCAAGCATTAGTCATATAGATAAATCCGTAACCACATTAGCTAATTGAGGTTACTATTTATCTGTACTCGTGTGTCTAGGGTTTCTTCCACCACATGCTTAGTTTATTTCCTAATAAACATTATTATTACCCATAGTCTAAACAATCCAACATATTCATGCATCTTAACACATATAGGCACATAAACATGCATCTTTACATTAACTACTTCACATTAACTTTAAGGCACATAAACCTTAAATCTATTTCAAATATATCATAACACATATTCCTTACTTTAGCAAGATGCTCGTGGCATTGAACTACCTTTAACTGGCTTCCTTAACCTTGATCCCATTCTCAGTTTAAGTTCAGGCATTAGGTTATGCCCTAATCTCTCAAACTATGGCTCTGATACCAACTTGAGAGGCCCCGTTCCGCGGAAGTCCCTCAGTTTATTAAACATCAAAAGCATAGCTCTTAAACCGTAGAATAGTAGAATACTATGGCAGCGGAAATCTTTACATAACATTTAATCTTAACAAGAATGCCAGTTCTTGTGTAGGTAGTCCTCATGTCTTGCCACGAGCCACCATATCCTTATCATAACCTGCTCAACCTGACATGCATGTAAAACAAGTCAGCTTTATGCTGGTGAGTTCTAGGTTAACTTTTCATAAAAATAAAATCTTTACAGTACATAAAACATTAGCATTCACTGTTAACCGAAGTCAACAGTCTCAAAACTTTATATAACAAAACTTAATTCGCATGTATAACATACATGTCATCATAACATACATACATTTCATACGTATCATCATACATCATTCACACGGTAAAAGAATTTCATCGTCAACTTCTGACCTGAAAGTCAAACACATTTGCGCAGCACAAGACTCTTAAACTATCAACCCGCAGCTGATAACTCATACAAGCATAAGATTTCTTTAACATTATCAACCCGCAGCTGATAACTCATACATGTATAAGATTTCTTTAACACTATCAACACACAGCTGATAACTCATGCAAGCATAAGATTTCTTTAACATTATCAACCCGCAGCTGATAACTCATGTATACATAAGATTTCTTTAACACTATCAACACGCAGTTGATAACTCAAGCATGCCTAAGATTTCTTTAACTGAACTGGCGACACACAGTCGGCAGGCCCGTGTTTCCACAGGACTCTTTAAACATCATAAGCAAAAGCGGCTCCTTTCACCGCTGTGCTCAAGTTTTGCCCAACCGCAGCTGGCAAAACCACATTTCCTCCTCGACCTCGGTCGAGTGTCTTACATTTCATCCTCGACATCAGTCGAGTGTCTTACACAAAATAATCATTTCTTTCTCAACCGCAGTTGAGACTTTAAAAACATTCGTTATATCTCAGCTGAGATTCGTAAAATCATTTACTTCTCAATCATCATTGAGACTTAACATATTCATTACATCTCAGCTGAATTACTTAAAATCATTTACTTCTCAACCGTAGTCGAGACTTAAAACCTTCTTTACTTTAAAACATTCTTTACTTGAAAACATTCTGTATCTAAAAACATTCTTTACCTAACCTTAATCAGGTTAAAATCATTTTCATACGATAACTTTAACACATTCTTTTATCTGACCGTAGTCAGGTAAATCAATCACATTCATACAATAACCTTATAACATACATATTCTTTTATCCGACCTTAGTCAGATAAAACAATCATTTCATAAATAACTTTATAACATGCATATCAGCCCAAATGGTAAAAGATTTAAAACAGGGCTATAAAGAACTCATAATCATTTCAAAGATATTTATCATGCATGCACATCAGCCCTAAAACGTTAAAACAGTAAAAGAGGGCTCATAGAACTCACCTGAGCTAAAGCACAATTTGCTAGCTCCTCTTCATTTCCTTACTTTCTCACTTCACACTGACATCCTATTAATATGAACATATCATCATGATTATAACCTTATCATGAAGGTTCTCAAATTACGATTACCGCTCAAAACTTTGGCATATCGTAACTTTCATTCGGAACTTTATTTCAAAATTCCGCTTACACTCATTTTGATCATTCTTATCTTTACAATCTTGTTATGCTTAAAAATTACTTATTTGCTCGTCTTGGATAAGCGTATTCTCTTATTTAATTAATTCGTCTTAGGCGTTGCTAGACTTACTGATTGAATCTTTCTGAACGTCCAATGTCAAAGACATTGCCTTGATAGTCATCAAATAGTTAATGTTGTCGATTATAACGCTAAAACAGTTCCTAAATAGATTAATGGCTTAGAAATGATCAATCCTTATCATTGATTACCCAGATATCATGAAATATCACAATGTAGTCTTAGAATAGGTTTAATAACCATGTTTAACATACTAATCTGACAGTTATCATAAACATCAGATAATCGTTCCAACGAGTATGTTCATGATTGTGATTAGTTTGAAACACTTAGATTGTCATAATCAAATGGATTAAACCATTATAATCATAGTTGTGATTTTATGCAAACTGGGCATTACAACGGATCAAAACAAGGATTTAACCGTTAGAACATCGTGTTCTTCATTTCTAATCAATCCTAGCCATCATCTAGGCAATAATCAACAATCCTAACTATGTTATTACGTTCAAAATCAAGATCTAATCAATCAAAATCAAACTAGAAGGTTAAAACGAACCGTTACCTGATCTGACGAATTTCTGCGGTTAAAACAGCGATCAGGACTTGTATATATGATCCCTGGGATGATCTGGATGTTCAGGAGCCTCAGATATGAAGATTAGAGGTGTTAGAAAGTTGAATTTCCTCCTGGAGGTCGCTTATGGTTGAGATAATATGATTTTGAAGTTTTCTATTCGTTCTGATCGTCTTAACACAACTTTTGCTGACATAGCCCGCCGGGCGTATCGCCCCAGTTGGAGGGCAGGACCGGGGCGTAGCGCCCCACGTTACTTTCGTCATCATTTTGATTTTAAACTTCGTTTCGCGATTCCGGGAGCATACGAACTCCTTTTCGCGCACGGTTTTCGCCCACGTTCACCATTTCTCGCGTACTACCATCCTGTAATAATTTTGATTGTCAAATCAGCGTGGATTTCATGCGCGATCAAATGTGCTGAATTTTTGGCTGTTACAAGACTGAGAATGTAATGAGTAAGTTTGTCTGTTTGTTTGTGAGAATGTTACATACATGGTCTATGTGGTTTAATTAGATTTCATGTTTGATCACTAATATTAGAAAATTACAAACTTAATCTAAACATTTGTAATTACTTAAATGGTCCATATTATTTATCTTTTATCTTCATAAGGTTAAATATTCAAATCGAAATATTAAACTCACTCGAATTTTCTTTATGTCCTCAGTTGCAGTTCTTCACGGTTTGCAACTCGATCATTCGATCATCATTTCCAATACCATAACACAAGTTTTATAAAATAAATGTCAAAAGGAGCAAAAAAAACAAGCTATCTTAAGTTAAATTACTCGAACTTGAATTTAGTCAGGAACAAACCCACTCATTTATACCAATATCAACAACTCAACGGTATCCGTGTGAAGTTTGGCTAGAGGAAACCCCAAGTTTGAATCTAACAGGGGCGGGGTTTTTCCAAATTTTTTGGTTTCTTCGCGTCTGGTGAATGCGCCAAGCCAGGTGGGCTCGGTAAAATCGGGTACATTGTGCCTAGGCAGGGACTTCGGTCTTACTAGCGAGGCAGGCCTCGACCACTCTCGCTTGGTTGTTGGTAAAAAAAATAGCTATTAGTGGTGAATTTTATTGTAGCATCGTTAAGCCCAACGCACCTAACAAAAATAGGCTAAAGTTTTATGTATTAGTATTTAGGCTCTTGTTTAAGTTTACACATGGGCTACTAATGTAGTGTCTCACCTCGAAAAATCCCGTCCCGAACGGGGCGCGAGCAAGACCAGTCAGGATCGCAGTCTCCGGTCACACAATGTTGCGAGACCTACATGTCTGGTTTCATACGTACATCCAATAACTTGGATAAAGCAGTTTAGTAGAATCAGAGTTGCGGAAGTAAAAAGTTTGATCAGTTTTGAAAACTTAAAGAGTAGTAGTGCGGAAGCGGTTTAAGTATTTAACATTATATAACAAAACAAATGTCAATCATTATCAAATTGCCTAAGACACTAAAGCTGATGCATGGGACTCCATACTAGCATCCTATCCTGGTGTGCGTGCCTTAGTTACCTGAGAAAACATGCGAGTAAAAGAGTCAACACAAAGGTTGGTGAGAGCACAGGTTTGTATCAGCAGTAAACATAAAAAATGTTTAAAGTAAATGTTTTTCAGTTTTATATATCATATGCGGGTTCGAAACCGAAGCTAACATGCTGCCTCCCGCCATATCCATCCAACAAGATATGGCAATGTTTATTGGTCAATTATGCACTGTTCCAACCTCCAGTCGGGGTGGCCATACGGCGCACAACAGTGGGGCTTGTCAGGCCCAAATAGTACTATTCAAAATTACCACGCTAAGCGCAATGCGATATTAACGGTTCAAGGTGTGTGTAATGAGGACTTATCAGTTTGTGGATACATGCCACACATATGCATATACGATATTAGCATGTACAAAAATAACCAAAAGTGTGTAAGTTGTTCAAAACAGTTGTATGCAATGTTTTCTCCCCCAAAGGTAGAAAATGTAAAAAGGGGCCGTGAACTCACCTGGTAAAGCAGTTCCGGTTTATGTGGTGTTTGCGACTGTGAAAGCTAGCAGTCCTGCTAGTAAGTTCCTATAATCATATAGGCGTGAGTATGTGTTTTGTGGTGTGTTGTAATCCATACAACTCCAAGTGTCGGTGTGCTCAATCGAGTGCGTGTGTTAACTAGTGAGACTTGACGAATCGTTGGTGACACGATTGTTGTGTTTATGTGCCTGAATGCACATAAGACACCAAAATGCATCCTATGACTCCAATCACATAAGTTACCATTTTTTTTAGAAAGTTTCCAAGTTAGGAAAGTGTGGTTATGAAATCCCATTTTATAAAACAAATCACTCTAGTATGTTTGTAAAAACGTATGTAAACACTTAAAATAGGTCGTTTGTGCATAAAATACCATTTGCGCCATTTTACCCAAACAAAGTTTCCTAAAATAGTAAGTATTTGTTTAAAAGATTGTTTTCACAAATCTAAGTTTCCAATATGCTCAGAAATCATTTTTAAACATATTTCAATGATCACAAATCATCAAATCATTCAAAAACATCAAAAGCCCTCTTTTGATTTATAAAAGTTTCCTTTTATAGTAAGTTTATGCAAAACCATGTTTTTGACTAAATCAAATATTTCAATGTGTTTCTAAACACTCCAATACACCTTTAACAACATCTAGACATGTCTAACATGTCTAGATCATCACAAATCCAAAATTTGCAACATAAAAGTTCCCTTTTATGGCAAGTGTACCAATACATCCTCAAATCAACCAATAACTCAACAAAACTCAAATCTAACATTCTAATACTTTAAAATCAGTAAATCTATAATATCTACTGAACAAATCACCAACAAATTCAAGCACAATAACCGTATGGAGTTGCATGTGGGTTTTTACCCATTGCATGTACGATCTAACACTAGGAAAACGTTTAAAACTACCTTAGAGGCTAGGATTCGAGTTGTAGCATGTGTAACAAGCCCTGAAAGTGGCTGGAGATGTCTCTTCCACGTGTTGATGGCTTCCAATACCTCCTCTTGAAGCTCCAATGGTCCAAAATACCACAAGGAAGAAGGATATGGTTTATTAGAGGTTGGGGTGAGTTTGGCAGAGGGTTTGGTCGAGATACAGAGTACAAGCTCGGAGAAAATGGAAAAGTTCGACTGAAAATGAAAGGGGATGGTTTTATAAAGAAATTTGATCTGCATGGCCTTCGCGTATCGCGGAGGCCGATCAAAATCCTTTGCCGCGTACCGCGATGGAATTCGGGAGTCTCGACTCCCGGTTTGCTTCGTGTACCGCGAAGCCTTTCGCCAAGGGACTCTCCGCGTACCGCGACGGGTCTATTTCCTTGCTTTTAGATTTTGTTGATACGATTTCGCTCGTACTCGTTTCCTAACGTTTATCCTAAACATCTAATGCATGTTTAGAAAGTAATCATATAATGACACATAGGTTTGATTGATCACCAACGTTCGTGAGACTCGTATGGATGTGAAATGAGTGTTGCAATTTACCCAAAATTGCCGGGTGTCACATGTAGTAACCACTCTTATGTTCGGTATACACTTCGTTAGTCCGTTCCTCAATCCCGGTTTAATCGATTTAGGGTCCAGGGTTCAGCGGAGAAAAGAAACTGATTGATTAGTCAATTCAGAGAAGGGGAAAGTTAGATATTTTAAACTTATGGATCGTTCAGGACGATGAAATGGAGGTTTGTGATTGCGAATATCTAGTATAGTCATTTCGAATTTGTAATCACTGTCAAGAATCAAGAGAGGAAACTAGAGTTAGAACAATTTTCTTATAGGCACTCGTATCCTAGATGTTGATAAGCCTTTAATAGACTTGACAACGAGAAAGTGACAAAAAAAAAGACGTCACTAAAACACTAATATATAAGTGGTAACAAATAGAGATAACAAATGGAAATAAGCAACAATTAGAGAGGACATAACATGTCTAACCTAGTAAATTAATATATATATATATATATATATGTTAAAAAAATGAAAGATAAAGGAATACAATATTTTTAATATTCGCCGCTTTTTTTAAGTCATATTTTTTTACTCAAAGTGATAAAAAAATTTCACCCCCCATAGAAAAAATTTATGGATCCGTTACTGCACTTTAGTTTACTTTTCTTTCCATTCAATCCAAGAATGGAATATAACTAACACGTCATGTTAAGGTGGAATCAAAGTGTGACTAGGTAAGTGAGATATACAAAGTATATACACACTTTAGTTTACTTTTGTTTTCAATCAATCCAGGAAAGGACTATATTAATAAAAATAATATATGTTAAGGTGGAATCAAATTGTAACTTAGTAAGTAGGGTTTAATCACGCGTGCTTCGTAAGGGTGACACATCGACGTAAAAAATGCATAACTAAAAGATAAATGTTATAAAATACTTTTGAACCGATGGAACTCGAAACGCGGACCTGAATTCACGTGGGAACGTGAAGATCAGATGATGCGCAAATATCCCCACCTCTTCAAGCAAACAACGTCGAACGTCGACAACAACGAATAAATTTCGGGACGAAATTCCTTTCAACAAGGGGATGATGTGACAACCGGAAAATTTTTGTTTCTCAAACACTATTACTTCTCAAACACTACCAACAACAACCAAATTTCGGGACGAAATTTCTTTCAACAAGGGGATGATGTGACACCCGGCAATTTCAAGTAAATTGCAACTCTTATATTCTTTACATTTCACATTCATACTTGTTGCATTTCATTTAGTTATGTTTAATTAGATGAATTGAACACAAACAACTACAAAACTGTCAAACCATACACTGCATTGCACGTTGGTTTTGGAAACCAATGGTGGCAAACACAAAACAATAATTCGGATTATTATTGAATTGTGCATCACACGTTGATTGGATTAATCAAGCGTGCCAACACTTCGTTAGACACGAACACAAACTATCAAAGATAATTCGAGGAATTATCGAAACACACACGCGAGTCTCACGAACGTTGGTGATCAATCAAACTTATGTGCTATTTGTATTTACAGTGCTTAAATGAGCATTAGTTGCTTTTGATAAACGTTAGGAATCATGTATGAGCGAAATCGTTTCAACGAAATCGAAAAACAAGAATATGGACCCGTCGCGGTACGCGACAAGTCCCTCAGCGAAGTTCTTCGCGGTACGCGAAGCAAACCGGGAGTCGAACTCCCGAATTCCATCGCGGTACGCGGCAAAAATTTTTGATCGGCCTCCGCGGTACGCGAAGGCCATGCAGATCAAATTTTCCTTATAATCAACCCCATTTCACTTCTACTCGGTTCCTTGGCAATTCACCCGAATTCCTTCGTTCATTCTCGACCAAAACCACTGGAATCAAGCACTTTAACCTACTGGAATCATCCTTGAAGCCATTTCTTGGTGATTGAAGGCCATAGGAACATCAAGGAAGATCGAGGAGCTCTCAATCGACGAGGAAATCGAATCCAGCCATCGTAGCAGCTCCATACCTTCTGTTTAACTCGAAATCAGTCGTCTAAGAGCTTCTAAGGTAGTTTTAAACGTTTATCTAGTGTTAGATTATACATGCAATGGGTGAAAACCCACATGCAACTCCATGTGACCATTGTGCACGATTTTGTTGGTGATTTGATGAATAGGTGTTGTAGATTTACTGATTTTGATGCTTAGAAATGTTAGAATTGAGTTTTGATTAAGTTAGGCTTGATTTGATAATGTTTTGATGCACTTGCCATAAAAGGAAACTTTTATGTTGCAAGTCTTCGATTTGTGATGATCTAGACATGTTAGACATGTCTAGATATTGTTAAATGTGTATTGAAGTGTTTAGAAACACATTGGGATATTTGATTTTGTCAAAAACTTGGTTTCATAGAAACTTACTAAAAATGGAAACTTTTAGAAATCAAAAGAGGGCTTTTGATGTTTTAAAGTGTTTTGATAAACTTGGGATATTGAAATATGTTTAGAAATGATTTCTAAGCATATTGGAAATCTTGATTTGCGAAAACGAGTTTTAAACGGATACTTTCCAAATAAGGAAACTTTATTTGGGCAAAACGGCATAAATAGTGATTTATGCACAAACGACATGTTTTAAGAGTTTAAACGTGTTTTATAAACATATTGGAAGTCATTAGTTTTATGAAATGGAATTTCATAACCACACTTTCCTGAAATGGAAACTTTCTAAAAATGGTAACGTATGTGATTAGAGTCATAGGATGCATTTAGGTGTCCTATGTGCATCAAGGCACATGAACACAACAATCGTGTCACCAACGATTCGTCAAGTCTCACTAGTTGACACATGCACTCGGTTGAGCACACCGACACTTGGAGTTGTATGGATTACAACACACCACAAAACACATACTCACACCTATATGATCATAGGTGCTTACTAGCAGGACAGCTAGCCTTCGCAGTCGCGAACACACACATACCGGAACTACTTCATCAGGTGAGTTCACGGCCCCTTTTTATCTTTTATACCTTTGGGGGAGAAAACATTGCATTACAACTGTTTTGAACAACAACTCATTTTATTTATGTATGGACATGCTTTATCATTATATGTATATGTGTGGGCCCCTATCACAACTAAAAGTCCTCACGATACTCCTCGGACCGTTAATAGCATAACGCCTAGCATGGTAATCTTGAATAGTACTATTTGGGCCCGACAAGCCCCACCCATCGTGTCTTGGAGGCCACCCGACTGGAGGTCGGAATGGGTGCAATATTGACCAACACTTTGCCATTGTCTTGTGATAACATGGCGGGAGGCACAATCTGTCAGCTTCGGTACCATCCACAATATAATATAACTGTATTGACTAGCTATCAATCGATACTGCAATGTCGTGATATGTAAATCTACTGAACACTTACTTTAAACATTTGATGTTTACTGCTTATGAAAAACCTGTGCTCTCACCAACCTTTGTGTTGACCCTTTTACTCGCATGTTTTCTCAGGTAGCTAAGGCACGCGCACAAGGATAGGATGCTAGGATGGAGTCCCATGCATCAGCTTTTGTGTCTTAGATCATCGAAAAATTTTAACATTTTTACTTGATTATGTCTTGTATTGATAAACATCTTTCAATCGCTTCCGCAAACTTTAAACTTATGATGTTTTGAAAACTGTTTTAAATAACGCTTCCGCAACTTATTAACTGTTATTGTTTTGAGATTGTATAACTTCCGCAACTCTGATTTTGCAAACTGATTTATCCATGTAACTGGATGTACGTATATAACCAGACATGTAGGTCTCGCATGTTGTGTGACCGGAGACTGCGATCCTGCCAAATCAGTCGCGTCGCGCCCCAGGAAGGGACGGGATTTCTCGGGGTGCGACAGATTGGTATCAGAGCCAGGTTAATGCGAATTAGGTTTGCAAGTAGTGAACTTAGTCTATAACCACTAGTCTCCACACAACACTTAGTGCTTAGTATCGTGATACTTGCATACATGACTGTACCCACGCTTAGTATACACACTTACTTTATGATATCACCATTGTCACCGCACGTGGCTGCACATGACGGAGAGGAACCGATAGCTCTACATGTTTTCCTTCAGTATCTACCGCACACACTACATTAGTCATTAGCCATACACTAACACGTATTCTCGCTATGAAGATCATGGCTGGAAGACGTGGAGGATGTAGGAATGCCGGCGGACGAGGAAACATCAACCTGACTCAAGCTGAGTTGAACGCCCTTATCAACGAATGGGTTGAGGAGGTACTTGATGCACGGGAAGCTGCCCGTAACCAGAACTTGCTGAACCAAGGAGCAAATCCTAACCCACCTCTCTGCACATTCAAGATGTTTCTGGACTGCAAACCTCACTCATTCAGCGGCACTGAGGGCGCCGTTGGGCTATTACGCTGGATTGAGAAGGCGGAATCGGCTTTCGCCATGAGCAGCTGCAGGAACGAAGACAGGGTCAAGTTCGCTGCAGGGACATTCGAGGGAGCTGCCCTCACTTGGTGGAATGCCAATGTCCAGAATCAAGGGCTTGATGCAGCCAACGCCCTACCTTGGGATGATTTTAAACAAATGTTGAACCGCGAATACTGTCCTCGCGGTGAGGTACAGAAACTGGAAACTGAGTTCTGGAACCACAAGATGATTGGTTCCGAGGTCGAGGCTTACACAGCTCGATCGTATGAACTTGCCAACCTATGTCCGGAAATGGCAACCCCACCCTTCAAACACATAGAGAAGTATATTGATGGATTGCCACCTCAGATCCAAGGCATGGTACTCTCTGCCGACCCCATCACCATGCAACAAGCCGTGCGATTAACCCACAAGCTAACTGACTCAGCTGTCACTCAAGGACTTTTACCACCTCGTGGTGCTGTAACCACAACCACCGACAAGGGCAAACGCAAATGGGAAGACACCCAGAACAAAACTTCCAATCTCCAACCCCCTCCACAACAACGTAAGTTTGGGTCATCTCAAGCTTACGCACCACCTGTTCCATCCAACCAAACCCGAGGAGCCTATGCAGGCAAACACCCCAAGTGCAGCAAATGCAACTTACATCATGCCTTGGGACAGTGCGACTCTATCTGATGCCAACGTTGTGGCAAAGGAGGACACCTCGCCAAGGACTGCAGGGGTGAACTGCGGAAAAAAACCCCCACAACAACAACAACAGCAACTTGAAGCACCGAAGGGCTGCTTCGAATGTGGAAAACCAGGGCACTTCAAGAGGGACTGCCCGCACCTGAAGAACAATGATAACGGGAACAACAACGGTCCGAAGGGACGAGCCTTCGTGATCGGGGCTAAGGAGGCCAGGAGGGATCCCAACCTTGCAACCGGTACGTATCTCTTGAACAATAATTATGCTTCTGTACTGTTTGATACTGGAGCTGAGAAAAGTTTTATATCTAAGTATTTTAGTGAGATACTTGCCATTACCCCAACACCCTTAGATGTTGAATACACAGTAGAGCTAGCTGATGGTAAATTGATTATGACTAAACACATTCTGAAAGAATGCACTTTAGAGCTAGCAGGTCATAAGTTTAGAATTGACCTCATGCCAGTTACACTAGGCAGTTTTGATGTCGTAGTGGGCATGGATTGGTTGTCTGAAAACCAAGCTGAAATCATTTGCCACGACAAGGTTGTGCGCATACCTCTCCCTGGCGGAGAAACTCTAGACATCAAGGGCGAAAGGAGTGACACTCCTCTGAATATCATCTCGTGCACGGAAGCTCACAAACGCTTACGAAAGGGATACGCAGTCATTCTGGCGCTTATCACTGACAAGACTGAAGAGGAGAAAAGAATAGAAGACATCCCAGTCGTATGCGACTATCCCGATGTATTCCCTGAGGATCTACCAGGACTACCACCACCTCGACAAGTGGAGTTCCGCATAGACCTTGTGCCGGGAGCAGCGCCCATCGTACGAGCACCTTATCGACTTGCACCTTCGGAGATGCAAGAACTGTCCAACCAACTGCAAGAGCTGTTGGACAAAAGTTTCATTAGACCAAGCTTCTCACCATGGGGAACTCCGGTCTTATTCGTGAAGAAAAAGGATGGCACTTTCCGCATGTGCATTGACTATCGGGAATTAAACAAAGTAACAATCAAGAACCGATACCCCTTACCTCGGATCGACGATCTATTCGACCAACTGCAAGGATCGAGTTACTACTCCAAGATCGATCTGCGATCTGGGTACCATCAGTTGAGGATTCAGGAGGAAGATATCCCAAAGACTGCTTTTCGCACTCCGTATGGCCATTACGAGTTTTTGGTCATGCCGTTTGGGCTAACCAATGCACCTATAGTATTCATGGACCTCATGAATAGAGTGTGCAAACCTTACCTGGATAAGTTCATCATTGTCTTCATTGATGATATTCTTATCTACTCCAAAACCCAGGAAGAACACAAAGAGCATCTTCAATTGACTCTTGAACTGCTACGGAAAGAGAAGCTGTACGCTAAACTCTCAAAGTGCGACTTTTGGATTCGAGAAGTCCAATTTTTGGGACATGTTGTTAATGAACAGGGGATTCATGTGGATAAATCTAAGATAGGGGCAATCAAGAACTGGGAAGCACCAAAGACCCCCACTGAGGTGCGACAATTCCTAGGCTTGGCAGGTTATTATCGGAGATTTATCGAAGGATTTTCAAAGATAGCCCAACCACTCACAGCCTTAACCCATAAGGACAAGAAGTATCTCTGGACTGACAAACAAGAAGCTGCATTCCAACTTCTCAAGCAGAAGCTCTGTAGTGCGCTTATCTTATCGCTCCCTGATTGAACGGATGACTTCGTAGTATATTGCGATGCCTCGATACAGGGACTCGGCTGTGTGCTGATGCAGCGAGAAAAGGTGATCGCATATGCTTCTCGACAACTGAAAGTCCACGAGAAAAACTACACCACCCACGACTTGGAAATTGGAGCCGTGGTATTTGCACTCAAGATCTGGAGACACTATCTGTATGGTACCAAGTGTACGATATACACTGATCACAAGAGTCTCCAACACATATTCGAACAGAAAGAACTGAACATGCGACAACGTCGCTGGCTCGAACTCCTAAATGACTATGAGTGTGCTATCAAGTATCACCCGGGGAAGGCCAATGTTGTGGCCGATGCCCTAAGCCGGAAAAACACATCGAAACCCAAGAGGGTACGAGCTTTACAACTCACCATCCATCCCAATCTCCCTGAACAGATACGCAGTGCCCAGGTGGAGGCACTCAAAGCAGAAAACCTAGCGGCTGAATCATTAAGGGGAATGGAACAACAACTTAAAGAAAAAGCTGATGGCTTACAATATTTCATCGAACGCATCTGGATTCCGCGTCATGGGAACTTAAGAGACCTTGTGATGGACGAGGCTCACAAATCCCGATATTCCATTCACCCTGGATCTGATAAGATGTATCATGATCTAAAGGTACTTTACTGGTGGCCGCACATGAAAGCCGACGTCACTACCTACGTAGGCAAATGCTTAACTTGTGCCAAAGTCAAGATCGAGTACCAGAAACCATCTGGATTACTCACACAACCTGAAATCCCCATGTGGAAATGGGAACAAGTATCCATGGATTTCATCACCAAATTACCCCGCACTCCTAGTGGATGTGACACAATCTGGGTAATTGTGGATCGACTGACTAAGTCAGCACATTTCCTTGCGATCAAGGAAAACGACAAAATGGAAAAGCTAGCCAGGATCTATGTTAAGGAAGTAGTCTCGCGACATGGAGTGCCAATCTCCATCATTTCAGATCGAGACGCCAGATTCACTTCTAATTTCTGGAAATCATTGCAAAAGTCACTTGGCACGCGGTTGGATATGAGTACCGCATACCACCCACAAACTGATGGCGAGAGTGAACACACGATACAAACTCTTGAAGATATGCTACGAGCGTGCGTAGTAGACTTCGGTAACAGCTGGGAAACTCACCTACCGTTGGTGGAGTTTTCTTACAACAACAGCTATCATACAAGCATCAAAGCAGCGCCTTTTGAGGCACTTTATGGTAGGAAATGCCGATCACCCATCTGTTGGGCGGAAGTGGGCGACAGCCAACTTACTGGCCCGGAACTTGTGCATGAAACAACCGAGAAAATCGTGCAAATCAAAAACCGCATGGCAGCAGCTCGTGATCGTCAAAAGAGCTATGCCGACAAACGCCGAAAGCCTTTGGAATTTCAGGTAGGAGATAAAGTCCTTCTGAAAGTCTCACCATGGAAAGGCGTCATTCGTTTCGGTAAACGAGGCAAACTGAATCCACGGTATATTGGACCTTTCGAGATCCTGAAAAGGATTGGTCCAGTGGCATACCAACTCAACTTACCAACCGAACTCGACGGAGTTCACAACGTATTTCATGTCTCGAACCTGAAGAAATGCTTATCAGATGAGACGCTTATAGTTCCACTGGATGAGATCCAGGTGGATGAACAACTGCGGTTCGTGGAAGAACCGGTAGAGATCATGGACCGTGAGGTCAAACAACTCAAGCAGAGTAAGATTCCAATTGTTAAAGTCCGATGGAACTCGAAACGCGGACCTGAATTCACGTGGGAACGTGAAGATCAGATGATGCGCAAATATCCCCACCTCTTCAAGCAAACAACGTCGAACGTCGACAACAACGAATAAATTTCGGGACGAAATTCCTTTCAACAAGGGGATGATGTGACAACCGGAAAATTTTTGTTTCTCAAACACTATTACTTCTCAAACACAACCAACAACAACCAAATTTCGGGACGAAATTTCTTTCAACAAGGGGATGATGTGACACCCGGCAATTTCAAGTAAATTGCAACTCTTATATTCCTTACATTTCACATTCATACTTGTTGCATTTCATTTAGTTATGTTTAATTAGATGAATTGAACACAAACAACTACAAAACGATAGTTCAAGGAACTGTCGAACCATACACTGCATTGCACGTTGGTTTTGGAAACCAATGGTGGCAAACACAAAACAATAATTCGGATTATTATTGAATTGTGCATCACACGTTGATTGGATTAATCAAGCGTGCCAACACTTCGTTAGACACGAACACAAACTATCAAAGATAATTCGAGGAATTATCGAAACACACACGCGAGTCTCACGAACGTTGGTGATCAATCAAACTTATGTGCTATTTGTATTTACAGTGCTTAAATGAGCATTAGATGCTTTTGATAAACGTTAGGAATCATGTATGAGCGAAATCGTTTCAACGAAATCGAAAAACAAGAATATGGACCCGTCGCGGTACGCGACAAGTCCCTAAGCGAAGTTCTTCGCGGTACGCGAAGCAAACCGGGAGTCGAACTCCCGAATTCCATCGCGGTACGCGGCAAACATTTTTGATCGGCCTCCGCGGTACGCGAAGGCCATGCAGATCAAATTTTCCTTATAATCAACCCCATTTCACTTCTACTCGGTTCCTTGGCAATTCACCCGAATTCCTTCGTTCATTCTCGACCAAAACCACTGGAATCAAGCACTTTAACCTACTGGAATCATCCTTGAAGCCATTTCTTGGTGATTGAAGGCCATAGGAACATCAAGGAAGATCGAGGAGCTCTCAATCGACGAGGAAATCGAATCCAGCCATCGTAGCAGCTCCATACCTTCTGTTTAACTCGAAATCAGTCGTCTAAGAGCTTCTAAGGTAGTTTTAAACGTTTATCTAGTGTTAGATTATACATGCAATGGGTGAAAACCCACATGCAACTCCATGTGACCATTGTGCACGATTTTGTTGGTGATTTGATGAATAGGTGTTGTAGATTTACTGATTTTGATGCTTAGAAATGTTAGAATTGAGTTTTGATTAAGTTAGGCTTGATTTGATAATGTTTTGGTGCACTTGCCATAAAAGGAAACTTCGTTATGTTCGTTAGTTCCTCAATCCCGGTTTAATCGATTTAGGGTCCAGGGTTCAGCGGAGAAAAGAAACTGATTGATTAGTCAATTCAGAGAAGGGAAAAGTTAGATATTTTAAACTTATGGATCGTTCAGGACGATGAAATGGAGGTTTGTGATTGCGAATATCTAGTATAGTCATTTCGAATTTGTAATCACTGTCAAGAATCAAGAGAGGAAACTAGAGTTAGAACAATTTTCTTATAGGCACTCGTATCCTAGATGTTGATAAGCCTTTAATAGACTTGACAACGAGAAAGTGACAAAAAAAAAAGACGTCACTAAAACACTAATATATAAGTGGTAACAAATAGAGATAACAAATGGAAATAAGCAACAATTAGAGAGGACATAACATGTCTAACCTAGTAAATTAATATATATATATATATATATATGTTAAAAAAATGAAAGATGAAGGAATACAATATTTTTAATATTCGCCGCTTTTTTTAAGTCATATTTTTTTACTCAAAGTGATAAAAAAATTTCACCCCCCATAGAAAAAATTTATGGATCCGTTACTGCACTTTAGTTTACTTTTCTTTCCATTCAATCCAAGAATGGAATATAACTAACACGTCATGTTAAGGTGGAATCAAAGTGTGACTTGGTAAGTGAGATATACAAAGTATATACACACTTTAGTTTACTTTTGTTTTCAATCAATCCAGGAAAGGACTATATTAATAAAAATAATATATGTTAAGGTGGAATCAAATTGTAACTTAGTAAGTAGCGTTTAATCACGCGTGCTTCGTAAGGGTGACACATCGACGTAAAAAATGCATAACTAAAAGATAAATGTTATAAAATACTTTTGAACCGTATGAGCAG
Source organism: Mikania micrantha (assembly GCA_009363875.1). NCBI lineage: Eukaryota > Viridiplantae > Streptophyta > Magnoliopsida > Asterales > Asteraceae > Mikania > Mikania micrantha. Next base: position 67,607,805 of record CM018698.1, read on the forward strand.
TGGCATACTACAATGACCGGTTTTAACGGTCATGTGCATGTGTTTAATAAATAAAGGTTATTATGTTTATAAAAATTATGTTGTGATAATAATATAATAACATTTGGGGTATTAAGGTTAACTAGTAACTAACTTAATTAGGTTGGTTAAGTGCTTAACTAATTAAAAGCTTGAGGGCTAAACTTGCCAAAATGGCAAAGTGAGTTAATAAGGGGATAAGACCCTTGACTTGGTCAAAATCCAGAAAATTCATGTGTGTGTGTTCGTACGACCCAGGAAGAGAAGAGGAGTTCTCAAAATCTACCCTTCAAACTCATGATTCTTGTTAATTTCATGGTTCAAATTCAAAATTAAGGAGCTTAATCACTACCTTTGGTGGATTCTAATATCTAGTAAGTGAAATCATCTTCTATTTTGATGTTAGTTATAGTTCTTGAGTTGAACAAGTATGTGGTTAAGCTTAATTTCTGAAATTGAGTGTTGATTGAGGTTAGAAGCCATGAATTGATGTTTATCTTGTGTTTAAACAAACAAACTACTAGTTACTACATAGATGGATGAATGTTGGGTAACTTGAGAAGTTATGAGAAAGCCATAAAAAAATTGTGCTCGGTAACTAGTAGAATTGCAGATCATGATTTTGAATGGGTTATGCATCAATTTTGACTAATCTTTTATAAAATTGATGAATTGGTGATTTTGGAGTTTATAAATGGGAATTTGTTAAAGTTTAAACATTAACAAGACCGGTTGAATAAATGAATGCATACCAAGTGTTTGATTAAATGCTTGAGATTCGAAAGTCAATGATTATGACATAAACATGTTGATTAAAAATGATAACTTGACTTATGAACACCACATAATGAGTAATGGGATTCAAATGAGTTTGAATCAATGTGTTATATGTGTATATGTGTTGTGTGTATTAATAAAAGTTGTGTATGTGTGAAAATGCAACCAGGGACTAGTGGTGGAAGTCAAGGGAAAAATTAAAGGGTTGGAAAGGAGGTCATAGGTGCAGACCAATAGCTTGAACAAGGTAAGTCACTCGACTTACTAAACATCGCATATATGTAGTAGAAAGAGTCTACTTGTGTGACACCCGACAATTTCAGGTAAATTGCAACTCTTATATTCTTTACATTTCACATTCATACTTGTTGCATTTCATTTAGTTATGTTTAATTAGATGAATTGAACACAAACAACTACAAAACGATAGTTCAAGGAACTGTCGAACCATACACTGCATTGCACGTTGGTTTTGGAAACCAATGGTGGCAAACACAAAACAATAATTCGGATTATTATTGAATTGTGCATCACACGTTGATTGGATTAATCAAGCGTGCCAACACTTCGTTAGACACGAACACAAACTATCAAAGATAATTCGAGGAATTATCGAAACACACACGCGAGTCTCACGAACGTTGGTGATCAATCAAACTTATGTGCTATTTGTATTTACGTGCTTAAATGAGCATTAGATGCTTTAGATAAACGTTAGGAATCATGTATGAGCGAAATCGTTTCAACGAAATCGAAAAACAAGAATATGGATCCATCGCGGTACGCGACAAGTCCCTCAGCGAAGTTCTTCGCGGTACGCGAAGCAAACCGGGAGTCAAACTCCCGAATTCCATCGCGGTACGCGGCAAACATTTTTGATCGGCCTCCGCGGTACGCGAAGGCCATGCAGATCAAATTTTCTTTATAATCAACCCCATTTCACTTCTACTCGGTTCCTTGGCAATTCACCCGAATTCCTTCGTTCATTCTCGACCAAAACCACTGGAATCAAGCACTTTAACCTACTGGAATCATCCTTGAAGCCATTTCTTGGTGATTGAAGGCCATAGGAACATCAAGGAAGATCGAGGAGCTCTCAATCGACGAGGAAATCGAATCCAGCCATCATAGCAGCTCCATACCTTCTGTTTAACTCGAAATCAGTCGTCTAAGAGCTTCTAAGGTAGTTTTAAACGTTTATCTAGTGTTAGATTATACATGCAATGGGTGAAAACCCACATGCAACTCCATGTGACCATTGTGCACGATTTTGTTGGTGATTTGATGAATAGGTGTTGTAGATTTACTGATTTTGATGCTTAGAAATGTTAGAATTGAGTTTTGATTAAGTTAGGCTTGATTTGATAATGTTTTGATGCACTTGCCATAAAAGGAAACTTTTATGTTGCAAGTCTTCGATTTGTGATGATCTAGACATGTTAGACATGTCTAGATATTGTTAAATGTGTATTGAAGTGTTTAGAAACACATTGGGATATTTGATTTTGTCAAAAACTTGGTTTCATAGAAACTTACTAAAAATGGAAACTTTTAGAAATCAAAAGAGGGCTTTTGATGTTTTAAAGTGTTTTGATAAACTTGGGATATTGAAATATGTTTAGAAATGATTTCTAAGCATATTGGAAATCTTGATTTGCGAAAACGAGTTTTAAACGGATACTTTCCAAATAAGGAAACTTTATTTGGGCAAAACGGCATAAATAGTGATTTATGCACAAACGACATGTTTTAAGAGTTTAAACGTGTTTTATAAACATATTGGAAGTCATTAGTTTTATGAAATGGAATTTCATAACCACACTTTCCTGAAATGGAAACTTTCTAAAAATGGTAACGTATGTGATTAGAGTCATAGGATGCATTTAGGTGTCCTATGTGCATCAAGGCACATGAACACAACAATCGTGTCACCAACGATTCGTCAAGTCTCACTAGTTGACACATGCACTCGGTTGAGCACACCGACACTTGGAGTTGTATGGATTACAACACACCACAAAACACATACTCACACCTATATGATCATAGGTGCTTACTAGCAGGACAGCTAGCCTTCGCAGTCGCGAACACACACATACCGGAACTACTTCATCAGGTGAGTTCACGGCCCCTTTTTATCTTTTATACCTTTGGGGGAGAAAACATTGCATTACAACTGTTTTGAACAACAACTCATTTTATTTATGTATGGACATGCTTTATCATTATATGTATATGTGTGGGCCCCTATCACAACTAAAAGTCCTCACGATACTCCTCGGACCGTTAATAGCATAACGCCTAGCATGGTAATCTTGAATAGTACTATTTGGGCCCGACAAGCCCCACCCATCGTGTCTTGGAGGCCACCAGACTGGAGGTCGGAATGGGTGCAATATTGACCAACACTTTGCCATTGTCTTGTGATAACATGGCGGGAGGCACAATCTGTCAGCTTCGGTACCATCCACAATATAATATAACTGTACTGACTAGCTATCAATCGATACTGCAATGTCGTGATATGTAAATCTACTGAACACTTACTTTAAACATTTGATGTTTACTGCTTATGAAAAACCTGTGCTCTCACCAACCTTTGTGTTGACCCTTTTACTCGCATGTTTTCTCAGGTAGCTAAGGCACGCGCACAAGGATAGGATGCTAGGATGGAGTCCCATTCATCAGCTTTTGTGTCTTAGATCATCGAAAACTTTTAACATTTTTACTTGATTATGTCTTGTATTGATAAACATTTTTCAATCGCTTCCGCAAACTTTAAACTTATGATGTTTTGAAAATTGTTTTAAATAACGCTTCCGCAACTTATTAACTGTTATTGTTTTGAGATTGTATAACTTCCGCAACTCTGATTTTGCAAACTGATTTATCCATGTAACTGGATGTACGTATATAACCAGACATGTAGGTCTCGCATGTTGTGTGACCGGAGACTGCGATCCTGCCAAATCAGTCGCGTCGCGCCCCAGGAAGGGACGGGATTTCTCGGGGTGCGACAACTTGAGTGCTTGAATTATATGAATGATGCTTAAACAAGTGATTGAAACTATTGGACGTAATTTGTGCTACTATGGATGAACGGAAGATAAACCACCCTAGTCACCATCACCAAATGGAATTAATGCCACAACCCATCGTTTCTACTTGTTCAGCTTGTGGTGATAAACATGAAGGTCTTTTTTATCTGTGTACCACTTGTCGCGGGTTTTGGATCAACAAAGATTGTGCTTTGCTGCCGGAAAAGATGCTAATACAAAACCATACTAATGGGAATTTCATTCATTCTCATCCACTTACCCTTGCCTATTTCTCCTTGTCATATTCTGCTTATATAGCCAAATTAGATCCCAAATGTAGAGTTTGTCAAAACCGGTTCTATTCTCATTTATGGATTTACAAATGTGATAAATATCGATATTATGTGCATGTTGATTGTGCAACTTCAAAGAGAGAGCCATTAATGTCCATTTTTCTACCTTCAGGTGACCAATCTCTTCTTTTTGTATTATCTGTGAAGATTATCTTAGTTTAACTTCAAGTATACTGTTCATCAGGAAGTGGAAAAATTCACAAAAACTTTAAAGATGATGAGCATCCAAATCTGCTCCACTGTCCATTTGATAATGAAGGTGACAACCTTTTGAAGCGTCATATATCTAATCAAATTGTGTTTACTGGTAAACAACATGATGCTGATATGATCAACCATTCTGGTCATCACCACCCACTTATCCTTTTCAGCAAGCAAACATCAGATGGTGAAAAATGGTTTCTCTGCACAACCCCATGAAAAAAATTCAACTGTTATGTGATGGGCGTGTGAAACCAATCATGACAGTACCATTTTACATATGTAACCAACAAGCTGATGAACAATGTTGCTTTGTTCTTCATGAGTGGTGTGCCAAGCTGCCCTTAGAAGTACAAGACTATGCAGTCATGGGCATACTCTTTTTCTCCTACCAGAAGTCCATAGTAAGTTCTTTTCTGTATTCAAATGTGCCATTTGCGACTTACCATCCAATGGTAATTTCACTTATGGATGCATGATGTGTGAATTTTACATTGATATCAGTTGTGCATTTATGCCCGAAGAAATCACACATGACGCGCATCCAGGTCATATCCTATATAAAAGACATCCTTCAAAAACTTTTGGTGATTATTGCAAGGCATGTGAGGTTTTCATGCGCAAAAGCTGGGTATTTCATTGTCCCTCTTGTAAGTTCTCCATTCATGTAGGTTGTGCTTTGTTATTGTATAGAGTGGTTAAGCATAAATGTGATAAACATCATTTGAGCCTAAGATACGAACCTGTGGAGAACCATAGGGGTGTTCAAAAAAATCCGTATCCGAATACGAAATCGAAATATCCGAAAATCCGTATCCGAAATATCCGAAAATGCGGAGATCCGGAAGTCATGAGATCCGGATGTCCGGAGATCCGGACGGAGATCAAATTCGGATAGTAATTTTGAAAAATTTCGGATATCCGACATAGTTATTTTTTTCGGATAGTTTTCGGATATTTTTCGGATATTCGGATATTTTTTCGGATATTTCGGATATCCGGATGTATTTTTTTAAAAAATTTTTTGCCTTTTTTTAGAGTTCGGATATCCGAATTTGAACACCCCTAGAGAACCATATTAGTGACTATTTTGTGAAATATGTGAGGATGAACTTAACCCTTGGAAGTGTTTCTATCATTGCACCACATGTGCCCAGTCTACACATACTGCTTGTGTGCCATTAATAATTCAATACGAGCAAGCTACAGGCCTAGAGAAGCATTTTTATAATTTGCTACTTTGATGTAATTTTAAAGTTGTTGATTATGTGGGCGTTCTTTAAATTTGTCTAGTCTCTTTTATTAATTGGTGTCAAGCACTTAATGTAGATTTGGGGTATCTTTGTTACGTATTCACAATCTTAATTTGTCAAAAGTTTTCTTTAGCAAAAACTTGAAATAACCAGGTGAAACTATGTTTTTGAGGGATGTGTGTGTAGCGACGGATCCAAAATTATTTTTTTGAGGGGGGGCATGGGAATATGTTGGTAAAAATGGGTTAAAAAGCATGCGAGGTTAGTTGAAACCACACAACAAACCTATTAAAAATATTTAGAAAAAGAATTGCTTAAATAATCAATTTCAAAATTACATTATAATTATAATTCTACGAATTATAATCAATTAACATACAATTGTACTATTTTGTAATCAAATTTGTGTCTCTTTATAATCAAATTCGCCCATTTTTATTTCAAAATTAAGAAAAATCATTTCATAACAATATGTTTTAAGATTTGATTGTGGGTCCACCCCTTCCCTAAGCCTTGCATCCATCACTGTGTGTTTATAAAATGGTTGTAGAAGGGGCTAGACGCTACTTGAGCGACAAGTTACCGATTAGGGATTAATCGGCGCTAGGCGAATTGGAAATTTTATATGTAATTTTACAAATATATATTATATACATACATCAATATAATTAATTTCATAGAATACTTTAAATCATTTAAAAAATAAATTTAAACATACGAAGTCAAGTACTTCAAAGTTCAAACTTAAACATCGGAACAGCAAAAGAAGACCGAAAACTCGAACAACAACTAACATTGAAGCTGAGTTCAAAGTTTAAAGATGTATTTCGATGTTTCAGACTCATATTAAGGATTTAGGGTTGAGAACATAGTCACAGGAAACGCTGAAGTACCCACGTACCGCGATCCAGATCGCACGTACCAAAACGCAGTACAGAAGTGTCCCGATCGCTGGCGGTACGCGATCTGGTACGTTCCTACATGGCGTACCAAAAATTCTTGGATTTCGACCTCAATTGATCCGATTCGCGTACCCAATTTAGTAAAACGTTGATCTCTGAATTGTAAAATCGCGAATCGTTCATGATTGGTACACGAATTAACAAAATCAAAGTTTAATTTGAACCTCTGTGCGTTTTATTATGTGGGAATATCAACAGTTGCTTCCTCTGAAACGCCAGCTGGTTAATTGGCGCCTTAAAATTACCGATTTTTATTCTTCTTCTCAAATCCACACCATCGATTAATCAGCAGCGGTTGCACATTCACACCCTTCTTCCCATCATCTTGAATCAATTAATCTTAGATTTTTGCAATGGCTTTTGGTAAGAAAAGGTTAAGTTCAAGCTCAAGGAAGGAATCTGAAGATTCTGGAGAACCCATTAATCTTAGCGACAATGAAGTTGAGGATGTTGAAAACACAGCGACTCAAAGAACAGGAAAAGAATCCATACCAGAAAGTTATGAATATGAAGTTCAAAGCAAGTCCAATGAGAAGGATGACAAACCTTTGGTGCATGAAGTTGACTTTGTAAGCTCTGGTAGCAACAAGAACACAGGGGGTTCAAAAGTGTGGGTATGCAAGCATTGCAAACAACAATTTACTAGCTCTTATACCAGCATTCATATTCACTTTTTTGGTGCTCCTCCGGGGAAGAAAGCAGAAATAAAACGTTGTCCAGCTCTACTCCAAGATCGTGAGAAATATGAAAAACTTTTGAAAAAAGTAAAGGAGGCTGAAAAGGAAGGTGTAAGTAAGTCTTTAAAAAATTCAGTAATTAGTTTTTCAAAATATAAGTCTTCTTCATCTTCTAAAAAACCGATTGAAAAAGCTTTTGGTGTTATGGAGAGAAACCAAGTTGATATGAAAATTATGAGAGGATTATGTGCAAATGGAATTCCATATAATGTCTTGTGTAATCCGCAATTTTTAGAGATGATTAGTGCACTAAGCAAAGCACCACCTGGTTACAAACCCCCATCTAGCGAAAAAGCAAGAACTTTGTTGCTAGATGAATGTGTTAGAGAGGTTGAGAAGGACTTGACACCTGTTAAGGACACATGGTATAACCAAGGTGTATCTATTGTTTCTAATGGGTGGTCTAATGTGAAGCACGACCCTTTAATTAATGTACTTGCTGTGAACAGCTGTGGAGCAATGTTTATGTATGCTGAGAATTTTTCTGGTTTGGAAAAAACAAGGGCTGCAATAGCTAACTACTTGCTTGGTGCTATTGAGACCATAGGACCGAGCAATGTCTTACAAGTAGTCACCGACAATGCAGCAAATTGCAAGGCTGCAGGAAAAGAGATTTAAAAGGTACATAAACACATATTTTGGTCACCTTGTTCTGTTCATACATTAAATCTTGTCTTTAAAGATCTTGGAAAGAGTTTTGATTGGTCGATGAGCACATATAGGAAAGGGAAAGTGATTGTGAAATACTTTCTAAATCATAATCAATCCTTGTCAATATTAAAGATAACTCAAAGCTTGAATTATTAAAAGTGGCAAAAACAAGATTTGCATCTCATTATATTCTACTAAAGAGGCTGATGGATTGTAGAGAATCACTTGCTACAACTATTTCCCTAAATTCTTGGAGGGATTGGGTCAAACAAGGTGATGAAAACACTGGTGCAACAGTTGTTGATGTTAAGGATAGAGACTAAAGATAAAGATTTGCACTATCTTTCCCTCCAATTGCTACATATCAAATATATCAAATTACATTCAAATATTGTAAATAATTAGTCAAATGTAGTTGCCTTGTTTATCCCCTACATTACGGGATCTTAATTTACATTTCTTGTATATAAATTATGTTTTACAGTAAATGAAAAGCTAATGCATTGTAAAACAAACTCCTCCTTGTCTATTCCTTTACATGGTATCACAGCAAGGTTCTACCGATATCTCGTCTTCCACATCCAAGTTTGTTTCTACTCCCACACCCACACCTTCAAGTTCAAACTCTCGCCCATCTACACCACCAACAATCATGACTGATTATTCTTCTCTCATGGTTAATCCATCTATGAAAGACCTTACCGTGGTCGTTCTACCCGCTACTCTTAAACTCACTTCATCGAATTACCTAGCTTGGAAAACTCAAGTTGAAGCTCTCTTATACGGTCTTGACTTATACAAATTCATTGATGGAACCCTTCCTGCTCCTCCTCCTGTCATCGATTCCGATGGATCCCAGACTCCTCATCCGGAATATTCATGTTGGTTTCGCCAAGACCGGCTAATGTTTGGTGCTATTGTTGGCAGCCTTTCACCACCAATTGTACCCTTGATTCAAGGAGATTCTTCATCTTTTGAAGCCTGGCATATCTTGGCCAAAACCTACGCTTCCCCAAGTCGTGGCCATATCAAACAACTCAAACATCGCCTCAAGCACACAACCAAAACACCCAACCAGTCCATATCTGATTACATGCAGAATATCAAAAACATCATTGATGAACTTGCAATACTCGGAAAGAAAATGGATGACGAAGACGTGGTGGATTCGATTTTAACAGGTCTTGATCAAACTTCCTACAAGCCTATCTTAGACGCCGTTCATGCGCGTGATACTCCTATTTCATTTGATGAGTTACACGAGAAACTCATTAACCAAGAATTAGCTTTGGCACAACAAACTACACAACAAAGTCTTCATCAACCTTCAGATGTTTTCTATGCCCAGAATCGGCAATCTAACAAATCCTGGATGACTCGTCAAGCTCACGGCCCAAATAACCATTCTTCTTATCATCAGCAGCCACGTCCCACCATGCATGCAGGCTCTTCAGGTTTACTTCCTACTCCATCTGCGCAACCCGGCAATAAACCTTTTCTTGGAAAATGTCAATGGTGTCACCAAAGAGGACATTCCTTAACCAATTGTCCTACTTTCAAAAAGGTACATCCCTCAATTTGTATTCCACCCTTTAATCGGTCTGTGCAGGGAAAGTCTCCTCAAGTCTACACTTTAGGCATCAACAACAATGGTCACCATGATGCAGCTTGGTTATTTGATAGTGGCGCTTCTCACCATGTCACCAATGACCTCAGCAATCTCTCCTTACATGCACCGTATGATGGAACGGATGAACTTGTTATAGGTGATGGTTCGTGTCTTCCAATAACTCATATTGGCTCCCTCATCATCAAAACTTCACACAATTCTCTCGTTCTTAAAAATGTTTTATGTGTTCCCAACTTATCCAAAAATATTATCTCTATTTCTAGACTATGCCTTGATAATAAATTACTTATCACTTTTTTTGATTCAATTTTCTTTATCAAGGATCAGATCTCAAATCGCATGCTGCTCAAGGGCCACTCAAGTCGAGGAATGTATGAGCTTCGCTCCTGCTTTTCAACCTCACCAGAAGTTTTTACTCTCCACAAGACCGATCCCATGATTTGGCACCATCGGCTCGGCCATCCGCATAATAAAGTGTTTAAATTGTTATCTTCTATTGTTTCTTTTGATTCTAGCACTTATAACTATTGTAATTCGTGCCAAATAAATAAAAGTCATCGTTTACCTTTCTTTAATTCATCGATTGTCTCGAACGCACCACTTGATTTAATATTTTCTGACGTTTGGTGTTCTCCTATCTCTTCGTATGATCATTATAAATACTACATTATTTTTGTTGATCATTTCACCAAATATATATGGCTTTATCCTCTCAAACAAAAGTCAGATGCTCTTTCAACATTTATTCGATTTCAAAAATTAGTAGAAAATTATTTTAACCGAAAAATCAAACAATTTTTTTCGGATAATGGAGGAGAATTCATAAAATTACAACCTCACTTCAATTCTTGTGGCATATCACACATCACTTCTCCTCCTCATACTCCGGAACACAATGGCTTTGCCGAACGTAGACATCGTCATATTGTCGAGACCGGCTTATCTCTTTTATCTCATGCAAATATGCCCACTATTTTTTGGCCTCTAGCTTTCACCACCGCTGCCTACCTAATCAACCGCTTACCCACATCCACTCTCAAAAATAAATCACCTTTTCATTGTTTATTTAATCAACAACCTAACTATCAAAAACTTCGTAGCTTCGGGTGCCTTTGCTACCCATGGCTCCGCCCTTACTCCCCTCACAAGCTTCACACTCGCTCCATTCCATGTGTGTTTGTTGGTTATTCTTCTCATCAAAGTGCCTATTATGCACTTGATCCTACACCTTATAAAATCTATACCTCCCGCCATGTTCAATTCATTGAATCTCAATTTCCCTTTCAAACCTTGGCCACCAATTCTCTCACGTCTTCCGACATTAATTTAGAGGATTGGGTCTCCCTTAACTTACCCATTTCTTTTTCTGTTCCAACTGTTCCCATTTCCCATCCCACCGTCCCTAATCCTCCTATACATAATCCCCCTAATCCTCCTTCCACACTTTCAAATTCCACATCACAGCCTTCCAACGTTGATCCCACCTCACCCAACACATCTACTTCTTCCACTAATGTTGCTCCTCCCAAACCACACACTCGTCCTAATCCTAAAGCTAATTCCAAATATCATAACTCTGACTTTATTGTCTATACTTCCACTGTTGATGCACCCTCTGAACCTCCAACTATAGCTCATGCACTTAAACATCCTTCATGGCGTAATGCCATGCAACTTGAATTTGATGCGCTTGAACGCAACAACACTTGGACTCTTGTACCTCCAGCTTTGGCTCAAAATCTAGTCGGCTCTAAATGGGTTTACAAAATTAAATATAAACCTGATGGCTCTATAGATCGTCTCAAAGCCCGATTAGTTGCCAAGGGCTTCACTCAACGTCCGGGAATCGATTATATCGAAACCTTTAGCCCAGTCCTTAAACCCTCCACCTTGAGACTCGTTTTATCCATTGCGATATCTCAAGGTTGGTCACTTCGGCAACTAGACATCAACAATGCTTTTCTCCAAGGCACTCTTACCGAAGACGTGTTCATGGCTCAACCTCCTAGGTTTGTAAATCCATCCCTTTCAACTTATGTTTTCAAACTCAACAAAGCCATTTATGGACTAAAGCAAGCTTCCCGTGCTTGGTACAATGAACTCAAAACCTTTCTTTTTTCTCATGGTTTCAAACCCACCATCTCTGATTCCTCCCTTTTTACACTTCAAGTTGATTCTCATAAACTTTTTATCCTAGTCTATGTTGATGACATCATTATCACCGGCTCTTCTTCTACAGCCATTGATCGTTTCATCCTTCTTCTATCCAACAAATTCTCCTTAAAAAAACCTTGGTCCCCTCTCTTATTTCCTTGGTATTGAGGTTAAACCTCATCCCTCTTGCATCATTCTTTCTCAACAAAAATACATTATTGACATTCTTCTTAAAGCCAAAATGAGTAATTGTCGGCCTATATCCACACCTATAACTTGTTCATCTCCTTTAACGTTGCATAGAGGATCCCCTCATTGCTCACCTACTGATTACCGCACTCTAGTAGGTGCCTTGCAATATCTTTCCCTCACAAGACCAGATGTGGCGTTTACAGTAAATCGCCTATCTCAATTCATGCATTCTCCTACTTCTGACCATTGGCATGCCTTAAAGAGACTCCTACGATATTTACAGGGTACATCTCATCATGGTCTTCTATTCCAACGCAATTCACCTATTCATTTACATGCTTTTACTGATGCTGATTGGGCCGGTGACAAAGACAATTATCGCAGCACCTCTGGTTATGTCATTTATCTTGGTTCCACCCCATTTCTTGGAGCTCTAAACGCCAAAGCACTCTTGCCCGCAGCTCAACCGAGGCAGAATTTAGAGCTGTAGCATCTACTACAACCGAAGTCCAATGGATTACTCAGTTGCTTACAGAAATTGGGTTTCATTCCATCACAATACCTACTATTTATTGTGATAATTTAAGTGCCACAACATACTCTGCCAATCCAGTTTTCCACTCCCGCATGAAGCACCTGGCATTGGATTTTCATTTTGTTCGTGAAAAGGTTCTAGAAGGATCCTTACGGGTTACTCATATATCTGGAGATGATCAACTAGCTGATGTCTTTACAAAACCATTACTCAAACCACGGTTTCAGCTGCTTATTTCCAAGATTGGTCTCGTCCCTGCCTCGTCCATCTTGCGGGGGAATGTTAAGGATAGAGACTAAAGATAAAGATTTGCACTATCTTTCCCTCCAATTGCTACATATCAAATATATCAAATTACATTCAAATATTGTAAATAATTAGTCAAATGTAGTTGCCTTGTTTATCCCCTACATTACGGGATCTTAATTTACATTTCTTGTATATAAATTATGTTTTACAGTAAATGAAAAGCTAATGCATTGTAAAGCAAACTCCTCCTTGTCTATTCCTTTACGGTTGATACAATTAGAAGTGAAGAGTTTTGGGAGGATGTTGAAAATATCTTGTCTATTACTAAACCTATTTTCTTAATGATAAAGTTTTGTGATGGGGAAGGTTCAAAGATGGGAGAAATTTATGAAAAGATGGATAATATGTTAGGGGAAATTAAAGAAACAATGTTGCAATGTAAGTAAGCTTCTTATTATCCTCAAGTAGAATCGATACTGCTAGCTAAGTGGGAGAAGATGAATATTCCTTTACAATGTTTGGGCTTTGCTTTATCACCAAGATTCTATGACACTAACCATCTTCGCATGTTAGCACCTGGTGGAATTGAAAGGAAAACTCCAAATAATGACAAAGAAGTTGTGCTCGGGGTTATGGCAGCTTTCAAAAAAATAGCTGAAAGTAAGGATGAGGAACGAATGTTGCGAGAGCAATTCGCGAAGTTTCACACGAGGAAGGGGCTTTATTAAACGGAAGCTGCTCAAGTGGATGCAGTCACCATGGATGCGATTGATTGGTGGTCTAGCTATGGATCGGAAACACTAGAATTGGCTGAAATTGCTATGAAGGTTCTTTCTCAGCCTATCAGCAGCTCATCAGCGGAAAGAAACTGGAGCACCTACTCCTATATACACAGTGTTAAGAGAAACCGTTTGAATCGTAAGCGAGCAGATAAACTAGTGTTTATACATTCAAACATCAGACTTCAATCTCAGTTCTCAGAAAGTTACAACACCGGGCCAACCAGAAAATGGGATATCAATGCAGAAAATGATTACTTGGAAGGCCCTAGTACCATCTATGAAGATATGAAATGGATAAATCTAGGTGGAGAACAAGATGAAGACCCAAAAGGAAAAAGACAAAGGCTGGATTAGTTGGAAGGCCCTTTTCACTATTTTGATTGTTGTACATTTTGTGGCTTCTGTCTATTTTTATGTTATGAAATATGAAGTTATGAACTTATGAAGTATGAAGTATGAACAATGAAGTATGAACAATGAAGTATGAAGTTTTTGACTTTTTGTTATGAAGATCTTTTGCAGTTATGAATTTTGATTATGAAATGAATTTTTTGTTATGAACTGATATGTTATTATTAAATTAAGGAATATGCTTATAATTGTTATGAATTTTTTAACATGTTTTGTATAGGATACAGTGTACCAAAAAATAAGATACACCGTACCGCGTACCGAATTGGCGTACTGGAATGAACCTACCCCCTTCGTACCGAACTTTAGAAATGTACGAACTGCGTACCCGTTTTCGTACCACGTACCGCGTTCCATGTGACTATGGTTGAGAAATGCCTAGAATTGTCATGTATTTGGTTCCTTGATGAAAGTTTCCAAAAGCAAACTATACATTCTACAAAAGCATATGCAAAATTAGTAGAACTCAAATAAAAATATATAAACCAAATTTCTAAGTGTAAAAAGCTTCACCAGAGTGTACATTCTCAATTGCAATTTGAAACCCGTAAAATGCCCGAGCCTAACAAAACAACAAAATACAAAACACAGCCTCAAATTAATCACAAATTTAAACAATCTCACAGCTTAATTATAGCTTGAACTAATGCAATAAAAAGAAAAAGAAAAAAAACCTCACGTATTTGAACATCGTTAAGAAACCTTGCAGCCAGATTTTCCAAAATAATACCATCTGATGCAGCAAAAAATGCTAAAATATGGCTTATAAATTGCTTTTCGGATTCAGTCAAAAAAATTTTCAGATTCGGGGTTTGTATATTCTAAAGTTGTTGTATAAATCGATACTGTTATATCATACAAGTTATGAGTTATCTGAAACACATAAAAGGTCATCTAAAACATAAGAAAGAAAGTAAATACCAAACTGCATAAGAAATAAAAATGGATAACCATATAGAACAAGAAAACATTATACAAAGATAAATTTGTAATCATTTAAAGCAAGAAAAACTCCCAAATGATAAAACTGTACATTCAATACAACCTTAGCACCCTTCTATTTTACTTGCATATAAGGATAATGTGTGTCTTTATCTTTTTCCCCCAAACCCTACTATAAGTGAGATTTTTTACTGGATATGTTTGTTGTTTGTTGTTGTTGTATGTTAGTAGGAGACCGGTTGGTGATGGGCGACTAATGGTGACGTTCACCATTTTTTTACAATAGCTTCAAATATAAAACGTCTCTATTGTTTGGGGTGTCTTTAGGTAATATATAAAAATTAAGGTGTTATAAGTATTTTCTAGGTATCATTTGGTTCATTAATAAGTGTTCAATCAGTAAATTAATAAGCGTTCAATCCGTAAAATGTTTGAATCAGTCATAACGTGTTTGAAGCTTAATAGTTTAAAATTTATTGACTGATTAAAATATTTTTTAGTAAAACAAATCGTTACATTTTCTTACTGATTTAGGTAAAGTCTCTTAATAAAAATATAAAATAGAAATGCTAAAAAATGAAAGAAAAATAAAAAATAATAAAAATATATATATTACATTTATGTCCTATAAGCTTAAACTACTAATACTCTGTTTGTGACTTTGCGTTGACCCCGAACACTTGCTCCCCAAGCTAGCGACCACCTCAATGTCTGGCCCGGAATGTTGCGAAAACCCTCCGGT
Source organism: Mikania micrantha (assembly GCA_009363875.1). NCBI lineage: Eukaryota > Viridiplantae > Streptophyta > Magnoliopsida > Asterales > Asteraceae > Mikania > Mikania micrantha. Next base: position 67,623,432 of record CM018698.1, read on the forward strand.
AACATCCTCCGGTGGTGAATCCGGCGATATCAAACAGATTGCATCCCTCAAATCTTATGTTTCCGGGAACCTTGATTCAAAACTCGCTGTGCTTTTGATTTCTGATGTTTATGGTATTCAACTCTGCTCCATTTCAATTTTTTGTTGATTTACCCGGTAAAATCAATGTAATTATCATCAGTTTGCTCTAATTTTTTGGCAGGGTATGAAGCTCCAAAATTAAGGTATGTGTTGTAGCAAGAACAACTCATTACAGTTTACTGCTGAGTCAATTTGTTGCAAGATCAAGCCAAGAAACAGATAATTTGTTCTGCTTGAAAATGAGATTTTGATTTGTAATTGTAGGAAAATTGCAGATAAATTAGCATATGCTGGATATTATGTTGTTGTTCCTGATTTCTTCTTTGGTGACCCCTTCATTCCTAAAACGCATCTACCAGAATGATTAAAAAACCACGAACCGGTTCGTTATCTTCCCATTTCACATCTTGTTATCAGTTAAAATTTGTTATGCCATTGATATTCAAATGAAGAAGTTCAGTTTGACTTTTATGGTCAAATGTTCTCAGCTTGAGAAGATATATATTGGTTGAATTTTCAAGAAAGAAGCGAACTGTACTTTAAATAAAAAAAAATATCATGAATTTTGTTGCTACAACTGAACAATGATGATGTGTTAGATGGAATAAGTTGAAACTAAACAAATAGTCAAATTTAATAATTATTATGAGTTTGAATCAGTTCTATTTACATAGTTTTTAAGTTGTCTATCTTAACCTGCATTGTGTTAGGGAGTTACCATCTCAACACATTCTATGTTACGATGCTACTCATTTCAACCCAAAATACAATACTTATTCACCCAAATCAACCTTTTTCCTTTGCTTTGGGTCAAGATTGTCGGGTCTAATATGTATGTGAATAGAGTATATTAGAGGGAATTGCTACAGATAGAAACTAGGGGTCAAGAGGGAGCTAGGGAGGTTGCCTGTTATTAAGTGGTTTCCCTACTCTATAAAGCTAGGGGATGTGGTTCGGATTCGCCCAATGGGCCAATCCTACCTAGACCAGGTCCATACATTAAGCACAATTCAAGGGTTACATCATCACATATTCAACTGTTTTAATCTTGATATTCATGTAGAAAATTAAATACCAGTTATGCTTTTCTTTCTTTCTATAGAAGCTGGCAGTGGAGTTTGCTAAACCAGTTATTCATGCTCTCCAAGAAAAGGGTATATCTAAAATTGGGGCTGCAGGATTCTGTTGGGGTGGTAAGACTAGCTTCTCAACTGTTTCAATTAATTAAAATTAAAATTAAAATTTTTCGGTCTATAATTGCGTCAATCTGTCTTCGATAGCCAAGGTGGTTGTAGAACTAGCAAAGGATGCTGATATTCAAGTTGCTGCACTCTTGCATCCTACATTTGTCACTTTAGATGACATCAAGGGTATGTTTCTGTTCAAGAGTATTAATCATAATCCCTATGTTCTTGAATAAAGTTCATGTTTGACTTTTCAATAGATGCCTTCTTTACGGGGCACACATATAATGTATGTATGTGTGAGCTCTCAAACGGCCACAGTAAAAGGACATCAATTTTAACGTTATTTTACTTATTTTGTGAAAATAACGTTAAAAGTGTTGAGATGATTAACTTTAAACGATAACTTTGAGCCGGGGATAAGGGTAAGGTTTATGTCCATCCTTCCACCCAGACCCTACTAAAAAGTAGAAATTACTGGTTAAGTTTGTTAATTTTGACTTTTCAATAGTAAAACCTAAACACGAAGGTCAATTTCTTATTGTTAGACTCTTATCACCAAATGTATGATCATTTGTAGTAATCTTTATATGATTTAATCTGGCTTTCAGGTTATTTTAGAAGTTTGTTGAGTTAATGTAAGTTTTGAAATTATGAGTTAATGAGTTGACTCAGAATTGCAATTTCTAAATTCCTTTTTGTATGTTAAAACATCTTGGACCAGAAATTTCTTCACAGTTTTGTATTTTTTTTACCTGATTGATATGATGATTTTAGGGGTTAAGGTTCCAGTTGCAATCTTAGGGGCTGAATTCGACAAGATATCTCCTCCAGAGCTTGTTAAACAGTTTGAGGCTGCATTGCAAGCCAAACCTGAGGTAAGTGTTTGCAAGCTGACCCAACCCGACCCAGCCCATTTCAACTAGAACCTCTTTTGACCCATTACCTGAAACACCCATCTTTCCAAGTTTTCATGGACCGGCTTATGCAGGTCGATCACTTTGTGAAGATATTTACTGGGGTGTCGCATGGTTGGACCGTTCGATACAGAGACGAGAATGTAACAGCTGTGAAAAGTGCACAAGAGGCCCATCAGGATATTGTGGATTGGTTTGGTAAGTGTCTTCAGACAGCCCATTCGGCCTTGTAAAACCTGATTCGTGAAACTTATTAAGCAGTGTGCTGCTGCGACGCGACACGACACAATCGCGAATACTAAAACTCAACGAGAAACGTTAAATGTGTACTCTGTTATAAAAGCTAGACAAATCATCTTTTTGGGGCTTTACAATACTTCTTGATGTTCACTTGACAAACCATCTTCAACACATAAAAACACATGCAAATATCTTTTTGATCATGCTATTTTATATGTCTTTGGCTAGGATAATACACACTGCTTCATTTATGATGCACTTATATAATGTGTATATGCGTGTGTCATCGGGGCAAAAGTAAAATTGCACTAATTTTAACATTATTTTACTTACTTTTGTGAAAATAACGTTTAATGTTGTGATGATCAACTTCAAACGATAACTTTGAGCCGGAGACTTCTTCGAAGCAGTCTCTCTATCCCAACTGTGATAGAAGAAAGGTTTGTCTTCATCCTTCCCCAAGACCAGTGGCGGATCCATGATTTTTTTCAAACGATGTCACAGTATTTTTTTGTTCTAGTTTCATAGTATCGGACATAAAATTTTCAGGTCAGTTTTACCATTCGGGTCAAGTAATGTTCTATCACATAAAAGAAATGATAAATTAAAAATTTTGAATAGAACTTAAAAAAACACATTATATAAACTCGATAGATTTTTCAAATTAAAAAAAAATTTACTTATAGTTGTTTCCTACAAGTTTCATCTTTTGAAAACGTAGCATTACAATTTAGACGGAAACTTGTTAGAATAATTTCTTTTGGTGCTATGATAATACACACGTCTTTTGCATGAAATATATAGAAATAAACAATTCATTAGGTACCATGTGTAAAAGATGTCCCGCAATAACATTAAATATCCTATATGCAGCTTAGGTTTTGTTTTTCCAACTTGTTGTTTTTAACAATAATGATTTTCTAATCGTCTAACGGTTTGGTTTCAATAAAATAGTAAGTTTACACTTTTTTAAGTCAACAAATACATATACAAAAAACACCTAAAAAGTAAGGTGTATTGTATATTTGAGTTTTATATCATACTTACTTTCAAAAACATCATGTTTACTAATAACAAAAATTTTGCAAAAGATTTTTACATAAAACTCAAGGATCCAAATTACAAACCAACAAATTAGAATTGTTTAACATTTGAGTTTCGATTAATGTTTAGGTTTACCAATGGTTTTTAGAAAACAAATACATGTACAAAACACCTAAAAAAATAAGGTGTACCAAATTCAAGTTTCATACCACATTCTTTTTCAAAAGCATCATCTTCACTAATAATAGATATTTTGTGGAAGATTTTCACAAGAAATTTAAAGATCCAAATTACAAACCAACAAATTTAATTCGTTTTAGATGTTTGGTTTCAATTAACGATAAGTTTTATTGTTAGTTTTATGGCATTAAATACATATACAAAACAACTAAAAAGTCACGTATAGAGAGGCCGTGAAACCTGGGTGTCCTCTCAGTTGACTAAGCATCAAAAGCATAGTTCTTAAACCGTACAATAATCATATATTATAGCAATGGAAATAATTAATTAACTTTTAATCACAATTAAAACATCTAAACCACATTCGTAAATTATTCTTTAATCTCAATAGGAATGCCAGTTCTGGAATAGGTAGTCTTCATGTTATACCACGAGCCATCATATCATTATCATAACTTGCTCAACCTGATACGCATGCTAAATCAAGTCAGCTTTCGCTGGTGAGCTCTAAGTTAAATTTTTAAATAAATCTTAAATCATTCATATCATCACATAACATAACATAACATAATTCAAATACATAACATACATGTTATCATAACATAAATGATACTGTGAAGAAAACTTCACCCTCAACTGTTGACCCGAAGTCAACAGGCTTGTGCAACACAAGACACCTCAACTGATGACCCGAAGTCGACAGGCTTGTATAAATACAAGACACCTCAACTGCCAACCCGAAGTTGACAGGCTAATACTTGCATAAGACTTCCTCAACCGGTGACACACGGTCGACAGGCTTGAAAAAATACAAGACAGCTATACAATGCATTAATCCATTCACATGCATTGAGTTTCTCTTAAATGGTTTCATACGCATTAAGAGGTTCTTGGTCATATCAACAAAGTCACATGTTCGTGCTTGTTTAGTGTTCTTAATCAACAGTATTAACCACTAAATAACGTTCAAATATTAGATCTAATCCATATATTATCGAGCTAGTAGGAGAAATCGAATTATTACTTGTTCAGACAGATTTTCGGTTGAAAACTAATGATCCGATGTTGTAGAAATCATCCCCAGCTCGCTTATGATGTTTTTATAGCTTGATCATACTGATTTGGGGATTTAAACTCGTGCAGATCGACTTTTGAAGTTTGGAGCTCGAAGGAAGAAGATAGAATAACTTTCTGCATGTTAATATGATGATTCTAGGCTCTTATAGTCGGTGTCCTTTGTCGCGTACCGCCTAGAGGACCTGAAGGAGGCTTGGCGTACCACGAAGAAATCCGGTCATAGATATTTTGGGTTCTTCGCGTACCGCCAAGAGTTCCCAAAATCTTCTTGGCGTACCGCGAAGGATCTCGAAGCTCAATATTAACCTAATTTTCTTTCTTTCACGATTCCAGACATTATGAACTCAAACGGTTTATAAAGTTTTCCGGTTGTTACACGTATATCATATTCAAGTTTCATACTACCTTTATTTTCAAAAAAGATCATTTATACTAATAAAATAATTTATAAAAGATTTTCATATGAAACTAAAGGATCTAAATTACAAACCAACAAATTTAAATCATTTAACGGTTTGGTTTCGATTACCATTTAGGTTTATCATTGGTTTTAAGACGAAAAATATATACATACAAAACACTAATTATTTTAACAATTTTTATCAAAAATTATGGTTTTTTTAATACATAATTTTCATATAACTAATGAAAAAAAGTTGCCTCTTGATTGGAAAACTGTATTCGTGCATACAAAATTAGAACAATCAATGTAATCACATCATAAATAATGCGATTATATATTACAAATGTAAACAACTAAACCAAATAGAAAATATAAGTATATAACATTTTGTTTATACATAACAAAATAGAAAAGTATAAAGATGATACCATTGTGACAATACAATTGAGCTTGCTTTTCTTTTTGCCCATCTACAAAAAAAGAATATTATAAAGTTAATATATGCTAGGGCAAAATTAAGTAAACCTTTGAAAGAAAGTAATGTTTAACCACTCTGATTCACAACGATGACCGACTAACATAAAAAACTTATAATCAATAAATAAATATTAAGAATTGTGGTTCTACATTCACATATATCAGACCATAAGAGGTATAAAATATATATAAAAACCTAAAAGCAGCACACACATTTACTTGAAAAAAGACAAATAAATAAAAGAAAACACATGATTCAAACGTGAGTTGACTCGTTGTAAGTCGTGGTCTTATCATTATGCTACGTGTTTTTTGATGGTTAACATATGGCACAATCATAAGAATAATGAAAAAAAACACACCCACAAACAACTCGTAATAAAAGTAGTTCAACAATCACTAACGAGAGAGAAGAAGACAACAAAAAGAGACAATTACATATATTCTTCTATAAACTTCATAAATTACATATTTTCTCTTATCTAATGAGTATCTCTTTAACTAATGTTTTAAATTACATATATCACTTTACTTAAAGAAGGAAAATTATAAAAATAGTGGATATATGCAATTTAACATTTAAGTTGGGTATATATGTAATTTAAATTGTAAATAAGAGGATATATGTAATTATTTTTTTAAAATGTATTATTTTAACCGGGTCGAATGGCTTTGAAGGGTGTCCATTATGCCTTTTGTAAGTTAATATAGGGCAAAAACCTCAATGACACAACGATACATATACCATTACTAGAAACAAATAAAAAACTAAAAATAACATACAATGGATTTGCTACAAGGGATAAACTTTTGTTGTGCTATGATAATACACACATCTTTTGAATGAAATATATAGAAATAAACAATTCAGTAGGTACCATATTTTAAGTTTTCTAAACCAATATATGTATGATATTGTGAGTTTTTTCAAGTAGTGTAAAATGTGTTCCTATGTCGACACCAATCAGTCGCTATGTCATTATACAGATTAATATTTGTCGTTTGAAGATGCTTATAAAATCATTTAATTTTCAATTATTCGAATTTTCTATCTTGATTTTTCACAATTTAGAAAATGTAAATTTTAATTCGGTTTGAGTCAGATTCAATTTAAATTAAAATCGATTGAATTCAAAGACTAAAATTAATTTCCTGCATCAACGTTTATTAGATCGTTTGGTTATTTACACACTTAGCCTTTTATTTTAACACCCACCCTAGTATAGGATATTCTGACAAATACATAACTCACAAATTATGTGTGGTATATAGTATATTACGATTCGTATAGTCCATGTGGAAAAGATGTCCCGTGATAACATTAAATACCATATATGTAGCTTATGGTACTATGAGTAAGTTTGCCTTTTTTTTAAGTTAAAAAATACATATACAAAAAACACCTGAAAAGTAAGGAATTTCATATTTAAGTTTCGTATCATATTTACTTTCAAAAACGTCATGTTTATTAATAATAAAGATTTTGTAGACGATTTTTGCATAAAACTCAAGGATCCAAATTACAAACCAACAAATTTGATTTGTTTAACGATGCTATTTAGATTAATGGTTAGGTTTACCGTTGGTTTTTAGGTAACAAATACATATACAAAACACCTAAAAAATCAGGTATACCATATTCGGGTTTCATGCCACATTCTTTTTTCAAAAATATCATGTTTACTAATAATAGATATTTGTGGAAGATTTTCAGAAGAAACTTAAAGATACAAATTACAAACCAACAAATTTAATTAGTTTAGATGTTCCGTTTCAATTAACGATTAGCTTTATCGTTAGTTTTATGGCATTAAATACATATACAAAACAACTGAAAAGTCACTTATATCATATTCTAGTTCCATACTACCTTTATTTTCAAAAAAGACCATCTTTACTAATAAGAAATAATTTATAAAATATTTTCATATGAAACTAAAGGATCTAAATTACAAACCAACAAATTTAAATCATTTAAAAATTTGGTTTCAATTAGCGTTTAGGTTTATCGTTGGTTTTAGGACAACAAATATATATATATATATATATGTCACACCCCCACCCCTCGTCACCTCGTGTCTGGTCTGACGTCACCGAACCGGTTGCGGAAGCATAGTGGTGATGTCTCCAATGTGAGGTGTGACTTACTTGAACCGATACAGATTAACTTAAAGTAAATTCATTACAAGGATGTCGCAATCACAATTACATTACAGCTATATTTATTTAATTACAATATTAATTACACAAGTGCAAATATCCCAAAAGTGCATCCTCACCGGCTATTACTGTTTACCTGCAAAAAGGTTTGAGTTTGAAACGTCGCACAAAGCTGGTGAGATCGACAGTTCAATTTAAAACAATATGATATGATAAATATGTTCTCAAAAGTTCAGTTCCGGATAACCATGGGACCCGTATCTAGTTCCTTTCGGACGTCTAGTCTGTCTCAAGATATTACCCGTCGGTACATATCTTAGTGCCTCATTGTCTTAATGTCTATCATACCATTAAGAAGTTCAGGAAACAGATAACAAACATTCACACAAGGGGAGATGCAATCCTCCCAGCGAATGGGGTGTCAACCAATAGTACTATCAATGTTTTCTGTTCGGCCACACATGGGTTCAGTAGATACAGTTCAAGAATGAGGACTTTCAGTTCCATGATAGAGTTCAGTCTACAGGCAAAATCCCATGAAATCCCATAAAATCACATGAAATCACACAGATATCATTGATGCATATCATATGTTCAGACAACAGTTTGCAGAGTTTCCCCGATGTTTATAAAAGATTAAAAATAAAAGGGGTTGTACGAAACTCACCTGATGATATAAAGGTAGCAGAGTATCACCAAACTGATAGTACAGAGATGATTCTGCATTTAGTTATCTTTAATAAGTTATTTATGTTCTAGTTTACTGATTAGATCTTCCTGAACGTTCAATATCAAAGACATTGCTTTGAAAGTCATCAAACTAATATTAAGTATTTAATTAGTTAATTTAATATCGTATCATACAATGAATGATAATGTAGGGACTTGAAAACACGATCCGTGGTGCGATTTACGGCTTCAAACGGCTTTAATTTGAAGATTGGAGGTGTAGATATGCGTTTTTTTCGTCTAGGCTCAAGAACAGATCGAAAATGAAGGTTTTTGAGGCTTCCTACGCTATCTGATCGATTTAAATAATTTTTAACCGACTTAGTAGGCCAGGCGTACCGCCCCGGCTGGGCGTTTGGCCCGGGGCGTACCGCCTGGGCAAAAGGAGATGGCCCACCTAATTTTTGTATCCGGGCGTACCGCCCCGCCCCACGGTTTGGTCCGGGGCGTACCACCCCAGGGCAAAATCGTCCAAATTTTGATTTTAAACTTCGTTTCGCGATTCCGGACAATCCGTAACTCCGTTTCGCGCACGGTTTTCGCCCACGTTCATCATTTTTCACATACTATCAATCCCTAATAACAAAAGTTACTAAATCCTCGTGGATTTCATGCACGACCAAATGTGCTCACGTCATTAATGCCGAATTTTTCGTACGCAACTGTCACAGTCTCCTCCTGTTAGAGAAATTTCGTCCCGAAATTTAGTGAAGACTTGCTTTATGACAATCGTTTATGGGAATAGATGTGGGTACTTTGCTTTCATTTGATCTTCACGTTCCCACGTATATTCGGGTCCACGTTGCGAGTTCCACCGCACCTTAACAATTGGTATGCGGCTACGTTTTAGCACTTTCATTTCCCGATCCATTACCTCTACTGGTTCTTCACTGAACTGAAGTTTTTCGTCAATATGAATCTCTTCGAGAGGTACGATCAATGATTCATCAGTTAAACATTTCTTCAGATTAGATACATGAAAGACATCGTGAATGTTACTGAGTTCAAGAGGTAATTCAAGTCTGTAGGCTACTGGTCCAATTCGTTCAAGAATTTTAAATGGCCCTACAAATCTTGGTGAAAGTTTACCTCTCTTTCCGAATCTGAAAATGCCTTTCCAAGGTGACACTTTCAACATTACCCGATCACCTATTTGGAATTCTAACGGTCTACGACGATTATCAGCATAACTCTTCTGACGATCGCGAGCAGCTTTAATTCGTTCCTGAATAAGTGCGATTTTATCAGTTGTTTCCTGAATGAATTCTGGGCCTATGATTTGACTTTCACCTACCTCTGACCAACAGATAGGTGATCTACACTTGCGTCCATAAAGTGCTTCAAATGGAGCGCATTGAATACTGGTATGGTAGCTGTTGTTGTATGAAAATTCAACAAGTGGGAGATGAATATCCCAGCTACCTCCAAAATCAATCACACAGCTTCTAAGCATGTCTTCAAGAGTCTGATTCGTTCGTTCAGTCTGCCCGTCGGTTTGAGGATGATAAGCTGTGCTCATATTGATTTGGGTACCCAAAGCTGTCTGAAGAGTTTGCCAAAATCGTGACATAAATCGACTATCTCTGTCAGAAATGATAGAGATCGGTACTCCGTGTCGAGACACAATCTCATTAACATAGAGTTCAGCAAGTCGATCCATAGAATAATCTTCTCGGATGGGTAAGAAATGCGCAGATTTTGTAAGGCGATCAACGATAACCCATATAGAGTCATGATTACGTGATGTTCTGGGTAATTTAGTGATAAAATCCATAGAGATCTGATCCCATTTCCACATGGGAATCTCAGGTTGTTGCAATAACCCAGAAGGTCGTTGATGTTCAGCCTTAACTTTGAGACATGTTAGACATCGATCCACGTATTCAGCTATTTGTTTCTTCATTCTAGGCCACCAGTAAAAGTCTTTAAGATCTTTATACATCTTATCAGCACCTGGATGAATAGAATACCTGGATTTGTGCGCCTCATCCAAGATAATTGTTCGAGAGTTACCGAATAGAGGAACCCACATTCGGTCTTTGAAATACAACAGTCCATCGTCTTTGGTATCGAGTTTCTTATCTAATCCTCTCAGTCCCTCAGCAGAATAGTTCGTTGCTCGTAAAGCTTGTTGCTGAGCGTCTTTGATTTGAGGAATTAGACTGGTTTGAATGGTCATACCTAACGCTTTCACACGCAAAGGTTTGACTCGTTCCTTACGACTTAAGGCATCGGCTACGACATTCGCTTTACCTGGGTGATAACGAATTTCACAGTCGTAGTCATTTAGAATTTCAACACAACGCCTCTGTCGCATGTTCAACATTTTCTGATCTAGAATGTGTTGGAGGCTTTTGTGATCAGTGTATATAATACACTTAGTTCCATATAGATAATGTCTACAAATCTTGAGTGCAAACACCACTGCACCAAGTTCTAGATTATGTGTGGTATAGTTCTTCTCGTGTACTTTCAGCTGCCGAGAAGCATAAGCAATCACCTTATCGTTCTGCATTAAAACACACCCAAGACCTTGACGTGAAGCATCACAATACACTGTGAAATTATCAGTATCTTCCGGTAGTGCCAAGATAGGTGCATTGCAGAGTTTGTGTTTCAACAGTTGGAATGCCTCCTCCTGTTGAGAACCCCATATAAACGGTTGATTTTTCTGTGTCAATGTAGTCAGTGGCAAGGCTATCTTTGAAAAGTTCTTGATAAACCGACGATAATAACCTGCCAACCCCAAGAATTGACGTATTTCAGTAGGGGTTCGTGGTGTCTCCCACTGTTTCACCGCTTGAATCTTACTGGGATCCACTTGAATACCGTTCTCGTTTACAACATGCCCGAGAAATTGAACTTCTCGTAACCAAAACTCACACTTGGAGAATTTGGCGTATAATTTCTCATGTGCCAAAAGTTTTAGGATTAATTTCAAGTGTTGAGCATGTTCTCGTTGGTTTCGAGAATAAATGAGAATATCATCAATAAACAAAATCACAAATTTATCCAAATAAGGTCTACATACTCGATTCATCATATCCATGAAAACTGCTGGTGCATTGGTTAAACCAAACGGCATTACTAGAAATTCATAATGTCCGTATCGAGTTCGGAAAGCAGTTTTAGGAACGTCATCATCATGAATACGCAACTGATGATATCCGGATCTTAAATCGATTTTTGAAAAATAAGTAGCACCTTGTAGTTGATCAAACAGATCATCGATACGAGGTAGTGGATAACGGTTCTTAATTGTCAGTTTATTGAGTTCCCTGTAATCAATACACATCCTGAATGAACCATCCTTCTTTTTCACAAAAAGAATAGGTGCTCCCCAGGGTGAGAAACTAGGTCTGATAAAACCTTTGTCTAACAGTTCTTGCAATTGACCTGAAAGTTCTTGCATTTCGGATGGTGCAAGCCGATAAGGGGCTTTAGCAACTGGTGCTGCACCTGGAATCAAGTCAATTCGGAATTCAACTTGTCTCACTGGGGGTAATCCTGATATGTCCTCAGGAAAAACTTCAGGAAAATCCTTGACTACTGGGATATCTGTGATTTGTTTGGGTGAAGAATTGTGCTCAGTCACATGTGCCAGGAAAGCATAACAGCCTTTCCTTAAGAATTTCTGAGCTTGCATACAAGATATGATACCAAGTCTTCTACCAGCTCGTTCTCCTTGAACTACCAGTGTATTACCGTTAGGTAATGGAATACGGATCACCTTGTTTTGACAGACAACTTCCGCTTGATTATTAGAAAGCCAATCCATGCCAACAACGACATCAAAGCTCCCAAGCTCAATAGGAAGTAAATCGATTTTGAAAAGATGATCATTCAAATTCAAGGAACATCCTTGAATAACACTGTTAGTTTTGATCAACTTGCCGTTAGCAAGTTCAATAACATAAGGAGTTTCTAGATCTACCGTATGCAATGAAATTAATGATGCAAATTCAGGAGAGATAAAGCTTTTATCTGCTCCTGTGTCAAACAGAACTGATGCGTATAGATTATTAAGAAGAAACGTACCAGTAACAATATTTGCATCATGTCTCGCCTCGGTCGCACCAATCTGAAAAGCTCTCCCCCTAGCTTCAGTTCCCGGATTGGTGTTATTGTTTGGACAGTTTCGTATGAAATGATCAGGGCTTCCACATTTGTAACATGACCGGTTGGTTTGAGTGGTTTGTCGTGGTGCTTGGTTTGGTGTTTGAGCAGGAAAGTTGCAATATTTAGCATAATGTCCAACTCGGTTACAGTTCAGACAAACAGGACATGGTCCCTTGTGATGGAGTGGACACTTATTGCATTTGGGCGCCTGCCCAGTATAAGTTTTCCTCTCAGGAACATTTGCACCATAGTTCTTCACCGTTGGTTTGTTTTGACTGATCTCAGCCGGAGCCCTTGTTTTGTTCTTACCAAACCACTTTCGTTTGGTACCTTTTGACACATTCGAGGTATCGACATCACTACTACTATGAACCCTCTGAGGCTTCAAAGACAGAGTACCACTCCTTACCGCCTCATTGGTAAGCTTAGTGGTCAAAAGAATGGTATGTTTCAGGGTTGTAGGTTCAGCAGCAGTCACCATTCCTCGTATCTGAGGAATCAGACCCTTAATGTACTTCTCGATTAAAGCAGCTTCCGTAGGAAACATATCGGGAAGTAGACAAGTGAGTTCATGAAAACGATCGGTATAAGCAAGACAGTCAGCACCGATCATCGAGTGATTCCAGAATTCCTCCTGGAGTTTTTGGATTTCAGTAATTGGGCAGTACTCTGATCAAATCAGAGTTTTGAAATCATTCCAGCCCATTGAGTCGACTGTGGCTGAACCCAAAGTCTTGGCCTGGGTATTCCATCATGTCAAAGCTGAGTCTTTCAAAGAACAGGCAGCATAAGACACCTTATGCTCCTCCAAACACTGACTGATTTTCAATTTAGTTTCCATCTCCTCGATCCACCTTAATAGACCAGCCGCTCCTTCTTTGCCGGTAAAAGTCGGAGGGTTACAGGAAGCAAAATACTTGTAAGTACATCCCTGTCGGGGTGGATCAGGAATAATGGTAGTTGTACCGGTGGTGGTATGTGTTTCAGCGTGACCACCTGTAGCATTATGTTCAGCATGATCATGATCTCTACCAGAACCTGCGGTAATATGTGGTTGGTGTTGTGTCAGAACACCACAAGCAGATAATTGTTCACGCACAATTCGAGCTATCATAGCTTCATTTGTTTCGGATCCGCTTGTACAACTGGTGGAACAATGCCTGCTCCATGGTTCACTTGTGGAGTAGTATTCGTTTCCAGGTTCCCAGGTGGGATCACGTTCACTTCCGGATTAACATGCGGATCCGGATTTGATTCAACATTCGGAGGTGGAATTTGATTCGGTTCAGGGTTGGTAATATTCTTAGCAGCTTTCTTAGCTGGTCGACCTCTTTTTGGAGCCATTAATCTGCTCACAAGCAGACAAAATCAGGTCAGTTTAAGAATATTAAAGATATAACCCATCACATAATTTCAATCATATTCAGTTACACTGAAAATTTATATTGAAATGTGATTATAAAGAATATAGTATAACTACATGAATTCAGTCCAGACATGTTCGTATTACACACAGATCACACACTTGTTCGTAATTATACTTAGTCCTGTTATTTCAAAAACATGTTAGAGTCTTACCCAGCTCTTTGCATTGCAACACATGTTTTCAGAATTATGTTCATACAGGACTAGGACATGTTCTCACACCAGTTCTCTAATATGTTCTCAGTTCATACATTAAGTTCTCATACAGACCATAGATATGTTCTTGTACAGTATGGCTCTCGTACTGTACTTTAGTTACAGACATGTTCACTATTAGATACATTCACAATTCAGACATGTTCTCATACAGTATGGCTCTCGTACTGTACTTTAGTAACAAATATATTTGCAAACAATATTGCTCCCGTACTGTATTTCAGCAAAATATATTTTTCAGTTCGATATATTCGCATACAGTATTGCTCCCATACTGTACTTCAGCGAATTATATATTTTTAGTTTGACCTGTTCTCATATTAATTTGTTCGCATACGATTATGTTCTCACACAGAAAAATTAATTATAGTTCACACATATAACTCATTATACAGACAGATTTACAAAAGCACCCATAATATTACAGTACCATAGTTTTATACATACAAAGTTATAATACAAGAACTATCAAAACCGATTCGTCAATACTAACTATCGGGAATCTATTTTACAAACAAAATTTCCCTATGCATCACATACTAACAACCTATCCGTCTGTACATAAGATATCCCAACAGGAACTGCATGAACATACTTATCGTAAAAAGTACGATAAGCAGGAAAATACCATAGCCACTGCCGCCATGATCACGCCCAAAACTATCATCTTAGTCTCAAAACTGGCCATCCCAAGCCAAATCAGAGACTCTCTCACCCTCATCGCTCCTGCCCTCAACAACTCAACCTGCCGCCAAAAGGTAGCAATAATACTCCGCACCCATGTCCTACGCAATCGCTCCTCAACCGAAATCCTCCACTCCTGTGTGTCCGCCTCCAATGTGTTCACTCGATCTATAATGGTCAAGTGAGAAGTCAAAATCTCTAAAACAGTGCTACGGGTATCATCTATCATAGCACTCTGCTGCTGTATGTCCTGACGCATCCCTTGCAGATCATCAGTGACCTGCTGTAACTGAGCTCTCCACTCTGCTTGGTGGGAAGATTCCCCCACCTCATGTATAGTCGGTGGCTCATCTCGGGGAGCCATTTGACGTCTCGGGGGTAGCCCCGTCGTCTTGCGAGCTTGACCTCGCATCCGCCTCAACCCATCCCACGTGGGGACTCTCCGTGGAGAGGAGTCCTGTCTCCTCTCGGCAGAATTATGAACTAAAGGTGAATGAGGTGGACTGGGTAGAATGGGGGCTGCTGATGGTAATACTGGTGATGGTGGTGGTGGTGGAGTAACAGGTCTGGGGTCTGACGGTGTATGAGGTCCGGCAGGGGTCGCCTGTGAAGCTGCTGATGATGCCTCACTAGGATCTGAATCTGATCCTGCACTAGAGCTAGGTGTGTCATCCAACCTCAAATAAGGGAACCTCTGATAAATATACTGCTCAGCTTGATCTGCCATCGCTGTACAATCAAAATCTCTGATCAGTATCATGAAGTAAATATTAAATAATATTACTTAACATAAACATGAACATGATATGATATTATGCTTCTCCCTATCTTAGAACAACTATTCGTCATTATAGTTATTGAGATTCTGCTTGAATTAAAATAAACTAGAACGCACAAGTGTTGCAAATTCCAGTTGTGCTGGCCAGTCAAAACTGTAATTTGTACTACTTGATTATTATGGCTTAATTCAAAATCAAGTTTTGTTCATTTGTTATGTTCGGTGCTCTCTGTGTTACTATTCGAGCCTATGGTTATAGTCTAGGTCTCTAAGTCAACCTAATTCTCTATAACCTGTGGCTCTGATACCACCCTGTCACACCCCCACCCCTCGTCACCTCGTGTCTGGTCTGACGTCACCGAACCGGTTGCGGAAGCATAGTGGTGATGTCTCCGAGGTGAGGTGTGACTTACTTGAATCGATATCATAAGCACACAGATTAACTTGAAGTAAATTCATTACAAGGATGTCGCAATCACAATTACATTACAGCTATATTTATTTAATTACAATATTAATTACACAAGTGCAAATATCCCAAAAGTGCATCCTCACCGGCTATTACTGTTTACCTGCAAAAAGGTTTGTGTTTGAAACGTCAGCACAAAGCTGGTGAGATCGACAGTTCAATTTAAAACAATATGATATGATAAATATGTTCTCAAAAGTTCAGTTCGGATAACCATGGGACCCGTATCTAGTTCCTTTCGGACGTCTAGTCTGTCTCAAGATATTACCCGTCGGTACATATCTTAGTGCCTCATTGTCTTAATGTCTATCATACCATTAAGAAGTTCAGGAAACAGATAACAAACATTCACACAAGGGGAGATGCAATCCTCCCAGCGAATGGGGTGTCAACCAATAGTACTATCAATGTTTTCTGTTCGGCCACACATGCGTTCACTAGATACAGTTCAAGAATGAGGACTTTCAGTTCCATGATAGAGTTCAGTCTACAGGCAAAATCCCATGAAATCCCATAAAATCACATGAAATCACACAGATATCATTGATGCGTATCATATGTTCAGACAACAGTTTGCAGAGTTTCCCCGATGTTTATAAAAGATTAAAAATAAAAGGGGTTGTACGAAACTCACCTGATGATATAAAGGTAGCAGAGTATCACCAAACTGATAGTACAGAGATGATTCTGCATTTAGTTATCTTTAATAAGTTATTTATGTTCTAGTTTACTGATTAGATCTTCCTGAACGTTCAATATCAAAGACATTGCTTTGAAAGTCATCAAACTAATATTAAGTATTTAATTAGTTAATTTAATATCGTATCATACAATGTATGATAATGTAGGAATCTATATTGATTCAGATTCCTAATGTGAAGTTGATGACATGTTTGATTAATCATAATAATCTAGGATTAACCAAATAGTTAGTTTTGTTGATTATAATGCTAGACCAGTTTCTAGATGATTTAATGGCTTAGGAATGATTAATCCTTGTTATTGATTACCCAACTATCATGAAATATCACAATGTAGTATCATAATAGGTATAATAACCATGTTTAACATACTAATCTGACTGTTATCATAAACATTAGATAATTATTCCAGTGAGTATGTTAATGATTATGATTAGTTTGAAACACTTGGATTTAACCTTTGTATTTCAAAGATTAATCAAACTAATCACCTACATTGTTACAATCAAATGGTTTAAACCATTATAATCATAGTTATGATTTCATGAAAATCGGGCATTACAACGGATCAAAACAAGAATTTAACCGTTAGAACTTCGTGTTTTTCGTTTATAATCAATCCTAGCCATCATCTAAGCAATAATCAACAATCCTAACTATCTCATTACGTTCAAAATCAAGATCTAATCGATCCATATCAAACCAGAAATTTTAAGCGGATCATTACCTGATTTGACGGATTCCTGCGGTTAGAACGACGATCGGGACTTGAAAACACGATCCGTGGTGCGATTTACGGCTTCAAACGGCTTTAATTTGAAGATTGGAGGTGTAGATATGCGTTTTTTTCGTCTAGGCTCAAGAACAGATCGAAAATGAAGGTTTTGAGGCTTCCTACGCGATCTGATCGATTTTAAATAATTTTAACCGACTTAGTAGGCCAGGCGTACCGCCCGGCTGGGCGTTTGGCCCGGGGCGTACCGCCTGGGCAAAAGGAGATGGCCCACCTAATTTTTGTATCCAGGCGTACCGCCCCGCCCCACGGTTTGGTCCGGGGCGTACCACCCCAGGGCAAAATCGTCCAAATTTTGATTTTAAACTTCGTTTCGCGATTCCGGACAATCCGTAACTCCGTTTCGCGCACGGTTTTCGCCCACGTTCATCATTTTTCACATACTATCAATCCCTAATAACAAAAGTTACTAAATCCTCGTGGATTTCATGCACGACCAAATGTGCTCACGTCATTAATGCCGAATTTTTCGTACGCAACTGTCACAGTCTCCTCCTGTTAGAGAAATTTCGTCCCGAAATTTAGTGAAGACTTGCTTTATGACAATCGTTTATGGGAATAGATGTGGGTACTTTGCTTTCATTTGATCTTCACGTTCCCACGTATATTCGGGTCCACGTTGCGAGTTCCACCGCACCTTAACAATTGGTATGCGGCTACGTTTTAGCACTTTCATTTCCCGATCCATTACCTCTACTGGTTCTTCACTGAACTGAAGTTTTTCGTCAATATGAATCTCTTCGAGAGGTACGATCAATGATTCATCAGTTAAACATTTCTTCAGATTAGATACATGAAAGACATCGTGAATGTTACTGAGTTCAAGAGGTAATTCAAGTCTGTAGGCTACTGGTCCAATTCGTTCAAGAATTTTAAATGGCCCTACAAATCTTGGTGAAAGTTTACCTCTCTTTCCGAATCTGAAAATGCCTTTCCAAGGTGACACTTTCAACATTACCCGATCACCTATTTGGAATTCTAACGGTCTACGACGATTATCAGCATAACTCTTCTGACGATCGCGAGCAGCTTTAATTCGTTCCTGAATAAGTGCGATTTTATCAGTTGTTTCCTGAATGAATTCTGGGCCTATGATTTGACTTTCACCTACCTCTGACCAACAGATAGGTGATCTACACTTGCGTCCATAAAGTGCTTCAAATGGAGCGCATTGAATACTGGTATGGTAGCTGTTGTTGTATGAAAATTCAACAAGTGGGAGATGAATATCCCAGCTACCTCCAAAATCAATCACACAGCTTCTAAGCATGTCTTCAAGAGTCTGATTCGTTCGTTCAGTCTGCCCGTCGGTTTGAGGATGATAAGCTGTGCTCATATTGATTTGGGTACCCAAAGCTGTCTGAAGAGTTTGCCAAAATCGTGACATAAATCGACTATCTCTGTCAGAAATGATAGAGATCGGTACTCCGTGTCGAGACACAATCTCATTAACATAGAGTTCAGCAAGTCGATCCATAGAATAATCTTCTCGGATGGGTAAGAAATGCGCAGATTTTGTAAGGCGATCAACGATAACCCATATAGAGTCATGATTACGTGATGTTCTGGGTAATTTAGTGATAAAATCCATAGAGATCTGATCCCATTTCCACATGGGAATCTCAGGTTGTTGCAATAACCCAGAAGGTCGTTGATGTTCAGCCTTAACTTTGAGACATGTTAGACATCGATCCACGTATTCAGCTATTTGTTTCTTCATTCCAGGCCACCGGTAAAAGTCTTTAAGATCTTTATACATCTTATCAGCACCTGGATGAATAGAATACCTGGATTTGTGCGCCTCATCCACGATAATTGTTCGAGAGTTACCGAATAGAGGAACCCACATTCGGTCTTTGAAATACAACAGTCCATCGTCTTTGGTATCGAGTTTCTTATCTAATCCTCTCAGTCCCTCAGCAGAATAGTTCGTTGCTCGTAAAGCTTGTTGCTGAGCGTCTTTGATTTGAGGAATTAGACTGGTTTGAATGGTCATACCTAACGCTTTCACACGCAAAGGTTTGACTCGTTCCTTACGACTTAAGGCATCGGCTACGACATTCGCTTTACCTGGGTGATAACGAATTTCACAGTCGTAGTCATTTAGAAGTTCAACCCAACGCCTCTGTCGCATGTTCAACATTTTCTGATCTAGAATGTGTTGGAGGCTTTTGTGATCAGTGTATATAATACACTTAGTTCCATATAGATAATGACTCCAAATCTTGAGTGCAAACACCACTGCACCAAGTTCTAGATCATGTGTGGTATAGTTCTTCTCGTGTACTTTCAGCTGCCGAGAAGCATAAGCAATCACCTTATCGTTCTGCATTAAAACACACCCAAGACCTTGACGTGAAGCATCACAATACACTGTGAAATTATCAGTATCTTCCGGTAGTGCCAAGATAGGTGCATTGCAGAGTTTGTGTTTCAACAGTTGGAATGCCTCCTCCTGTTGAGAACCCCATATAAACGGTTGATTTTTCTGTGTCAATGTAGTCAGTGGCAAGGCTATCTTTGAAAAGTTCTTGATAAACCGACGATAATAACCTGCCAACCCAAGAATTGACGTATTTCAGTAGGGGTTCGTGGTGTCTCCCACTGTTTCACCGCTTGAATCTTACTGGGATCCACTTGAATACCGTTCTCGTTTACAACATGCCCGAGAAATTGAACTTCTCGTAACCAAAACTCACACTTGGAGAATTTGGCGTATAATTTCTCATGTGCCAAAAGTTTTAGGATTAATTTCAAGTGTTGAGCATGTTCTCGTTGGTTTCGAGAATAAATGAGAATATCATCAATAAACAAAATCACAAATTTATCCAAATAAGGTCTACATACTCGATTCATCATATCCATGAAAACTGCTGGTGCATTGGTTAAACCAAACGGCATTACTAGAAATTCATAATGTCCGTATCGAGTTCGGAAAGCAGTTTTAGGAACGTCATCATCATGAATACGCAACTGATGATATCCGGATCTTAAATCGATTTTTGAAAAATAAGTAGCACCTTGTAGTTGATCAAACAGATCATCGATACGAGGTAGTGGATAACGGTTCTTAATTGTCAGTTTATTGAGTTCCCTGTAATCAATACACATCCTGAATGAATGAACCATCCTTCTTTTTCACAAAAAGAATAGGTGCTCCCCAGGGTGAGAAACTAGGTCTGATAAAACCTTTGTCTAACAGTTCTTGCAATTGACCTGAAAGTTCTTGCATTTCGGATGGTGCAAGCCGATAAGGGGCTTTAGCAACTGGTGCTGCACCTGGAATCAAGTCAATTCGGAATTCAACTTGTCTCACTGGGGGTAATCCTGATATGTCCTCAGGAAAAACTTCAGGAAAATCCTTGACTACTGGGATATCTGTGATTTGTTTGGGTGAAGAATTGTGCTCAGTCACATGTGCCAGGAAAGCATAACAGCCTTTCCTTAAGAATTTCTGAGCTTGCATACAAGATATGATACCAAGTCTTCTACCAGCTCGTTCTCCTTGAACTACCAGTGTATTACCGTTAGGTAATGGAATACGGATCACCTTGTTTTGACAGACAACTTCCGCTTGATTATTAGAAAGCCAATCCATGCCAACAACGACATCAAAGCTCCCAAGCTCAATAGGAAGTAAATCGATTTTGAAAAGATGATCATTCAAATTCAAGGAACATCCTTGAATAACACTGTTAGTTTTGATCAACTTGCCGTTAGCAAGTTCAATAACATAAGGAGTTTCTAGATCTACCGTATGCAATGAAATTAATGATGCAAATTCAGGAGAGATAAAGCTTTTATCTGCTCCTGTGTCAAACAGAACTGATGCGTATAGATTATTAAGAAGAAACGTACCAGTAACAATATTTGCATCATGTCTCGCCTCGGTCGCACCAATCTGAAAAGCTCTCCCCCTAGCTTCAGTTCCCGGATTGGTGTTATTGTTTGGACAGTTTCGTATGAAATGATCAGGGCTTCCACATTTGTAACATGACCGGTTGGTTTGAGTGGTTTGTCGTGGTGCTTGGTTTGGTGTTTGAGCAGGAAAGTTGCAATATTTAGCATAATGTCCAACTCGGTTACAGTTCAGACAAACAGGACATGGTCCCTTGTGATGGAGTGGACACTTATTGCATTTGGGCGCCTGCCCAGTATAAGTTTTCCTCTCAGGAACATTTGCACCATAGTTCTTCACCGTTGGTTTGTTCTGACTGATCTCAGCCGGAGCCCTTGTTTTGTTCTTACCAAACCACTTTCGTTTGGTACCTTTTGACACATTCGAGGTATGGACATCACTACTACTATGAACCCTCTGAGGCTTCAAAGACAGAGTACCACTCCTTACCGCCTCATTGGTAAGCTTAGTGGTCAAAAGAATGGTATGTTTCAGGGTTGTAGGTTCAGCAGCAGTCACCATTCCTCGTATCTGAGGAATCAGACCCTTAATGTACTTCTCGATTAAAGCAGCTTCCGTAGGAAACATATCGGGAAGTAGACAAGTGAGTTCATGAAAATGATCGGTATAAGCAAGACAGTCAGCACCGATCATCGAGTGATTCCAGAATTCCTCCTGGAGTTTTTGGATTTCAGTAATTGAGCAGTACTCTGATCAAATCAGAGTTTTGAAATCATTCCAGCCCATTGAGTCGACTGTGGCTGAACCCAAAGTCTTGGCCTGGGTATTCCACCATGTCAAAGCTGAGTCTTTCAAAGAACAGGCAGCATAAGACACCTTATGCTCCTCCAAACACTGACTGATTTTCAATTTAGTTTCCATCTCCTCGATCCACCTTAACAGACCAGCCGCTCCTTCTTTGCCGGTAAAAGTCGGAGGGTTACAGGAAGCAAAATACTTGTAAGTACATCCCTGTCGGGGTGGATCAGGAATAATGGTAGTTGTACCGGTGGTGGTATGTGTTTCAGCGTGACCACCTGTAGCATTATGTTCAGCATGATCATGATCTCTACCAGAACCTGCGGTAATATGTGGTTGGTGTTGTGTCAGAACACCACAAGCAGATAATTGTTCACGCACAATTCGAGCTATCATAGCTTCATTTGTTTCGGATCCGCTTGTACCAGCTGGTGGAACAATGCCTGCTCCATGGTTCACTTGTGGAGTAGTATTCGTTTCCAGGTTCCCAGGTGGGATCACGTTCACTTCCGGATTAACATGCGGATCCGGATTTGATTCAACATTCGGAGGTGGAATTTGATTCGGTTCAGGGTTGGTAATATTCTTAGCAGCTTTCTTAGCTGGTCGACCTCTTTTTGGAGCCATTAATCTGCTCACAAGCAGACAAAATCAGGTCAGTTTAAGAATATTAAAGATATAACCCATCACATAATTTCAATCATATTCAGTTACACTGAAAATTTATATTGAAATGTGATTATAAAGAATATAGTATAACTACATGAATTCAGTCCAGACATGTTCGTATTACACACAGATCACACACTTGTTCGTAATTATACTTAGTCCTGTTATTTCAAAAACATGTTAGAGTCTTACCCAGCTCTTTGCATTGCAACACATGTTTTCAGAATTATGTTCATACAGGACTAGGACATGTTCTCACACCAGTTCTCTAATATGTTCTCAGTTCATACATTAAGTTCTCATACAGACCATAGATATGTTCTTGTACAGTATGGCTCTCGTACTGTACTTTAGTTACAGACATGTTCACTATTAGATACATTCACAATTCAGACATGTTCTCATACAGTATGGCTCTCGTACTGTACTTTAGTAACAAATATATTTGCAAACAATATTGCTCCCGTACTGTATTTCAGCAAAATATATTTTTCAGTTCGATATATTCGCATACAGTATTGCTCCCATACTGTACTTCAGCGAATTATATATTTTTAGTTTGACCTGTTCTCATATTAATTTGTTCGCATACGGTTATGTTCTCACACAGAAAAATTAATTATAGTTCACACACATAACTCATTATACAGACAGATTTACAAAAGCACCCATAATATTACAGTACCATAGTTTTATACATACAAAGTTATAATACAAGAACTATCAAAACCGATTCGTCAATACTAACTATCGGGAATCTATTTTACAAACAAAATTTCCCTATGCATCACATACTAACAACCTATCCGTCTGTACATAAGATATCCCAACAGGAACTGCATGAACATACTTATCGTAAAAAGTACGATAAGCAGGAAAATACCATAGCCACTGCCGCCATGATCACGCCCAAAACTATCATCTTAGTCTCAAAACTGGCCATCCCAAGCCAAATCAGAGACTCTCTCACCCTCATCGCTCCTGCCCTCAACAACTCAACCTGCCGCCAAAAGGTAGCAATAATACTCCGCACCCATGTCCTACGCAATCGCTCCTCAACCGAAATCCTCCACTCCTGTGTGTCCGCCTCCAATGTGTTCACTCGATTTTTAATGGTCAAGTGAGAAGTCAAAATCTCTAAAACAGTGCTACGGGTATCATCTATCATAGCACTCTGCTGCTGTATGTCCTGACGCATCCCTTGCAGATCATCAGTGACCTGCTGTAACTGAGCTCTCCACTCTGCTTGGTGGGAAGATTCCCCCACCTCATGTATAGTCGGTGGCTCATCTCGGGGAGCCATTTGACGTCTCGGGGGTAGCCCCGTCGTCTTGCGAGCTTGACCTCGCATCCGCCTCAACCCATCCCACGTGAGGACTCTCCGTGGAGAGGAGTCCTGTCTCCTCTCGGCAGAATTATGAACTAAAGGTGAATGAGGTGGACTGGGTAGAATGGGGGCTGCTGATGGTAATACTGGTGATGGTGGTGGTGGTGGAGTAACAGGTATGGGGTCTGACGGTGTATGAGGTCCGGCAGGGGTCGCCTGTGAAGCTGCCGATGATGCCTCACTAGGATCTGAATCTGATCCTGCACTAGAGCTAGGTGTGTCATCCAACCTCAAATAAGGGAACCTCTGATAAATATACTGCTCAACCATCGCTGTACAATCAAAATCTCTGATCAGTATCATGAAGTAAATATTAAATAATATTACTTAACATAAACATGAACATGATATGATATTATGCTTCTCCCTATCTTAGAACAACTATTCGTCATTATAGTTATTGAGATTCTGCTTGAATTAAAATAAACTAGAACGCACAAGTGTTGCAAATTCCAGTTGTGCTGGCCAGTCAAAACTGTAATTTGTACTACTTGATTATTATGGCTTAATTCAAAATCAAGTTTTGTTCATTTGTTATGTTCGGTGCTCTCTGTGTTACTATTCGAGCCTATGGTTATAGTCTAGGTCTCTAAGTCAACCTAATTCTCTATAACCTGTGGCTCTGATACCACCCTGTCACACCCCCACCCCTCGTCACCTCGTGTCTGGTCTGACGTCACCGAACCGGTTGCGGAAGCATAGTGGTGATGTCTCCGAGGTGAGGTGTGACTTACTTGAATCGATATCATAAGCACACAGATTAACTTGAAGTAAATTCATTACAAGGATGTCGCAATCACAATTACATTACAGCTATATTTATTTAATTACAATATTAATTACACAAGTGCAAATATCCCAAAAGTGCATCCTCACCGGCTATTACTGTTTACCTGCAAAAAGGTTTGTGTTTGAAACGTCAGCACAAAGCTGGTGAGATCGACAGTTCAATTTAAAACAATATGATATGATAAATATGTTCTCAAAAGTTCAGTTCCGGATAACCATGGGACCCGTATCTAGTTCCTTTCGGACGTCTAGTCTGTCTCAAGATATTACCCGTCGGTACATATCTTAGTGCCTCATTGTCTTAATGTCTATCATACCATTAAGAAGTTCAGGAAACAGATAACAAACATTCACACAAGGGGAGATGCAATCCTCCCAGCGAATGGGGTGTCAACCAATAGTACTATCAATGTTTTCTGTTCGGCCACACATGCGTTCACTAGATACAGTTCAAGAATGAGGACTTTCAGTTCCATGATAGAGTTCAGTCTACAGGCAAAATCCCATGAAATCCCATAAAATCACATGAAATCACACAGATATCATTGATGCGTATCATATGTTCAGACAACAGTTTGCAGAGTTTCCCCGATGTTTATAAAAGATTAAAAATAAAAGGGGTTGTACGAAACTCACCTGATGATATAAAGGTAGCAGAGTATCACCAAACTGATAGTACAGAGATGATTCTGCATTTAGTTATCTTTAATAAGTTATTTATGTTCTAGTTTACTGATTAGATCTTCCTGAACGTTCAATATCAAAGACATTGCTTTGAAAGTCATCAAACTAATATTAAGTATTTAATTAGTTAATTTAATATCGTATCATACAATGTATGATAATGTAGGAATCTATATTGATTCAGATTCCTAATGTGAAGTTGATGACATGTTTGATTAATCATAATAATCTAGGATTAACCAAATAGTTAGTTTTGTTGATTATAAAGCTAGACCAGTTTCTAGATGATTTAATGGCTTAGGAATGATTAATCCTTGTTATTGATTACCCAACTATCATGAAATATCACAATGTAGTATCATAATAGGTATAATAACCATGTTTAACATACTAATCTGACTGTTATCATAAACATCAGATAATTATTCCAGTGAGTATGTTAATGATTATGATTAGTTTGAAACACTTGGATTTAACCTTTTATTTCAAAGATTAATCAAACTAATCACCTACATTGTTACAATCAAATGGTTTAAACCATTATAATCATAGTTATGATTTCATGAAAATCGGGCATTACAACGGATCAAAACAAGAATTTAACCGTTAGAACTTCGTGTTTTTCGTTTATAATCAATCCTAGCCATCATCTAAGCAATAATCAACAATCCTAACTATCTCATTACGTTCAAAATCAAGATCTAATCGATCCATATCAAACCAGAAATTTTAAGCGGATCATTACCTGATTTGACGGATTCCTGCGGTTAGAACGACGATCGGGACTTGAAAACACGATCCGTCGTGCGATTTACGGCTTCAAACGGCTTTAATTTGAAGATTGGAGGTGTAGATATGCGTTTTTTTCGTCTAGGCTCAAGAACAGATCGAAAATGAAGGTTTTTGAGGCTTCCTACGCGATCTGATCGATTTAAATAATTTTTAACCGACTTAGTAGGCCAGGCGTACCGCCCCGGCTGGGCGTTTGGCCCGGGGCGTACCGCCTGGGCAAAAGGAGATGGCCCACCTAATTTTTGTATCCGGGCGTACCGCCCCGCCCCACGGTTTGGTCCGGGGCGTACCGCCCCAGGGCAAAATCGTCCAAATTTTGATTTTAAACTTCGTTTCGCGATTCCGGACAATCCGTAACTCCGTTTCGCGCATGGTTTTCGCCCACGTTCATCATTTTTCACATACTATCAATCCCTAATAACAAAAGTTACTAAATCCTTGTGGATTTCATGCACGACCAAATGTGCTCACGTCATTAATGCCGAATTTTTCGTACGCAACTGTCACAGTCTCCTCCTGTTAGAGAAATTTCGTCCCGAAATTTAGTGAAGACTTGCTTTATGACAATCGTTTATGGGAATAGATGTGGGTACTTTGCTTTCATTTGATCTTCACGTTCCCACGTATATTCGGGTCCACGTTGCGAGTTCCACCGCACCTTAACAATTGGTATGCGGCTACGTTTTAGCACTTTCATTTCCTGATCCATTACCTCTACTGGTTCTTCACTGAACTGAAGTTTTTCGTCAATATGAATCTCTTCGAGAGGTACGATCAATGTATCCGGGCGTACCGCCCCGCCCCGCCCCGCCCCACGGTTTGGTCCGGGGCGTACCGCCCCAGGGCAAAATCGTCCAAATTTTGATTTTAAACTTCGTTTCGCGATTCCGGACAATCCGTAACTCCGTTTCGCGCACGGTTTTCGCCCACGTTCATCATTTTTCACATACTATCAATCCCTAATAACAAAAGTTACTAAATCCTCGTGGATTTCATGCACGACCAAATGTGCTCACGTCATTAATGCCGAATTTTTCGTACGCAACTGTCACAATATATATATATATATATATAGGGAAGGGTTCCAATACTAACCCTCCTTACGACGCTAACCCATTAACTTTGGCAAAAAATAGCCGAATCTTGAATTTTTTTTTAAACATCATTGTAACACAATTTGAACACCATGTTCAGTTTTGAGTTTTGGCTAATTCATCACCGTTTGGGCTCTTACAGTACTGTAGGTGTAAAAATATTTAAAACTTACAGTACTGTAGCAAAAACCTTACAACGATGATATTTTTTAAACGGTGATGAATTAGCCCAAACTCAAAACTGAACATGGTGTTCTAATTGTGTTACAATGATGTTAAAAAAAATTCAAGATTCGGCTTCGTTTTGGCAAAGTTAATGGGTTAGCGCCGTAAGAGAGGGTTAGTATTTGATCACATTCCTATATATATATAGGGGAATGTTCCATTGTTAACCCTTCCTTATAGCGTTAACCGCTTAACCCTAGCGTTCTTTGCCCGAATATTAGTTTTTTTTCATGGTTTTATTATCCATAAATAGGGGGGGTGAATTAGCAAAAAACACAAAAAAGAAACCCCCCTAGCGTTTTTCATGGTTTTCATTGTAAGTAAGTGTAAGTAACTTACACTTACAATAACTTCTAAACGGTGATGAATTAGCAAAAACACAAAAAAAAACCCCTATTTATGCATAATAGAAACCATGAAAAAAAACTAAGATTCGGGCAAAAAACGCTAGGGTTAAGCGGTTAACGCTATAAGGGAGGGTTAACATCTGAACCTCTCCCTATATATATATATATATATATGATTTGCCGAAGAGTGTTTTACCCTTTATAAACTAATCATTTAATTAGTAGTTTTTGTTTTGTTACTAATTTGGAATTTTTTTTAAAAATGGGGTCTATTTTAAAAAAATGGCTACAAGAGGGGCTCAAAATTTTTTTTACACCCTTATATTCTCATTACATAGGGTTGCAATTTTCAAAAATAAAAAAGGGTTGCAGCCTTCAGTAACAAATATATCACATGGTTGCAAATTACATTTAACTCTAAAAAGAAATTATAAAATTTAAATCTAAGTCAAATCATTGTAAACCACACATCTTATCACCATAGCACATGTTTTGTTGGTTAACATAGGGCGAAAACCAAAACGATACAACTATAAAATATAACGCAACTAACACAACAAAAATACTTCTAAAAAATGTAGTTCACACAATCACTCATGATAAAAAAATAAAGGAAAAAAAGAAAATATGTCTTTTTAATCCAGGTCAAATGGCTGTAAATCACACACATTAGCATCATGCCACATGAACATAGGGTGAAACAACAACGACACAATGATACATGTAATATTTTTCTTAACAATAATAAATTAAAAATTATAAAACAATGTTTTAAGTTAAGAAATTTTAAAATTGAAATATTGATTTCACATGTATTCCGCACAGAATACGTATCCTTGTGAATGACATCAGTTCAATATGTAACATATTGTTATGTGTGCACCTGTTTCATTAACGACTAATGACCTTATCTAATACATAAATCTTCCTATAAACAATTATTAACAAAATGCAAAATTAATGTAACCCATGTTATACATGAGTTTCTAATCTAGCCTATCT
The DNA here is from genome assembly GCA_009363875.1 of Mikania micrantha. Classification (NCBI taxonomy): domain Eukaryota; kingdom Viridiplantae; phylum Streptophyta; class Magnoliopsida; order Asterales; family Asteraceae; genus Mikania; species Mikania micrantha. The sequence goes on from CM018698.1 coordinate 67,652,755, forward strand.
TATATAATAAATCAAGGTTTTTATTTGTTACGTGTCATGCAATGAAGTATGCTTTAGTTTTTTTCTCGTCTTAAATTTGAAATAATAATTCATTTATTAATATTATTTTATTAACAATAATAATTAATAAATTTTACCAGTTATTATATTAATTTATTTTCTTAGATTTTATAAATTATATAAACAAGCAAATGACCAAATCATTAGTATCTTACATTTTCATTGTAAAGCATTAATTATATATCTCATACTTTCAATGTAAAATAATAATTATTAGTTGATAAACTTAATGTTATGTTTAGATTGTATTAAAAAAACAGTAAGTAACTCAATAAAGAAAAATAAAATAATTTGATCAATTATTAAATTAATCGTAAACTATATAAAATAATCATATTATTAAATGAGACATTAAAAAACTAATTATTTCATGCATATTCTTGTATCATTTTTTTTTGAATTAATTTTATCATAAACTAATATAAAAAATTTTAAATCTTGTCATTTTCTAGGTAAGTTAAGTAAACTAAGGACTAATTTTTATATTTAATTAATTAAGGTTTACTTATAATTCATAACAGTTAATTCTTTGTATGTGTAGTAATATTAAATTTTAGTAAATACATGTTTTTACTTAATCAACAAATTATATATCCAATAATTACAATAAATATTCATACATATGATTTCTTTTTTAAACAACAAATTATGTTAAATGGTTATAATGTATTTATCTCTTAATTCTAATAAATAAAAACAATTGAGGATACTTGTTATATTATGGGTCATATACTTTTTTTACGTCTCATTTGCGGTGCACACATATAATGTATATATGTGTGGACCCTTAAAGGGCTAAAGTAAAATTGCACTAATTTTAACGTTATTTTACTTATTTTGTAAAAATAATGTTAAAAATATTGGGATAATCAACTTCAAACGATAATTTTGAGCCGGAAATTCTTTCGGAGCAGCCTCTCTGTCCGAACTGGGATAGGGGTAAGGTTTGTGTCTATCTTTCCCCCCAGATCCTACTGAAAAGAGAGAATTACTAGGTAAGTTTGTTTGTTTGCTTATACTTTTTTTTTGTTTTTCCAACATGTCTTTGAAATTTACTTATCGATAATTATTACTTATTTATGTGTGACAGTTGTATACTAGAATTACGTCATCAATGATGTGAGCACATTTGATCGTTCTAGAAATTCACGTTGATTTAATAATTTCAATTGTTACAGATTGATAGCAAACGAGGAATGATAAACGTAGGCAAAAACCGTGTGCAAAACGGAGTCCTGGATTGCCCGGAATCGAAAAACGAAGAAATATTTCTAAGTGTTGATCGATTGGACTCGCCGCGGTACGCGGAGGTGGGCCTGAGAGTCCTCCGCGGTACGCGATGCTTGTAAAATATCTAAGATTCCTCCGGAAATCTTCGTTGTACGCGAAGCCCTTTCTGGCTTCTGGTCGCGGTACGCGCCGGGTGTGGTGGTGCAACAATCTGATCTACTTCATCAGATTTCATGCAGAATTTAATTTATTTTACAACCTTCGACTTAAGCGTTTACCAGACGAAGAATTCGACCAAAACACCATCTTGAGGCCACCAGAAGTCATCAATCATACCCTGGATCATCTCTACGAGTTCTGATCGTTGTTTTGAAGCCAGAAATCCGTCAGATTAGGTAATGATTAGTTTAAACCTTCTAGTTTGTTATTGATTGATTAGATCTTGATTTTGAACGTAATGACATAGTTAGAATTGTTGATTATTGCCTAGATGATGGCTAGGATTGATTATAAACGAAGAACACGATGTTTTAACGGTTAAATCCTAGTTTTGATCCGTTGTAATGCCCGGTTTGCATGAAACCATACCCAAAATTATAATGGTTTAACCCATTTCATTATGACAATGTAGGTGATTATTGGATTAATCTTTGAAATGCAAGGTTAAATCCAAGTGTTTCAAACTAATCACAATCATTGACATGCTCATTGGGATGATTATCTGATGTTTATGATAACAGTCAGATTAGTATGTTAAACATGGTTATTACACCTATTTTGATGATACATTGTGATATTTCATGATATTTGGGTAATCAATAACAAGGATTGATCATTCCTAAGCCATTAAATTATCTAGAAACTGTTACAGTATCATAATCAACAACATTAACTATCTGGTTAATCCGAGATTATTCTGATTAATCAGGAGTGTCAACAACTTTGTATTAGGAATCTAACGCAATGTAGGTTCCTACATTATCATACATTGTATGATATAACATTAAATTAACTAATGACATAACTAATATCAGTTTGATGACTTTCAAAGCAATGTCTTTGACATTGAACGTTCAGAAAGATCTAATCAGTAAACTAGAACATAAACAACTCATTAAATATAACTAAATGCAAAATCATCTCTTTGTTATCAGCTTCGAGATATTTTGCTACATTTATATCATCAGGTGAGTTTCGTACAACCCCTTTTATTTTTAATCTTTATAAAACATCGGGGAATTCTGCAAACTGTTTTCTGAACATATGATATGCACCACTGTTATCTGTGTGATTTCATGTGACTTTTGTGTGATTTCTTGGGATTTTGCCGTTAGTGTCAAAAAGTCCTCATCTCTTGAACTGTATCTAGTGAACCCATGTGGGGCCGAACAGGAATCATTGATAGTACTATTAGCTGACACCCCATTTGCTGGGAGGATTGCATCTCCCCTTGTGTGAATGTTTGGTACATGTTTCCATAACAACTTCTTAATGTTAGTGATAGACATTAAGATAATGAGGCAATAAGGTATTTACCGACGGGTGGTATCTTCGTGAAACGAACAACTGTCTGAAAGGAACTAGATACGGGTCCCATGGTTATCATGAACTGAACTTTTGAGAACATACTTATCATATCATATTATTTTAAGTTGAACTGTCGAACTCACCAGCTTTGTGCTGACGTTTCAAACTCAAACATTTTTGCAGGTAGACCATGACTCCGGGGAGAATGCACTTCACAAACTTGTAGTTAAATAAGTTAACATTGTAATGTAAATTGTAATAACGAACCCTGTAATGTATTTATTTTAAGTTAATCTGTGTGCTTGTGATATCGGATCGAGTAAGTCGCACCTCACCTCAGTGACATCACCACTATGCTTCCGCGACCGTTTTAGTGACATCATCAACAGGTGACCAGAGGTGGGGGTGTGACAGGGTGGTATCAGAGCCACAGGTTATAGAGAATTAGGTTGACTTAGAGACCTAGACTATAACCATAGGCTCGAATAGTAACACAGAGAGCACCGAATATAACAATTGAACAAAACTTGTTTGAATGAAGCCAGAATAATCAGGTGGTACGAATTCCAGTTATGAGTGGTCAGCATAACTGAAAGTTGCAACATGTGTGCGTTCTAGTTTAATTTAATTCAAGCAGAACATTAATAACTATGATAACGAATAGTTGTTCTAAGATAGGAAGAAGCATCCTATCATGTACATATTAAATATTGTTATTTAATATTTATGTCATGATACTGATTAGAGATTTTTATTGTACATCGATGGCTGACCAAGCCGAACAGTATATCTACCGGAGATTTCCTTATCTGAGGTTGGACGCACTCCGAGCTCCAGCACAGGAGCAGACTCAGACCCTAGTGATGCTTCATCTGCAGCTTCACAGGCGACCCCTGCTGGACCTCATACACCATCATCCCCCAGACCTGTTACTCCACCACCACCACCATCACCAGTACTACCACCAGCATCTCCCATAGTACCAAGTCCTCCTCATTCACCCATGGCTCAGGTTTCTGCTGAGAGGAGGCAGAGTTCTTCTCCACGGAGAGTCCATGCGTGGGACGGATTATGACGGATGCGGGGTCAAGCTCGCAAGACCACGGGGCTCCCCCCCAGACATCAGATAGCTCCCCGAGATGAGCCCCAGACTATCCACGAGGTGGGAGAATCCTCCCACCAAGCAGAGCTGCGAGCACAAATGCAGCAGTCTCTCAAGACCTGCAGGGCCTTAGGCAGGACCTTCATCAGCATCAGACGGCTTTGGAGGATACTCGTACCACGATACTTGAGATTCTCACTTCTCACCTGACTCTTCTGGAGCGGGTGAATCTGATGGATACGGACGCCCAGGCGTGGAGGAAGACCGTAGAGGGACGTTTGAGTAGGACATGGATGCAGGTGTTAGTTGCTGCAGTTTGGCAGCAAATTGCAGTCTGGAGGGAGAGACTGCAGGGCTGGATGTGGATGCTTGGCGCACTTAGCACTGAGGCTAGACTTTTGTGTTTAGCTATAGTACTAGCTACTATAGCTATTATACTAGCCGGCTTGCCGTATTTCTTACGGTAAGTGTGAGCGAGCATCATCTATTTTGGGATTTATCATTGTATATATACCACAGACGGATATGTAGTTTTCTGTATGAACGTTGTAGTAACACTCGTTGTATCAAACTTTCTGTTAGTGCTAATAAACGGTTGTTTTGTGTATTTGATCGTGTAATGTGTTATGTATGTTGTGTATGACTTGTGTATTAATATCAAATTTATATGATCAACAACTAGAAACTAAAAACAATTTCAATTAAGAACATATCAGGATGAGAACATATCAACTTGAGAACATATCAGTATGGAAACATTTCTGTATGAGAATAAATCTATTGCCAGTATGGCAATGTATCATATCAAAGTCCTGTGTGGCATCATATCAAAGTCCTATGTGGCAACATTTCAATTGTCTGTGTGACAACATTTCAAAGTCGTGTGTGGCATCGTATCAAAGTCCTGTGTGGCAACATTTCAATTGTCTGTGTGACAACATTTCAAAGTCCTGTGTGGCATCATATCAAAGTCCTGTGTGGCAACATTTCAATTGTCTGTGTGACAACATTTCAAAGTCCTGTGTGGCATCATATCAAAGTCCTGTGTGGCAACATTTCAATTGTCTGTGTGACAACATTTCAAAGTCCTGTGTGGCATCATATCAAAGTCCTGTGTGGCAACATTTCAATTGTCTGTGTGAAAACAATTCAAAGTCTTGTGTGGCAACATAACAATTGTCTGCGTGACAATATATCAAAGTCCTGTGTGGCAACATAACAATTGTCTGTGTGACAACATATCAAAGTCCTGTGTGGCAACATTTCAATTGTCTGTGTCCCAACATTTCAAAGTCCTGTGTGGCAACATATCAAAGTCCTGTGTGGCAACATTTCAATTGTCTGTGTGACAACATTTCAAAGTCATGTGCGGCATCATATCAATGTCCTATGTGGCAACATTTCAATTGTCTGTGTGACAACATTTCAAAGTCCTGTGTGGCATCATATCAAAGTCCTGTGTGGCAACATTTCAATTGTCTGTGTGACAACATTTCAAAGTCCTGTGTGGCATCATATCAAAGTCCTGTGTGACAACATTTCAATTGTCTGCGTGACAACATTTCAAAGTCCTGTGTGGCATCATATCAAAGTCCTGTGTGGCAACATTTCAAAGTCCTGAGTAATATTTTAACATGTTAAATTATCAGGACTGAGTATAACTACAAATATCTCTGTGATCTGTGTGTATGGAGAACTTTCCTGGACTAAATTCATGTAGTTATACTGTATTCTTTATAATCACATTTCAATATAAATTTTCAGTGTAACTGAATATGATTGAATTTATGTGATAGAACGGGTTATATCTTTAATGTTCTTAAACTGACCTGAGTTTGTCTGCTTGTGAGCAGGATAATGGCTCCTAAACGAGGTCGACCAACTAAGAAAGCTGCCCAGAACATTACAAACCATGAACATAATCAAATTCCACCTCTGAATGTTGAATCAAATCCGGATCCGCATGTTAATCCGGAAGTGAACGTGGTTCCACCTGGGAACTTGGAAACAAATACTGCTCCACCAGTGAACTCTGGAGCAGGCACTGTTCCACCTGCTGGTACAAGCGGATCTGAAACAAATGAAGCTATGATAGCTCGAATTGTGCGTGAACAACTATCTGCTTGTGGTGTGCTGACACAACACCAACCACATATTACCGCAGGTTCTGGTAGAGACCACGATCATGCTGAACATAATGCTACTGGTGGTCACGTCGAAACTCATACTACCACCGGTATAACTACAATTATTCCTGATCCCCCTCAACAGGGATGTACTTACAAGTATTTTGCTTCCTGTAACCCTCCTACTTTTACTAGCAAGGAAGGAGCGGCTGGTCTTCTAAGGTGGATTGAGGAGATGGAAACTAAACTCAAAATCAGCCAGTGTTTGGAGGAGCATAAGGTGTCTTATGCTGCATGTTCTCTGAAAGACTCAGCTTTGACCTGGTGGAATACCCAGGCCAAGACTTTGGGTTCAGTCACAGTTGACTCGATGGGCTGGAATGATTTCAAAACTCTAATTAGATCAGAGTACTACCCAATCACGGAAATTCAAAAACTCCAGGAGGAATTCTGGAACCATTCTATGATCGGTGCTGATTGTTTAGCGTATACCGATCGATTTCATGAACTTACTTGTTTACTTCCCGAAATGTTTCCTACGGAAGCAGCTTTAATCGAGAAGTACATTAAGGGTTTGATTCCCAAGATACGGGGAATGGTGACTGCTTCTGAACCCACAACCCTGAAACATACAATTCTTTTGACCACTAAGCTTACCAATGAGGCGGTAAGGAGTGGTACTCTGTCTTTGAAACCTCAGACGGCTTACAGCCGTAGTGATGTCGGTACCTCTAATGTGTCAAAAGGTACCAAACGAAAGTGGTTTGGCAAAATCAAGGCGAAAGCTCCAGCTGAGATTAGCCAGAGCAAGCCAACTGTGAAAAACTATGGTGCTGCTATTCCTGAGAGGAAAACTCATATCGGGAAGGCGCCCAAATGCAATAAATGTTCATTTCATCACACAGGACCGTGTCCTGTTTGTGCCAACTGTAATCGAGTTGGACATTTCACCAAATATTGCAATTTTCCTACTCAATCACAAAATCAAGGACCACGACAAACCACTCAAACCAGCCGGTCATGCTACAAATGTGGAAGCCCTGACCATCTCATGTGAAACTGTCCAAACAATAACACCAATCCGGGAACTGAAGCTAGAGGGAGAGCTTTTCAGATTGGTGCGACCGAGGCGAGACATGATGCAAATATTGCCACTGGTACGTTTCTTCTTAATAATCTTTACGCATCAGTTCTCTTTGATACAGGAGCAGATAAGAGCTTTATCTCTCCCGAATTTGCATCATTAATTTCATTGCCTACGGTAGATCTAGAAACTCCTTATGTTATTGAACTTGCTAATGGCAAGTTAATCAAAACTAACAGTGTTATTCAAGGATGTTCCTTGAATTTGAATGATCATCTTTTTAATATCGATTTACTTCCTATTGAGCTTGGGAGCTTTGATGTCGTTGTTGGCATGGATTGGCTAGCTTTCTGATAACCAAGCAAAGTTGTCTGTCAAAACAAGGTGATTCGTATTCCATTACCTAACGGTAATACACTGGTAGTTCAAGGAGAACGACCTGGTAGAAAACTTGTTATCATATCTTGTATGCGAGCTCAGAAATTTTTAAGGAAAGGCTGTTATGCTTTCCTGGCACATGTGACTGAGAAAAATTCTTCACCCAAACAAATCACAGATATTCCAGTAGTCAAGGATTTTCCTGAAGTTTTTCCTAAGGATATATCAGGATTACCCCCAATGAGACAGGTTGAATTTCATATTGACTTGATCCTAGGCGCTGCACCAGTTGCTAAAGCCCCGTATTGGCTTGCGCCATCCGAAATGTAAGAACTTTCAAGTCAACTACAGGAACTTTTAGACAAAGGTTTTATCATACCTAGTTTCTCACCCTGGGGAGCACCTATTCTTTTTGTGAAAAAGAAGGATGGTTCATTCAGGATGTGTATTGACTACAGGGAACTCAATAAACTGACAATCAAGAACCGTTATCCACTACCTCGTATCGATGATCTGTTTGATCAACTACAAGGTGCTACTTATTTTTCAAAAATCGATTTAAGATCTGGATATCATCAGTTACGTATTCATGATGATGACATTCCTAAAACTGCTTTCAGAACTCGATACGGATATTACGAATTTTTAGTGATGCCGTTTGGTTTAACCAATGCACCTGCAGTTTTCATGGATCTGATGAATCGAGTATGTAGACCTTATCTGGATAAATTTGTGATTGTGTTTATTGATGATATTCTTATTTATTCTCGCAATCAGCAAGAACATGCTCAACACTTGAAACTAATCTTAGAACTTTTGGCACATGAGAAGTTATATGCTAAATTTTCCAAGTGTGAGTTTTGGTTACGAGAAGTTCAATTTCTCGGACATGTTGTAAACGAGAACGGTATTCAAGTGGATCCCAGTAAGATTCAAGCGGTGAAACAATGGGAAACACCACGAACCCCGACTGAAATACGTCAATTCTTGGAATTGGCAGGTTATTATCGCCGGTTTATCAAGAACTTTTCAAAGATAGCCTTGCCATTAACCTCATTGACACAGAAAAATCAACCGTTCATATGGGATTCCCAACAGGAGGAGGCATTCCAAGTGTTGAAAAACAAACTCTGCAATGCACCTATCTTGGCACTACCGGAAGGTACTGATAACTTCACAGTGTATTGTGATGCTTCTCGTCAAGGTCTTGGGTGTGTTTTAATGCAGAACGACAAGGTAATTGCTTATGCTTCTCGACAACTGAAAGTACATGAGAAGAACTATACCATTCATGATCTGGAACTTGGTGTAGTGGTGTTTGCACTCAAGATTTGGAGACACTATTTGTACGGAACCAAGTGTATTATATACACTGATCACAAAAGTCTCCAGCACATTCTAGATCAGAAAATGTTGAACATGCGACAGAGGCGATGGGTTGAACTCTTAAATGACTACGACTGTGAAATTCGTTATCACCCAGGTAAGGCAAATGTCGTAGCCGATGCCTTAAGTCGCAAAGAACGAATCAAACCTATACGTGTGAAAGCGTTAGGTATGACTATTCAAACCAGTTTAATTCCTCAAATTAAAGACGCTCAGCAACAAGCTTTACAAGCAACGAATTACTCTGCTGAGGGACTGAGGGGATTAGACAAGAAACTGGATACCAAAGATGATGGACTGTTGTATTTCAAAAGCCGAATGTGGATTCCTTTATTCGGTAACTCTCGAACAATTATCTTGGATGAGGAGCACAAATCCAGGTATTCTATTCATCCAGGTGCTAATAAAATGTATAAAGATCTCAAAGACTTTTACTGATGGCCTGGAATGAAGAAACACATAGCTGAATACGTGGATCGATGTTTAACATGTCCCAAAGTTAAGGCTGAACATCAACGACCCTCTGGGTTATAACAACAACCTGAGATTCCCATGTGGAAACGGGATCAGATCTCTATGGATTTCATTACTAAATTACCCAGAACATCACGTAATCATGATTCTATATGGATTATTGTTGATCGCCATACTAAATCTGTACATTTCTTACCCATCCGAGAGAATTATTCTATGGATCGACTCGCTAAACTCTATGTTAATGAGATTGTATCTCGACATGGAGTACCGATCTCTATTATTTCTGACAGAGATAGTCGATTTATGTCACGATTTTGGCAAACTCTTCAGAAAGCTCTGGGCACGCAAATCAATATGAGCACAACTTATCATCCACAAACGGACGGGCAGACTGAACGAATGAATCAAAATCTTGAAGACATACTCAGAAGCTGTGTGATTGATTTTAGAGGTAGCTGGGATATTCATCTTCCACTTGTTGAATTCTCATACAATAACAGCTACCATACCAGTATTCAATGCGCTCCATTCGAAGCACTTTATGGACGCAAGTGTAGATCACCTATCTGTTGGTCAGAGGTAGGTGAGAATCAAATCATAGGCCCAGAATTTATTCAGGAAACAACTGATAAGATCGCACTCATTCAGGAACTAATTAAAGCTGCTCGCGATCGTCAAAAGAGTTATGCTGATAATCGCCGTAGACCACTAGAATTCCAAGTAGGTGATAGGGTAATGTTGAAAGTGTCACCTTGGAAAGGCATTTTCAGATTCGGAAAGAGAGGTAAACTTTCACCAAGATTTGTAGGACCATTCAAAATTCTTGAACAAATTGGACCAGTAGCCTACAAACTTGAATTACCTCTTGAACTCAGTAAAATTCACGATGTTTTTCATGTATCTAATCTGAAGAAGTGCTTAACTGATTAATCAATGATCGTACCTCTCGAAGAGATTCATATTGATGAAAAACTTCAGTTCAGTGAAGAACCAGTAGAGGTAATGGATCGAGAAACGAAAGTATTAAAACGTAGTCACATACCAATCGTTAAAGTGCGTTGGAACTCGCAACGTGGACCCGAATATACATGGGAACGTGAAGATCAAATGAAATCAAAGTATCCACATCTATTCTCATAAACGATTGTCATAATGTCAGTCTTTACTAAATTTCGGGACGAAATTTCTCTAACAGGAGGAGACTGTGACAGTTGTATACGAGAATTACGTCATCAATGATGTGAGCACATTTGATCGTTCTAGAAATTCACGTTGATTTAATAATTTCAATTGTTACAGATTGATAGTAAACGAGGAATGATGACCGTGGGCAAAAACCGTGTGCAAAACGGAGTCCTGGATTGCCCGGAATCGAAAAACGAAGAAATATTTCTAAGTGTTGATCGATTGGACTCGCCGCGGTACGCGGAGGTGGGCCTGAGAGTCCTCCGCGGTACGCGATGCTTGTAAAATATCTAAGATTCCTCCGGAAATATTCGCGGTACGCGAAGCCCTTTTTGGCTTCTGGTCGCGGTATACGACAGGTGTGGCGGTGCAACAATCTGATCTACTTCATCAGATTTCATGCAGAATTTAATTTATTTTACAACCTTCGACTTAAACTTTTACCAGACGAAGAATTCGACCAAAACACCATCATGAGGCCACCAGAAGTCATCAATCATACCCTGGATCATCTCTACGAGTTCTGATCGTTGTTTTGAAGCCAGAAATCCGTCAGATTAGGTAATGATCCGTTTAAACCTTCTAGTTTGTTATTGATTGATTAGATCTTGATTTTGAACGTAATGACATAGTTAGAATTGTTGATTATTGCCTGGATGATGGCTAGGACTGATTATAAACGAAGAACACGATGTTTTAACGGTTAAATCCTTGTTTTGATCCGTTGTAATGCCCGGTTTGCATGAAACCATACCCATAATTATAATGGTTTAACCCATTTGATTATGACAATGTAGGTGATTAGTTGGATTAATCTTTGAAATGCAAGGTTAAATCCAAGTGTTTCAAACTAATCACAATCATTAACATGCTCATTGGGATGATTATCTGATGTTTATGATAACAGTCAGATTAGTATGTTAAACATGGTTATTACACCTATTTTGATGATACATTGTGATATTTCATGATATTTGGGTAATCAATAACAAGGATTGATCATTCCTAAGCCATTAAATTATCTAGAAACTGTTACAGTATCATAATCAACAACATTAACTATCTGGTTAATCCGAGATTATTCTTATTAATCAGGAGTGTCAACAACTTTGTATTAGGAATCTAACGCAATGTAGGTTCCTACATTATCATACATTGTATGATATAACATTAAATTAACTAATGACATAACTAATATCAGTTTGATGACTTTCAAAGCAATGTCTTTGACATTGAACGTTCAGAAAGATCTAATCAGTAAACTAGAACATAAACAACTCATTAAATATAACTAAATGCAAAATCATCTCTTTGTTATCAGCTTCGAGATATTTTGCTACATTTATATCATCAAGTGAGTTTCGTACAACCCCTTTTATTTTTAATCTTTATAAAACATCGGGGAATTCTGCAAACTGTTTTCTGAACATATGATATGCACCACTGTTATCTGTGTGATTTCATGTGACTTTTGTGTGATTTCTTGGGATTTTGCCGTTAGTGTCAAAAAGTCCTCATCTCTTGAACTGTATCTAGTGAACCCATGTGGGGCCGAACAGGAATCATTGATAGTACTATTAGCTAACACCTCATTTGCTGGGAGGATTGCATCTCCCCTTGTGTGAATGTTTGGTACCTGTTTCCATAACAACTTCTTAATGTTAGTGATAGACATTAAGATAATGAGGCAATAAGGTATTTACCGACGGGTGGTATCTTCGTGAAACGAACAACTGTCTGAAAGGAACTAGATGCGGGTCCCATGGTTATCATGAACTGAACTTTTGAGAACATACTTATCATATCATATTATTTTAAGTTGAACTGTCGAACTCACCAGCTTTGTGCTGACGTTTCAAACTCAAACATTTTTGCAGGTAGATCATGACTCCGGGGAGAATGCACTTCACAAACTTGTAGTTAAATAAGTTAACATTGTAATGTAAATTGTAATAACGAACCCTGTAATGTATTTATTTTAAGTTAATCTGTGTGCTTGTGATATCGGATCGAGTAAGTCGCACCTCACCTCAGTGACATCACCACTATGCTTCCGCGACCGTTTCAGTGACATCATCAACAGGTGACCAGAGGTGGGGGTGTGACATTATGCGTTATAGATCAATCTTACAAATAATAATTAATAAGTTATTAACCAAATGAATTTAATATGAAGTTAATTAAAAGTATCTAAGTAAGATTATTTTCTTAGGTAAAGCTTCTATTTAAGTCTCTAATTATCATAAAGTTCAAAATATGTTTTTTTTTAAATATTAAAAAAGTAATGATTGTAATTTGTTTTTATAAATTTTTAAATTTTTAAATTTTTAAATTTTTAAATTTTTAAATTTTTAACTTGATTGGATGAGTTGAATGTTAAAATACAATATGTAAAAAGTTTACACCTAGTTGCAAAAAATATTTAAAAAATTAACTTAACAAAATTTATTACTATATTCTCTCTCTTTTCACGTTCTTACACAACTATTGCCACTTTTCACATTTTGACACAATTATTGTCACATGTCACTTACTGATCGTTGCATTTAATTTTCTCTCTTATTAAATAACTATATTCTCTATCTTTATTAAATTATTTTTTTTCTTACTAAATAATTATAATATTAATAAAACAAACAAGCTTACCTAATATATTCCTACTTTTCAGTAGGGTCTGGAGGGAAGGATGGAAACAAACCTTATCCCTATCCCAGTTGAGATAGAGAGGCTGCTCCGAAAGAGTCTCCGGCTCAAAGTTATGTTTGAAGTTACCCATCCCAACGCTTTTAACGTTATTTTCACAAAATAAGTAAAATAATGTTAAAATTAATTCACTTTTACTTTTGACACTTGAGGGCCCACACACATATATATTATATGTGTGCACTGCAAATGGGGCGCAATTATAATATTAATAACAAATATATTATTTATCTTCTTATTATAAAATGCACTTAATTTTTTTATATAATATGAAATTTTCTAAAAAACATAGATACACTAAATTATTAATATTAGATAAATATGTTAAATGTGCGAATAAAATGTCAAATGTTGTATACAACTAAATTTTTAGAGATTTGTAGAGTTTTTTAAGTATATGTATGCAATTAATCTTCATAATGTATCAAATGTTTATTATCTTTATTTAATTTAATATGTAACAATGTTTTGTAAATTATAATAAATCACATATGTTTCATGACTCCACATGTGTTATACACGAGTTATAACCTAGTTAATAATATAAGTATAAACATATTAGTAAATTTCTTAATTTTAAACCAAACAACAAATGTGATTTACGAAAAAATGTTTAGAGATTTATAAATTATGATTGTACTTTTGTTTTTTATTATTTTTTTAATAAAAATCATTCAAGTATATAAGTTTATGAAAATATTAAAAAATTACATTTTTTATTAGTAAACACGTGCAATAGACATGTTTATAACCTAGTTTGTATTATGCAGGAGTAATGATTGAGATTTATTATTCAATGGTTGATTTTTTTTAACAAAATCTTTAATCTTAAATCTAAATCCTAGATTCTAATAACAAATGCGATGCATATCATAATGTTTGCCATAAAAAGGAGGGGAGAATAAGTTTGATCTACATATGGGTTGAGGCATACAGTTAAGTTATTTATCTTTTAATTCAATCCAAGAATAGAATATAATAAAAGTTAGTTTAACACATTAAGAGAGAATCAAGCGTAACTTTGAAAGGAAAATGATTGAGAATTATGTTCAATGGTTGATTCATTTCGTGTAACCAAACATATTCTTCTTTGTCCCTTTATAAGGGTGCATTAAGATGTTTGTAATTTGGTATTCAACTTATCTTATAAAGAAATTAACTCCATGGAGAATTCAATTGGTATGTTTGATTATATATGTTTCTTTCATTTTATATACTATTTTTTTGTTTTTTTACTTATATTGGAAATACACTAAGGGTGTCGTTCGGATTGGTTCCTCGGGTTTCGGGTTGCTCGGGTCGGGTTATTAGGGTTTTTGTAATATGAAATTGGAACCGAGAACCGAACCATTTAACTTCGGTTTAATTGGTTCTCGGGTTTCGGTTCTCGGGTTTAATCGGGTTGGGTTAAACGGTTCTCGGGTAATACTTGAAAAACTAATATACTATTTTTCAAACAAATAAAATTAAAACATATTTAACCAAAACATACATTTCCTTAAAAAATTTCAAATGTTTAACCATAACATAACAAAAACGTGTTTAACCAAAACATACATTTCTTCAATAATGTCAAAACATATAAAGAATTTGAAAATCAGAAAATGTTATCGCCCCTTAGAATCCTAGTTCGGGTTATTCGGGTTTACCCGAACAAATCTCGTGGGTACCCAAGGACTGAACCATTCTAAGTTTTCGGGTTCGGGTAATAGGTTTTTTCGGGTTGGGTATTTTCAGGTTCGGGTTTTTCGGGTTCAGGTAGGAGTTTTTCGGGTTGGTTCTTCGGGTTCGGGTAAAAAACACACCCCTAAAATACACTACGTATAGCATTAATGTATGTAATGTAAGTACCAGTGGAAGGACTTCTATCGTAGTCGTAACCCGTTGACTTATCTTATAAGATGTCTTGGGTTCAAGATTCCTGGATCAACTGCACCTAGATTGGTGAGATATAGGTGATGGTGTGGTTATTGTACGAGTTTTCCTTTGGAAACATGCAAGCTAATTGAATGTTGCCATTAAAAAAAATTGCATATATGTGAAACTAAAAATATTACTTATCTCATTAAAATTGTAATAAAACAATGATTTTTGTATCACAAATATTTCATTGACGCAGTTGCAAAGGACGAATTTAAACACTTCAGTCACGATCATTCGCTCAGCCTTGTGTATCTGCAGCAGAAAAATCAGAAAAATGAAAATGACAGCGATGAAGACGAAGACAGAGATAAAGAAGCTGAAGATGAATTTGTGGAGGAAAACCTTCATGGTGGTGAATGCAATATGTGTAAGGAACAGATTTTATCATTTGATGTGTGTTACTACAACTGCAAGTCTTGTGACTACTCATTGCACAAATTCTGTGCAGAACTACCCAAGATCCTACAAAATCACCCATTACATCCTCAACATGATCTTTCTCTTTTTGTTCCATTTGATTTTCCAATGCAGTGTATACTCTGTAAACTTAATCAGAAGACTGTTCTTTTTTATGCTTGTAGCACCTGCAAAATAGCTATCGACATAATCTGTGCTACATTGAGGGAACGGAAGATAAACCACCCTAGTCACCCTCACCAAATGGAACTAATGCCACAACCCATCGTATCTAGTTGTTCAGCTTGTGGTAATAAACATGAAGGGCGTTTTTTTCTATGTACCACTTGTCATGGGTTTTGGATCAACAAAGATTGTGCTTTGCTGCCAGGAAAGATGCTAATACAAAACCATACTAATGGAACTTTCATTCATTCTCATCCACTTACCCTTGCCTATTCCTTTCCGTACTATGAGTATCAAGACAAATGGTATCCCGATTGTAGAGTGTGTCAAAGATTTTTTTTCGATTATCAATTATGGATATACAAATGTGATAAATGTAGATATTATGTGCATGTTGATTGTGCAACTTCAAAGAAAGAGCCATTTATGTCCATTTTTCAAAAAGCAGGTGAGCAATTTCTTCTTACTTTTATTTTGTTAATATGTGTGAAGATTATCTTAGCCTAATTTCAAGTATATCATTCATCAGGAACTGGAAAAATTGACAAAAACTTTAAAGATGATGAGCATCCAAACCTGCTCCACTGTCCATTTCATGATGAAGGTGACAACCTTTTGAAGCGCCATATGTCTAATCAAATTGAGTTTACTGGTAAACAACATGAAGCCGATACGATCAACCATTCTGTTCATCACCACCCACTCATACTTTTTAACAAGCAAACACCAGATAGTAAAAAAATGGTTTCTCTGCACAACCCCATGAAAAGAATTCAATTATTATGCGACGGGTGTGTTAAACCAATCTTGACAGAACCATTTTACATATGTAACCAACAAGCTGATGAACATTGTTGCTTTATTCTTCATGAGTGGTGTGCCAAGTTACCCTTAAAAGTACAAAACTACATGGGCCATCCTAAGCATACTCTTTTTCTCCTACCAAAAGTCCCTAGCAAGTTCTTTTCTGTATTCACATGTGCCATTTGCGACTTACCATCCAATGGTTTCGCGTATGGATGCATGATGTGTGAATTTTACATCGATATCAATTGTGCGTTTATACCCGAAAAAATCACACATGACGCTCATCCAGGTCATCTCCTATATAGAGTAGATCCTTCAATAACTAGAGTATATGCGATTTGCAACGCATGTATAGGGAACATGTCCGATAGGTGGGGATTTCGTTGTCCCTCTTGTGATTTCAACATTCATGTAGGATGTGCTTTGTTATTGTATAGAGTGATTAAGCATAAATGTGATAAACATCCTTTGAGCCTAAGATATGAACCGGTGGAGAGCCATATTAGTGACTATTTTTGTGAAATATGTGAGCATGAACTTCGCCTTTGGCAGTGGTTCTATCATTGCACTACATGCGCCCAGTCTACACATACTGCTTGCGCGCCCTTAGTACTTCAATATGAGCAAGCTACAAAGGCAGGGTTTTATTATGACGCAAGCGTCGATAGATTTCGCAATGTCAAATTTGGAGGAACACTTATGATCAAAGGTCACTCACACCGTTTGACCTTTGTTGAAAGGATTGACAGCAATGGCAAGTGCTTTAAATGTGATAGATGGATGCAAGGGATGATCTTCAAGTGCTTGGAGTGTAAATTTGGTCTTCATTACAAGTGTGCTTCTTCATTTGACTGTTGATCAAGTTCTTTTAGTTGTATTTTGATGCTTTCATACTATTTTAAATTTGTTGATTACGTGGGCATTCTTTATATTTGTCTAGTCTCTTTTATTAATCGGTGTCAAGCACCTAATGTAGATTTGGAGTATCTTGTACGTGTAGTGATTGATCCAGAAATTTTTTTTACAGGGAGGGGAATGGTTCGATAAAAATGAGTTCGAATAAAAAGCGTGTTGGTTTAGTTGAAATCACAAAACAAACATATCAAAAGTATTTTGAAAAAAAATTGTTAAAATAATCAATTTTAAAGTCATATCACAAGTTAATATTCGTATAAAATCTATGAAATATAATCAATTCACTTAAAATGTGCCCTTTTGTAATCAGGTTTGTGCCTCTTTTTATTCATACTTGTGCATCTTTTTGTTTCAAAATAAAACAAAATTATTTAAAAACAAAGCGTTTTAACATTTAATTGTGGGGGTCATATAGTGAGAATATCCCCCTTCCTAAGCTTTGCATCCATCACTATGTGTGTGTATAATTAAACACACCCATTAATTGTTTACTGTTACTAATATTGAAAAAAAATATTATCTCAAAAACTAAAATATTCGGTAGATTTATGTTTTATGTAAGCCACAAGTTTATTAAAAATAATTAATTGCATAAATAGTCTATATAATTTGATTATATTATAGGTTTGGTTTGTTCAAAAATTACAAATTAGTCTAAATATGTGTGAGAATGTTAGAGCCTCATTTGTGGTGCACGTATATAATGTATATATGTGTGGACCATCAAGTGATAAAAGTAAAATTGCACTAATTTTAACGGTTATTTTACTTATTTTGTGAAAATAACGTTAAAAACGTCGGGATGATTAACTTCAAATGATAATTTTTAGCCGGGAATCCTTTGGAACAACCTCTCTATTCCAACTAGGACAGATGTAAGGTTTGTCTTCATCCTTTCCTTTCAGACCCTACTGAAGACTGAGAATATAATGAGTAAGTTTGTCTGTTTTTTTGTTTGTGAGAATGTTACATACATGGTCTATGTTGTTTAATTAGATTTCATGTTTGATCACTAATATTAGAAAATTACTAAGTTAATCTAAACATTTGTAATTACTTAAATGGTCCATATTGTTTATCTTTTATCTTCATAAGGTTAAATATTCAAATCGAAATATTAAACTCACTCGAATTTTCTTTATGTCCTCAGTGGTAGTTCTTCACGGTTTGCAACTCAATCATTCGATCATCATTTCCAATACCTTAACACAAGTTTTATAAAATAAATGTCAAAAGGAGCAAAAAAAAAACAAGCTATCTTAAGTTAAACTACTCGAACTTGAATTTAGTCAGGAACAAACCCACTCATTTATACCAATATCAACAACTCAACAGTATCTATGTGAAGTTTGGCTTGGGGAAACCCCAAGTTTGAATGGGCGGGGGTTTTTCCAAATTTTTTGGTCTCTTCGCATCTGGTGAATGCTCCAAGCGAGGTGGGCCCGGTAAAATCGGGTACATCGCGCCTAGGCAGGGAATTCGGTCTTACTAGCGAGGCAGGCCTCGACCCACTCTCGCTTGGTTGTTGGTAAAAAAACAACTATTAGTGGTGAATTTTATTGTAGCATCGTTAAGCCTAACGCACCTAACAAAAATAGGCTAAAGTTTTATGTATTAGTTTTTAGGCTCTTGTTTAAGTTTACACATGGGCTACTAATGTAGTAACCACTCTTATGTTCGGTATACACTTCGTTAGTCTGTTCCTCAATCCCGGTTTAATCGATTTAGGGTCCAGGGTTCAGGTTGATTAGTCAATTCAGAGAAGGGGAAAGTTAGAGATCATAAACCTATGGATCGTTCAGGACGATGAAATGGAGGTTTGTGATTGCGAGTATCTAGTATAGTCATTTCGAATAGGTAATCACTGTCAAGAATCAAGAGAGCATGGGATCACCTTTGTAGAGACCGGGGGGCGACCGCCCTCTGTTTATCCGTCCGTAATGTTAATTTTTCGGCCGAAATGCGATTTTTAGTTAAAAATAAGGGTTTCGCCCCCTGGCTTCAAAAAATTAACATGTATGCTGGGTTACAAAAATTTTCGCCCCCTCTCAAATCAACCAAGTTCCGTCACTGCAAGACATGAAACTAGAGTTGAACAATTTTCTTATAGGCACTCGTATCCTAAATGTTGATAAGCCTTTAATAGACTTGATAACGAGAAAGTGACAAAAAAGAAAAGAAAAAGAAAGACGTCACTAAAACACTAATATATAAGTGGTAACAAATAGAGATAACAAATGGAAATAAGCAAGAATTAGAGCAGACATAACCAGTATTGTAAAAATCGTTAGGCGCTAGTCGGGCGATGAGGTAAGGACTAGCGATTAATCGGGATTAATCGGATTAGAATTTTATATGTACTTTTTCAAAATTATATACATATATACAAAATTTTTTACATAAAATTTCAAATATTTAAAGATTTTAACATTTTAATTGTTAATTTATATGCTAATTAATATCTATTTTATTTATTTTTATCTTTTAATATAGATTTCTGTTTTATGATTACAACATACCAAACATAAACAGATTAACTGCAATAGATTCAAATTAAAAGATGTAAACTTAAACAACATATTAGATTCGTTGAGCAGTTTGATGATTATCAACACTTTTACATCAATTTAGAAACTAATATTTGTATATTTAAATAAACACTAACCTAATATCTTTATCAATCAAATCATACATATCATAAAGAAGAAAATCATTATCATACCTTAAGGGTGCCTTTTTAATTGCAACACTTGGAGCAATATTTGTGATAATCAATACCATCATATGACAAAAGCTTGATAGCTTAAACTGTCTTCCATAGGCCTTGCATTTTGATGTGTTCCAGTAAAATACATAGTTGCCCTTTTCTCCATTTGATATGATCTTGATCTAGATTATTACCTTCACTTCCCTATTCTTGACAACCAATTAAATGTGAAATGTGTATACCCTTTCCAATTCAAAATCCTCTTAAACGCAATTGAATATTAAAGCCCTAAATTTTTTAAAACTTTAGACACCTGACACAACATATACATACATTGCTCAAATGATTCAAGTAAGAGTTAGGTATGCTAAAATTGTAACTTATTGTCAATTTAAAATACAACATGAACATAAAATGCTAAATATATCTAATATTTGAAACCCTGTCAGGTAAAAATTTATTTATTTTTCAAATATAATTTGGATTTTTTAGAAACATCGATCTCAAGAACAATATGAACATAAATTGTTAAAAATTTTCAGATTTTTTCGACCCAATGGAAAGTGAATAAAGATAAGAAAGAATTGCCAACATACTAGCTTGATACAGTATTTGGTTGAAATTCGAATCTTTTCTCATCTAGCTTAGCAATTTTAGATAATTCATTTATGAAATTTCAATATCAATACACACACATTAATCTTAATACTAATAAACGATGATTACATTAAGACATGTATAATCAAATTTGTTCACTGCCTAAATACATGATTGAAAAGTTTGTACACTACCTGGTACCATATACATGGTCGCAACTTGGTTCAACAGAGCATGTTACATTCTTGTAACCATATAATTGAATTAACAAAACACGATGTAATGAATATGGACAAACTTACCTTGATTGAGGATCTTGTTTGTAGAATGCTTGAAAAACCCTAATAGCTTAAACTACGAATTCTGAAGATGAATATGTCGAATCGATTATACAAACTTTTATTCTAAAGATCAAAATCCCATAATTGATTATACAGATCGATGAAGATGAAGAATATGGCTTCAAAGTAAGAAACTATAATCGTTGACATCTAGGGCATACATAAGAAACCGATGCATGCATAAGCTTAAGAAAAGATTGGGTAAAAACTAAAGATTGTGAAGTAGGATTTATATTATATTGAATACATATTATGGTTTACATACGAAAATTCCTAGAGTGAATGAAGCCATAGAATCAAAAGATATATTTAAGAGTGAGCAAGAGATGGAGATGACGATTAGGGTTAGAAAGGAATAGAAAATGTGTGTGGATCTGGATAAGACTGCCTGCATCGCGCACATCACCCCCTCTGCACGTCATACCTGGAAGCCATCTTCTCAGACAAATGCAATGGTACCCTATGCATTTTCTCCAATTTGCACGTCCTCATGTGCGCTTAAATGCAAGAAAAAGTGGGCCCATCCCAATTAAAAATCATTTTTTTTAAAATAAAACATGTAAAACATTTTAAAATAAAATTGTGATTTGGAAGAGAGAGAATGCATGTGGGAAGGATGGGTTGGAGTTAAAAAGAGGAGAGAGAATGCATGTAGGAATAATGGGTAAAAAACTGATGTGTCAGTGATGATTAGGATGCATGTAGTAAATGCAGTATTTAGCATTGCGGGTAGTCTAAGAAGGATCCGCGTGTGTAGCATTAAGCAGGTCAAAAAATGAGTGAAAAAATAAAAGTGTGAAAGACTGAGAGATTGCCACGTGGCAGGCCTATATATTCCTTTATTAGTATAGGAGTAGGTTAAAAACCGTGTATAAGACAGGTTAAATAAGAAAAATATCAAATAGTTTAGGGATCCATATATAATAAAGACTAATTTCACATTCTTTTTAAAGTGATACATGGATTTGCAGTAGTATGGCCCCATTTGCGGTACGCGCATGTAATGTATATGTGTGTCGGCCCTTAAGTGGCAAAAGTAAAGTTGTACTAATTTTAACGTTATTTTACTTAATTTTTGTGAAAATAAAGTTAAAGGTGTCGGGTTGGTCGGTTAATCAGTCATCATGAGCCGAGAGTCTCATTGGAAGCAATCTCTTTATTCCTACGGGGTAGAGGTAAGGCTGTCTACATCTTACCCTTCTCAGACTTTACCTTAGCTTTGCTAATGGTGGGATATACTGAGTACGATGATGATGATAGATTTGCAGTAGTAAAATGTTCAATTGACATAATTCTTCTTAAAGATCCATAAATAAAAACAGATAAAATCAAAAGTGTCAAAAGAGCAATAATAACTACTCATTTTTTTAACGGAAATAAGGACAGTTAACCATCATTCAACCCATAAGTTGCAAGATTAAATTGTCAAATAGTCACTTAAAGATCCTAAAACAAAACAACAAAAATCAAACAAATACCTTCCTAAAAGAACGACCCAAATTTAGTAAATCAAACAAATACGTTCTTGAAAGAACGACCCAAATTTAGTAGCTTTTAGCAAAGCTTCTGACTTCTATTAGAAATCAAGAAATTTTCCCTTATTCAAATCCCATGCATCACACCAATAAAATGACAATCATGAACCACATGAAAATTAATTTATATATTGAAGGAGCAGCTCTTTCATTATAATGACCATTTTAACAATTATCCTATCAAAAAGCTCTCCACCCTCACAAACCTACATAGTTAAATACACAGATTAGTTATCTTCAAAGGCATCCTTAAACTAAAGAATATTCGCTTGACCATTTATAAGTTGCATACTCTGAATCTTTATACTAATACCTTGTTTATCCTTTTTTGGAATCAATTTATTTTTAGACATTATAGAAGTATACTTTGGTCACTTGCATTTTAAGTGCATTAATATGCAACACCAAATTGACCTCTACCTAACCTCTAAGGAAGTGGTGTAGTAGTTAGAGTGGAGGAGAAAAAACATATATGTCTCAAGTTCAATCCTCACCTAGACCAGCTTTTCTTGGAGGCCACCGACCCGATTGCTTGCGGTCACGCTTTATCTGTTCAATCCCCACCTAGACCAGCTTTTCTTGAATTCAAATCATCAGCCACAGCAAAACCATCCGGAACTAAAATAATCATACTTAAAAGCATTCAGACATATTATATTAATGATATAAAAAAATAATACAAATAATTAACATAGCTAATACCATAGTTGTCAAAAGCCCTCGGGCGCTCGCCTAGGCCCCAAAAAAAGCCAGACTCATGAAAGGCGTCTGGTGACAGACTAGGCGCACTCCGGTGACTTTTCGGCTAGATTCCGGCAAAATTTTGGAATATCCGGCAAAGTTTAAAAAAATCCAATCATAAACCAGTCTAAAACAATCATAAAAAGGTTTTATATTTTAAAAACTCTATATAACTAGATTATTAACTTTTTTATAGTTAGACTTTATATATTTTTTTTAGAATATTTAAGCATAAAACATGTCAAACCTCTAAAAATGGTAGCTTAATACTATGCGCCTAATTTAAAAAGGCCCTCGCCTTTTTTGTGCCTTACGCCTAGGCTCTGGGCGCGGCTTATGCGCCTTGAGTGCGCCTTGTACCTTTGACAACTATGGCTAATACAATATAAGACTTCAATCGAAGTCTATTATTTTAAAAAATATAATAAACGTATATTTAATTTAATAATATTATTTATTAATATACACAAAATTCATTATACGTGGATACTTCAAAAGAATTTGTTGTTTGTAAAGAATATCATCCGATAAGAATTGACAAGTATTTTGTCATACAAATTCTAGATACTTCAAATGCTCGAGGACCTTTAACTTTGTTTAATTCTATTATAAAAAAATAGGCTTCACAATGAGGATGTAAAGTGAAACTTAATAAATCCTATCTATGTAGAAGCTTTTTACCTTGTTCCCATTTTTGATCTTGAGTTTTCCAAACAAACTATGTAGCACAAATCAATAACAAATCGTTTAGCACTAATCATGGACAAATATTGAAGCGATTTTTGCTAAAATAAATAATGATTTGGGGATTTGTTTTTTGTAAATTCCAAACATTATAATTGATTTATATCAATTTTTGTAAAATTGATTATTTTGATAATTTTTAAAAGTACGTTAACTCCTACTGCACATAACAAACTACAATTGCACAAATGCACAACATTTGTTTAATTGCACGTTATCTCAAATTTTGCACAACGGTGGTATACAAATTCACAGCAGGATTGCAGTTCTGTTTTCCATCAAAGAATGATATCTACTTGATAGATCTTTCTATAAAAAATGTTGAGGGAAAGTATGTCAACAATTATGTATAATCACATTATAATATGTGATTATAGCTATTGAAAACAAAAGGAATAAAGAACTAATCCTTTTGAAATGATGTTACAACAAATTGTTGCACAAAATTCAAGTGTAAGCATACCATGTCCGGCTTGTTTGCACACAACCAATATTACACTTGTTAATCATGAAAGGTTTATTAATAATAGCCTCAGAAAAAATGAAAACAAAGTGAATGTAACATTAAAATATTTAACCAAGGAAACTTCTCAAAATTAATTATTTAGCAAACAAAATAAAATAAAAATGCTTGAAAATCTACTTTTACTTTGCTTATTCTCTCTCAGTACAAATAGTCAACATCATAAATCTGGACATAATAATGTCAATGTAGCACATAATTTATATATCAAAGGATTGTGTCCCAACAACATATATGAATAATTTCTCTCACAATTTAAGAATCTACAGTCATTTCAAAAAAGAATACATGTTCTTGTTATAAGAAGGGAAAAAAACAAACATGTTAGACACAACAAAACTTGTGGCTATACTTACCAAGTTGATTGTGTCATTAAAGTAATGCCTCCACAAGGGTCTCACCTTCTCTTGGCCACCACCAAACAGTTAACATCGCATTTTTATAGCGAACCTTAAAACATGTCCCAAAAGAAATAATCTCATATTTTAACATATTTTAACAGATTCTCATATAACATAAACAATACAATCAAAATGAAAAATACGTACCAATAGTAGGGATTGTTGATAAAACTTCTCCATTATGCAATGTGCAACTT
Organism: Mikania micrantha; assembly: GCA_009363875.1. Taxonomy (NCBI): domain Eukaryota; kingdom Viridiplantae; phylum Streptophyta; class Magnoliopsida; order Asterales; family Asteraceae; genus Mikania; species Mikania micrantha. The sequence goes on from CM018698.1 coordinate 67,678,026, forward strand.
GTAAAGTACGGTTGTTTTCCCTAATGTATCTAGGCCCAACATGACAACCTAATTGTATAAAAAAAACAAATCAAAAATCTTAGTAAGCAAAGAGTGTTCTAATGAGATCTCACAATGTATAGTGTCCCTAAAATTATAGAAAAATAAAAGACAAAAAGTCAAAATAATTTGTTCGGAAACAATTGGATTCCATCAATAAACAGATTAACATAACATTATGAGTTGAAAATTGAACAACAGTTCCAAATTACAACCATAAGATAGTTTCAAGCAAGTGGAATCTAGTCTAATTATTAATAATTAAATAAATGAAGTCAAAATTATTCATGCCCACAAATTTACAGATGAAATAGACAAGCATAAAAGAAGGCAGGAACAATATCAATTGCCGACTACTTTTAGAGTTCACATCTGAATCAATGATGTGAATAACAAAAAAAGAAAAGGGAAAACAATATAAAGTAGGCAACTATTGTGGGTCAATTTTTATGGTCTGAGATTCGGGATAGTCAAGGATAATCCGGAATATGGGATCCTCAAATATCCTCAAATATCCTGAATGCTAACGTTGCTAATCGATCTTTTCTCCGTATAGCTTGACTTAGTCTTGCAGGTAACTTATTGTGGACGTGTTTTACCCTAAAAGTCGGGATAAAGTCAAAGAAGACGTGGTAAACATGCTAAATAACGGCTACAAGTGGAGAACAAGTCACCAACGGTCATATTGACTAGATTTGACCTAAAGATCCGGGGTTTAGTTGACAGAAGCGCTTCCACACGTTTGATGGACGTGGTGGCTGCCCCAATTGAAGACATGGTCATGACTCCGAGATTCCCGCCGGAATATTCGGGAATATAGTTAATTGTATTTTACTATATATTGAGGCACTTGATCGATTTAGGACGACACTTTCACATATCTAGCATCCATCTGATTACTTTTCATCGCTCACAATTGCATTCATAGCATTCGGAGGAGCTTAGCAACACTTAGCATCGATCAATTGTGCTCTCGTATTGTAATCTTATTTTTTGTATTAATAAAAACAAGGCAGAGTGACGATTGTCACCTCCCGAGGTTTTTATGCCGGCAATCCTAAGGGATAAGGGTTTTTCCTCGTATAAATCTCGTGTGTAAGCTGTTTATTTCGTTATATATTCTGAAATATCCCTAGGGATCCTCAGGGATATTTTTATTGCAATTTTTCTTATAAACTATTTTCTTGATTGTAAAGCACAATACCCCACTAAACTAATTTGGTTTTGCTAAAAATTATACTTGTGGGTCAATTTTTATGTTTTAAGATTCGGGATATCCGAGGATAATCCGGAATATGGGATTCTCAAATATCCTCAAATATCCTGAATACTAACGTTACTAATCGATCTCTTCTTTGTATAGCTTGAGATAGTCTTGCTGGTTACTTATTGTGGACTTGATTTTACCTTAAAAGTTGGGATAAAGTCAAAGGAAACATGGAAACATGATAAATTATGGAAACAAGTGGAGAACAAGTTACCAACGGTCATTTTGACTAAATTGGACCTAAAAACTCGGGATTCACTTAAATAGGACGGTTAAATATGGTAAATGGACGTGGTAGCTGTCACATGGTCATTATTCCGAGATTCTCACCGGGATATTTGGGAATTTAGTTAATTTAGCTGTTACAAAATGTTATATATAAAGAAACGGCTGGTGATAGATTAGGGACAACTTTTTCATCATCTTTTCTTCATTTTCTCTTAAACACACACAGATTCAAGCAATTGTAGCACTTCGTATCAATCATCCAAGCTCAAACACTTGTATTTACATCGGTTTGTTGATAATAAACTAGGCAGAGTAACGATTGTCACCTCCCGAGGTTTTTATGCCGGCAATCGTAATGGATTAAGGGCTTTTCCTCGTATAAATCTCGTGTGTATTGCTATTTTTATGTTTGATATATTCAAATATCCCCAAGGATATTCAGGGATATCCTGAACATATATTTGGTATACTCAATATATTTGCTTGTAAAACACAATACCCCACTTTTCTAATTCGGTTTTGCTAAAAGTTAAGCTTGTTAATTTTTACCCGAAACAATTTGGCGCCCACCGTGGGGCAAACTTGTGTTTTTTATTATTAAAACTTTGTTAAAGGCGTTTTCAGGAGAAATATATCGAAAAATGGCTTCACAACCGAGATCAACTTCTTCACTACCTATTGTTTTTGCTACTACTACTAATGTTTCCTCACAGATCCTGTTTTCACGAAGAAGCCAGATAATTCTGGAAAGAAGACCACTTTTGTTGTTGATAGTGTCCCGTCTACAAAGATGACCACTTCTGCTCCTGTACTTCTCTCTAACAATGATATTCTGAGTATGTTTCAACAGGTACAGCAGCAAATGATCGATCAACAACGGATGAATCAACGACTTCTCAGAGAAATGGAAAACTTGAAGGCTGAGAAGAATAAGAAAGTTGAAGTTACTACACCAATAGCTCCGAGGATCCTTGATTTTGGAACATCAGGGATATCTGGAAACCATTCTGGAGACTTTATTCCTATGCAAACCAGTATCGGAACTTCTTCAGGATCCCAAGACTTGGGAATATCTCGGGATAATATCCTTATCCTTAGAACATCACTCCCAACATCATTCACTGGTAACACATACAATTATTCTCCATTAGATATCACTAACTTTGGTTCATCACAGGAAACAGGAATGTCTCCTCAAGTGGCCAAGGAAATCCAAAAACTCCGGGATATGATCTCAAGTGTACCAGGAATAGTCAAGCCTATCCCGGAAGTACCAGCAACCACTCACAGGATATCCAGATTCTCTCTACCAATATGTGATGCCGAAATCCCAAAGAGATTCCAAACTCCCACCATGAAGCTGTATGATGGGACCACACATCCCGAAGAGCATGTAGCACAATATAGGGAAAGAATGGAGACAAATCATATTCCCCCACATCTGAAGGAAGCTTGCTTGTGTAAGGGATTCGGCTCAACATTGATATGAGTGGCCTTAAAATGGCGACTCAATGTTCCTCCTTATTCAATTACATCATTTGCTCACTTGATTAACTTATTCAATAATCAATTTTCATGTAGCAGGACCTTTGAAAGGCTTACTAGTGATCTTTACAGGATAACACAAGGATCAGAGAATCACTAAGGAGTTATGTTAACAAGTTTTGGCAGAGAATCCTTGGATAACCCTAACCTCGATATCACTACGGCTGTTCAAGCTTTCAAGATGGGATTACAGAAAAACTCACCTTTTTATGATGATTTGGTTATGAATCCTTGCAGGAACATGGACGAGGTCCGTAATCGATCATTGAGGTTCATAAGGTTGAGAGATGATAAAGAGATCCAGAAGAGGATTACTACAACTCCTCCCAACGATCAAGGCAAAAGGAAGTTGGATTCACCCACCAACAAATCATTCAAATCCAAGCCATACTACAAATCTGACAACCACAAAATCAATTATGTAGACGATGATGAGGATGATGAAGATTATCCCAAGATATCTGATTATTGTTTTTCTGTAGATATCCCTGAACTAATGTATGCTATGCAGGATTTAGGTGAAAATGCTAGATGGCCTCCTAAGGACAAAAAGTTCATTGCAAAGGACAAGTCCAAATGGTGTGCATTTCACGAAGACTTTGGACGTGTAACCGAAGATTGCATTGCCTTGAGAAAAGAAATAAGCTACTTACTTAGCAAAGGCCATCTCAAGGAACTTCTTGGTAGAAAGAAAGAAAGGAGGCAGGATCCTGAAGGATTCCCAAAAAGAGCTGCATCCCCACCAAATGATGCTAAAGTAATAAACTTTATCTCCGGTGGATCTGACATATGTGGTACTTCCTATTCTGCAGCCAGAAGACATGCTAAAGAAGCTAAAATGGAGAATGAAGAAAGGCCCACAAAGACTTCAACAATAACCAAGGATATTGTTATATCCTTCGAAGAACAAGATCGAGAAAATATCATAGATCCTCATCATGATGGGTTAGTAATTACTTTATATGTTGCTAACCATTATGTGCGCATGATACTTATTGATGGAGGAAGTTTAGTGAACATTATACAGTTAGAGACACTCAAGAGAATGAATATCCCTGAATCCGAAATAACGACCAAATCTTTGGTATTGGTTGGATTCAGCGGAGAAGCCAAAGCTACCATCGGTGAAATTAAATTACCAGTATATATCGAGGGGGTAAACTCTATGCAAAGCTTTTGTATTATAGATTCTTTGTCTTGTTATAATATCATATTAGGTAGACCATGGATACACGATATGAAGGCAGTTCCCTCGACATATCATCAATGCGTCAAACTACCTACTCCATGGGGAGTTGTGAAGATCGATAGCGACCAGCAAGAAGCTAAGGAATGCTACTCATCATCGATGAAGGCGACGACGAAATCAACTTCAACATAGTAATCAATGAGCAACCTTGGGGATAATCAGGAATCCTGGGAAAAAGAAGTAAAAGAAATACTACTTAATCCCGAGGATCCCGAAACCAAAGTCCTCATAGGAACTGATATCCCCAAGGATATTGAAGAGAAACTGATTTCTTTCCTGAAATCAAGAATCTCTACCTTTGCTTGGAAGCATGGGGATATGACAGGGATATCCTCAGATGTAATCACACATAAACTAGGAATAGATAGAAGCTACAAGCCCATCCATCAAAAGAGAAGAAAATTTGCTCCCGAAAGGAATGTAATCATCCAAAAAGAAGTAGAAAAACTTCTTAAAGCCAAGATGATTAGAGAAGTAAAATTTCTGAGATGGTTGGCTAATGTAGTTGTGGTTCAAAAAAAGAATGGAAAGTGGAGAGTTTGTGTAGATTATACAGATCTAAACAAAGCTTGTCCTAAAGACCCCTTTCCATTACCACACATAGATTCAATGGTAGATGCTACAGCAGGCCATGAAATGTTAACCTTCATGGATGCATCGGCGGGATTCCAGCAAATCCAGATGGAGCCTTCGGACCAAGAAGATACTGCTTTCATGACGCCCACAGGGATATATTGCTATACAGCTATGCCATTTGGCTTGAAAAATGCTGGAGCAACATATCAAAGGCTTGTAAACATGATGTTTAAGGATAAGCTAGGGGACACTATGGAAGTATACATTGATGATATGGTACTTAAATCTAAGATTGCCAAAGATCATCTTCGGGATCTCGAAGAATCATTCGATATCCTGGATCGTTACAATATGAAACTTAACCCTTCTAAGTGTCATTTCGGAGTAAGATCAGGAAAATTCTTGGGATATATGGTCACTAAAAGAGGAATAGAGGCCAGCCCAGAACAAATCCAAGTTATCCTGAACCTTAAATCCCCAACAAACGTAAAAGAAGTACAAAGGTTAACAGGAAGAATAACCACACTTAATAGATTCATCTCAAGATCTTCTGAAAAATTCAAAGGATTCTACGATATCCTTAAAAAGAATAAGAAGTTTCAATGGGATGAAGAGCATGAGAAGGCATTACAGGATTTGAAAGAATACTTATCCTCAGCGCCATTACTCATGAAGCCAGAAGATGGTGAACCACTATCACTGTACTTAGCAGTATCCCGAAATATTGTAAGTGCAGTGCTAGTTAAAGACTATCAAGGATCACAACATCCAGTATACTATGTAAGTAAGAGCCTATTAGATGCTAAAACTAGATATTCTCACCTAGAAAAATTAATCTTAGCGTTGATTATGGCATCAACAAAACTTAGGCACTATTTTGAGACACATAGAATACACGTTAAAACAAATTACCCAATTAAATCGGTGTTAAGAAAACCTGAGTTATCAGGAAGAATGACCAAATGGTCAGTAAAACTTAGCACTTATGATTTAATCTATGAACCAAGAACAGCAATTAAGTCTCAAGCACTAGCAGACTTTGTGGCAGATTTTAGTAGTGATATTCAACCAGAAGCAGATTCAGAAGTTAAACTTCTGGATGAGGATACTGGTGAATGGACTCTACACACTGATGGAGCCTCGAATGTAAGAGGGACAGATTTAGGGATAATACTAAAATCGCCACAGAGGGACATAATACCCCAATCGATCAGTTGTGAGTTCCAAGCAACTAATAACGAAGCTGAGTACGAAACTTTAATAACGGGACTCCAATTAGCTAGGAATATGAACATAAGAAATCTCCATGTATTTGTTGATTCCTTACTAATAGCAAACCAATTTAATGGTTCCAATATGATTAAAGGAGATAAGTTAGCAAAATACTTAGAGATAGTTAAGGAAATAGTAGGATATTTCTATACTTTTGATATCACACAGGTTCATAGAGAAGAGAATGATGAAGCAGATGCATTAGGTAACCTAGCATCATCTTTGAAAATTTGTGATGATATCAATATACATATCCTGCATATCCTGAATCCAGCTATAGATATAGAAAGTTCAAATCAAATCATTAAACCAAAAACTATTGATGCTCATGAGATATCCTAGACTACACCTATTAAAGAATATCTCCAAACAGGAAAAATACCCGACGGAGAAACAAACCATAGAGCCTTTAAAATCAGGATATCTAGATACATAATCATTCAGGATATCCTATATAGGAAATCAGTAGCTGGTCCATACTTAAAATGTTTAGAAAAACCAGAGACCTTAGAAGTAATGAAGGATATACATGAAGGAGATTGTGGAAATCACACTGGAGGCAGAGCATTACTCACGAAAATCCTTAGAACAGGATATTTTTGGCCTACCATGAGGAAAAATGCGATGTCATATTCCCAAAGATGTGATGCTTGTCAAAGACACAGCAACATCCTTCATCAACCGGCTGAACCTTTATACCCAATAGTCTCATCATGGCCATTCATGAAATGGGGAATGGATATAGTAGGAAAACTACCAAAAGCACTAGGAGGAAAAGTATTCATGCTTGTCATGATTGATTACTTTTCAAAATGGATTGAAGCTGAAGCCTTTGTACAAGTTAGAGAAAAGGAAGTAATATCCTTCATAAAAAGAAATATCCTGACCAGATTCGGGATACCTGCTGAGATTACTTGCGATAATGGATCTCAATTCATTGGCAAAAGAACTACCAACTTTTGCGAAGCATGGGGGACAAAAATGATTACTTCCACACCGGTACATCCTCAAGCCAATGGCCAAGCAGAATCAAGGAATAAGATAATCATAAATAATCTCAAAAAGAAGTTGGGATCTAAGAAAGAAAAATGGGCTGAAGAACTTCCATTTGTACTATGGGCAAATAGAACAACTACAAAAAATGCGACTGGTCAAACCCCATTCTCATTGGTATTTGGTTCAGAAGCTGTACTCCCAACTAAGATGATTATCCCTACTGCAAGTTTATAAACTATAGAAGCTAATAACGAAATATTACCTCAGGATATAGACACCATAGATGAATCTAGGCATATTGCTAAGATTAGAATGGTTGCCTATCAGCAAAAGATAGCTAAATCATACAACAAGAATATAAGGATCAGAAGATTCCAAGTAGGTGACTTAGTTTTAAGAAAAGCATTCCAGAATACCACTAATCCAATGGATGGAAAGCTTGCCCCAAAATGGGAAGGACCTTTTAAAATTGATTCCGAAGCTGGAAAGGGCGCATATAGATTAATTACTATGGAAGGAGAACCTCTTCCAAGAGCATGGAACGCCATTCATCTAAAAACATACTTTATATGACTTTCACTGAAATCTTTACTCTAAATTTACATATTCTTATATATCCCTACTGTCATATCCTGATATATATTCTCAATTTATCTCGACACTAACTTAAGCATTGGAGAGGCTTAGGGATCCCTAATGCCTACCTTTGCAAAAATATCTTATGTTTTTGCAGGAATAGCTAGAGAAGATACGAAGCTATATGTCTCAACCCAAGTTTTGACCTGTAATCAAAACATGATGAAGACCCCGCACTGACTTTATGTCTAGCTGCAAAGTTTTGACCTGAAATCAAAACTCAAGAGACCTTTGTCTCTCATGAAGACTTAGGGTTCATACCCTCGCCACTAGCGCACGTATATCCTGCTATAATCCAATATAATGGGACCAGTACATGCATGAGTGGCTGATAATTTCATTTTCAAAGACTATAACCAGGGATCCACTTAATTCCGGCCTAGTCGCCAGTATTTTCGGCCTTTGTCGTCAGTATTTTCGGCCTTAGTCGCCAGTATAATCGGCCTTGTCGCCAGTATTCCGGCCATAGTCGCCAGTATTTTCGGCCTCGTCGCTAGTCTAACCGGCCTTAGTCGCCAGTATATTGGGTTTATCCCAATCTTTCTTGTTTGTTGAATGTGTGTAGGAATCAACTTTTAAGGATATTTCGGGATATGACATCTACTTACAACATACCTAAGGATATTGAGGTATGTAACTGATTCATTATTTCAACAGGGATAAGTAAAGCTTCGGAAGTAAGTCTGCTATTTCAAGGAGTTGGTATTTATTTCCTTACATTCTTAATATTCTACAGCAATCTTTATCTCTAATTAAGAGTATTATTGTGAATATTTTCACTCAGAAATATCTAATCCTTTAACAAAATTTTATAAGATTATTACATATATATGTGTATATTGAATATTTCTTATTCTAGAAAATACACCAAACCAAATAAATATAGTAATATTCTTAATTTTCTTACAATCACTATCCTGATCAGGATAAGTCGAGACTTTTCTCAATTATATCCTGTTTATAAAATATCTATTAGCAAAAATATTCTGAGAAAACACTTTAAAAGAAATAATAAGAATATTTACAAAACATAAGTGTTTAACATATTAAGGCAATATAATTATATTCAAAGTGTAAGTAATATAAATATTATTAAATTAAAAATCCAACAAATCAACATATATTCATAATATTCAGAGATATATTAAAGTATAAACAATATCCTTATTTAGAAATATTCTAATGCGTAAAATCATTAGAAAATATTGTGCATAAATTTCGGATTAATAAGCTTAAGTCGATAAGTAATAATACTAAAAATTATCATAGAAACTTAGAATTCACAACAAGCTTTTAAAAGTTTCATATATTCTTTACAAACTTTTAAGATGATAAAAGGAAATATAAAGATAAGAATAATTGTAAATTCTGAATCTTAAGAAGTAGCAAAACATGTTCTCACAAAGATTGAGCCTGAAAATTTTTCAGCTGTATGTCTTAAGAACAGCTTACAAAATTTTGGGGGCAATTGTTGTGGGTCAATTTTTATGTTTTAAGATTCGGGATATCCGAGGATAATCCGGAATATGGGATTCTCAAATATCCTCAAATATCCTGAATACTAACGTTACTAATCGATCTCTTCTTTGTATAGCTTGAGATAGTCTTGCAGGTTACTTATTGTGGACTTGATTTTACCTTAAAAGTCGGGATAAAGTCAAAGGAAACATGGAAACATGATAAATTATGGAAACAAGTTACCAACGGTCATTTTGACTAAATTGGACCTAAAGACTCGGGATTCACTTAAATAGGACGGTTAAATATGGTAAATGGACATGGTAGCTGTCACATGGCCATTATTCCGAGATTCTCGCCGGGATATTCGGGAATTTAGTTAATTTAGCTGTTACAAAATGTTGTATATAAAGAAACGGCTGGTGATCGATTAGGGACGACTTTTTCATCATTTTTTCTTAAACACACACAGATTCAAGCAATTGTAGCACTTAGTATCGATCATCCAAGCTCAAACACTTGTATTTACATCGGTTTGTTGATAATAAACTAGGCAGAGTGACGATTGTCACCTCCCGAGGTTTTTATGCCGGCAATCCTAAGGGATTAAGGGCTTTTCCTCGTATAAATCTCGTGTGTATTGTTATTTTTCTGTTTGATATATTCAAATATCCCTAAGGATATTCAGGGATATCCTGAATATATATTCGGTATACTCAATATATTTGCTTGTAAAACAAAATACCCCACTTTTCTAATTCGTTTTTGCTAAAAGTTAAGCTTGTTAACTTTTACCCGAAACAAGGGTAAGGTCTATTTTAATCTCACCCCCAAATTAAACAAAGTGGGCTTTCATTGGGTATGTTTGTTTGTTTATAATGAAAATTTAAAAAATATCAGATAATTTTTTAATATAAAATACGATGAAAATTGCGTATCATTTAATATGTTAATTGTTAAGTCTTAAATTAATAATATTATTTATTTAAACATTAAATTTTTTCAAAGTTTGTTATTTTAGAATTTTCATTTCAAAAAATCTGTTTTTTTAATTTATATTTTATGATAATTTTTTTATAAAAAAGAGTATTTTTTGAAAATTAATATATTTTTTAATGTAATTTTTTTATTTTAAAAATGTTTAAAAAATATATATTTAGTATTATTATTTAATACGAGAGAGATGAAATTTAATACTTTATGAAAATAACATGTGTATTTACTATTTAGAAATCTTACTTTAATAGAATAAATGTTAATTATTATTATGTAATTATTATTACTATTTATGCGTAATAATTACTTTCGATATATTTACTAATTATTTAAGCATAAAATGTAACGTAGCTATTTTATGCATTATTATATCATAAATGGTCATAAATTGAAAATGAAAAATTACAAACTCCACCATTTATGACTGGAAACATTAATAAACCATCAATTAATAAAATAATTTTTTTTGGAACGATGCTAAACCCCTTTAATTAAGGTTGTAAACTAACCAAGACAGCTCGTGAAATGCTCGGGATCAGATCGGTAAAAACTCGAACGAGCCGAGCCCTAACGAGCCCGAGCCCGAGCCCGAGCCCGAGCCTAAAAGTGTGGCTCGTTTAGTTATCGAGTCCAAGCTCGAGCTTTACATATCGAGCTCAAGCCGGCTCGTGAACCTTAACGAGTTTTTTGAATATATAATTCTTATTTATTATATTAAGTGTTTATTTATAAAATTAATTATTTTTATATATAAAATTATGATAAATATATTTAAATCAAATATTTTAAATTAAATTTTGAAAATATAATTATAAATATAATTAAATTAGTAATTAAAGTAAATAAATTAAATAAATAAAATCTAAACGAGCCGAGCCGAGCTCGAGCCTAAAAATTTTCTAACGAGCCGAGCTCGAGCCTAGTAAATAAAGCTTTTAACCAGCCGAGCTCGATCCCGAATTTATCTAAACGACCCGAGCTCGAGCCTTAACGAGCTTAGGATCGGCTATGCTCGTTTACACCCCTACCTTTAATTATGTTCCTAAATCTAAATTTTAATTCATTATTATTCACCGTAAAACTTAAACCATCAAACTCACTATCTAAATATCAAATATCATTGAGCTACAAAATATTAAACAAACAATCAATGTTACCATCGAAATCCAATCATTTCCTACATACCATATACCCATAAATACACTTACATATAAACATGCATGCATGCATGCATAATAGAGATAGACATATGCTACCAATAACCAGTGATGGAGCTTGAGTGTTTTGATAGGAGGGCGACAATTTTCGGAATGCAAAATACATGTTAGTTTTTTAAAGCAAAGAGGGGCGGAACCACTAATTTTAACAAAAAAATACAATTTGTTCAAAAAATTAACAAAAAAGACATAAAAAGAGGGAGGGGTGATCGACCCTATTAAAGCTTCGCCTATGTCAGTGATGGAGCTTAACTCGATATTAGAGGTGACAATTTTTACCCATGTCAAAGGAAATAGGTTGGTTTGGGTAAACCATTGTAGTATAATGGGTTGAAATGGGTAACATCATAATATTGATTGGGATGAGATGAGTAACACTTAAACACAATACGGGTCAAGACGGGTAATCAAAAAAAGTATGTAAATAGTAAATACAATGGATTCAAATATTTAAGAATGATTAATAACTTATTTGATGAGAAAATGACTACAAATTATTCAAAATGACTATTTGTTAAACTTATAACACTTCTTAAGTTAAACTAAATTGATGTTTTTTTTAAGAACAATCCATTTAGACCCGAACTGATTTTGAATAAAAACCGTCATGACCCGCACCTATCCTGACCCTAGCCCGTTTTGACCCAATACCCAACCCGACCCAACCCGTTAATTTTACCAGGCATACTCGATATAAAGAGGAGGCCGGTGGCCGAACTCATAAATCTAGGGGCGAACTCAATACATATTAAATTTTCGAATGAAAAAAGTATAAAACTAAACTATGGAGCGAAAAAAAAGGAGACGTGTCACGTATTATCCGTCCGTGTATACATATACATATACATATACATATACATATACATATACATATACATATACATATACATATACATACATGTATACATATATTATGTATATTTGTCGATAAATATTCTTGGGATGGTGATAAAAACCTTATCTTATTAACGAGAGGCTCTTTTGACGACCTTAAACACCACCAAAAACGAATTTCCTCCACCCAACCCACACACCCCTATCTCATTCGCAAAGGCCAATCCACACCCACCTTTTTTTTTATTATTTATAAATAACCTTTTTTACACCATTTAACATCTTCCACGTTTTTCTCTCCTTCGCCTCCACAACCATCACTTTCCGGCGACTTTTCCGGCAATCCTCCGCCGCTACTCCGGTAACTCCATCCATACATTCTCAACTCACTGTCTAACCTTAAGTATGTTGTCTGAACTCCGTGTTTTTGATCGGAAATGTAATCGTTTTCGTTCTGAATTTCAAAGCTCATGGGAAACGATCTCCATTGCCGTTGATTGATATGTGATTTCACTTTTTAACTATTTGTGTCGCTCATTGTTGAATTTATTTGTATTTTGATGTGGATATTTGCGATTTATCAGTTGCATCGATGCAAATTGTCGATCTGAAATTCCAGTTATGTTGATTGGAAAATGTAAAGTTATTGTTTCGTTTTCGAGTTGTAAAGCTCGCTACGCCATAGGAAAACGACCTCCATTTCCGATTGATTGCTCTATGCTTCACGATTTAAGTTTCGTATTACTCATTGTTGATTTTCTTTTTGGTTTTTCATATACAATGCAAATTGTCGCTTTGAAATTCTAGTTATGTTTGTATTGAATCGTTTGAATTGATGATATTGTTTTGGATTATTTGGTTGCCGTCCAACAACATTTTTAGTAAATCACGACTAAAATGGACGAGCCTTTTGGATTCTTCTGGTCAATTTGACCTAGTCAGGGAGTATCAGTATCTATTGAACACGCCAGGTGATCATCCACCGGTGGCCTTTGTTTGTCTGCTAAATTAAGAACATAGAGTTGTTGATCAAATATTGATTAATAATTGGTTGACATAAACAATTCATACTTTATTCTTACTTGCATCTGCTTATTTCTCGGTGTGACGAGGGGAAAAAGACCAAAATGCCCTTGTATGCCGGTCAATATAATATGCATCTTGATTGGATTCTTAAAGTGGTTTTCTTTTTCATTTTTTAGTTAAACTTGATCATACGCCCCATTTGCGGTGCACGCATATAATGTATATATGTGTGGGCCCTTAAGGGGCAAAAATAGAAGTGCACTAATTTTAACGTTATTTTAGTTATTTGTGAAAATAACGTTAAAATCATTGGGATGATCAACTTCAAACGATAACTTTGAGCCGGGGACTCTTTCGGAGCAGCCTTTCTATCCTAATTGGGATAGGGGTAAGGTTTGTATCTATCCTTCCCCCCCAGACCCTACTGAAAAGTGGGAATATACTGGGTAAGGTTGTTGTTGTAGTTAAACTTGATCATATAATAACCAGATTGCATCACAGAGCATCTCATTTTTGCTTTTGAATCTGATTCTCCTTTATGGCTTACTAGAATACAGTCTAAATTAGATAAAGACAAAAGTTTGTAGAAAGAGGGAGCAAAAGTGGGTGATCTATTAAATTAAGATTATGATTAAGGAATTAATAATTCCCAAAAATCTTGGATAAAGTTTGTATAAAGAGGGGGCAAAAAGGAGGTCATCGTTAAACAAATATAAAGTTCAAGTAAACTGGTTGCATTAAGTTAGTATCAGTTGCTGGTACTAAAAGTGCTTGATTATGGTGGTGGGACCATATGATAACACACACACGCATATACGTATATATATGCATAATAAATTCAAACATTTATGGGGATGTTGCATTCATTGAATTTATCTTTTGCTTCTTAATTAGGAAATATATGAAAAATAAATTCTTGTTAACCGGTATATCCCCAGAAAAATGAATTAGTTTCATTATGAAACTTCCTTACTTTTGTCAAAAAATTTTGCCGTGGTTGCAAATACAAGTGAAGGCTATTTTTATATATATTTTTCAGAATAGTCACACGCACCCTACCTAATTCAACACCAGCTAAGATCTACCTAAATACCCACAATGGGGTTTGAACTTTGAACCCTCACCACTTGGTGGAGAGGTATTCACCAATTCCATTGGGCCAAAGGTCTCTACATTAAAAGATATTTGTATAACTTTGATAATAGATACGAGTAAAGCAGATCAGTCTTATGCTATTGTCTATACCATGATCACAAGAGCCTGCATTGTTTACTTTGCACCTTCTGTATTGACATTAGTTTTTCTGTTCAATGATTTGATTAGGTGAAAATGGCACAATGTTTGGCTCCTTCGGTGCAATGGCAGATGAGGTTAACAAAGAATGCAATGGAACCAAGTCCTATGACATCAAAAATGTGGAACTCTTTTTCTTTGAAGCCAAGCAGGAAAGGAGCACTCAAAACCTCCACAAAATTTAGAATATGTGCTTCAGCAAATGGAACAATTAACAGGCTGGAAGGCCTATTAAACTTGGATGTATCTCCTTATACTGATAAGATCATTGCTGAATACATTTGGTAGGTTCTCTTTCAATTAGAATTTAATAGAATTTTTTTTATTAACATCTATGAGCACCTCATCTATTTTGCTTAGTTTCATGGTTTCTATGCTGAAACAGGATTGGAGGTTCCGGAACAGATGTGCGCAGCAAATCAAGGGTATGTTGGCTTTGATGCTTTGACTATATATATATTATTGTTAAAAGATAAGAAAGTTTTATTTTATTTAATCATTTCTTTGTTAGACAATCTCAAAACCAGTTGAGCATCCTTCTGAGCTCCCAAAGTGGAACTATGATGGATCAAGTACTGGACAAGCACCTGGAGAAGATAGTGAAGTTATCTTATAGTGAGTCTTATTTGTTTAAATAAAACAAAGTCCCAACTTTTTTCGGTTAAGTAACTGTAGTTGAAATTTAACTTTTCAGCCCCCAAGCGATCTTTAGGGATCCTTTCCGTGGTGGGAAAAACATCTTGGTGAGTGTAATATTGGTGAATTTAAGTATTTTTTTTACCTGTAAATAAGCTGCAAAGTAAATTAGCATTACAGATTAGATTAACTCTAATTTGTCTCTTTCTTGAAAGGTAATCTGTGATGCGTACACACCACAAGGCAAGCCTATCCCTACAAACAAGCGTGCTAAGGCTGCTGAGATTTTCAGTGATCCTAAAGTTGTATCACAGGTGCCCTGGTAGGTTTTTTGCTTAAATATGTTTTGATTTCTTTTTCATGCAACTAAATTTATAGAGTTTAACTTTTTCCTTGATGAGTTTCAACACATACTTGTTTTCTATGTAAAGAGGGAAAAAATTAATTTGAAAAACAAATAGAAAGAAAATGGTCTATATAATAATCTCTATATACAGACAAACTGATTTAATTTGTTTTTGATTTTAGGTTTGGAATTGAGCAAGAGTACACTTTGCTTCAACCAAATGTGAAGTGGCCTTTGGGTTGGCCCGTTGGAGCTTACCCCGGTCCTCAGGTATCATTCATCGTCTCTTTTTTGTTTTTTAAACTGATGGAAAATCCGGCCCATCAACTTACAAATGGGTCGAATTTAGTTATGTTCCATCTCTAATGGGTCAAATAGGTAAAATAGTTAGCTAAAAAGAAAGCCAATCAAATGCCAAACTAGGAACGCCCAAAGGGTATTTTAAAGCATAAAACGTCCTAATTCACTTCATACAAAAAATAAGATTATTATTGAATTAATATAATTTTGTTAATTGACACATTGATCACTTAAAATTGTTGTTTTGGTCCTTAGCACATAAAGTGTCATGAGCCAACCAACCTGAGTGGCAACCTTACAAAAATTTATCCTTATAGACCGAGCCATTTTGGCCTGCCACTTCTGCTTATCTAGAAACAAAGGTTCTTTTTATTTTATTTTATTTTTCATTTTTTATAATACTACAGGGTCCCTACTACTGTGGTGCTGGAGCAGATAAGTCTTTTGGAAGAGACATATCGGATGCACATTACAAGGCTTGCTTATATGCTGGAATTAACATCAGTGGAACCAATGGAGAAGTTATGCCTGGACAGGTATTTTTCCTATTCAAATATTTTTTTACAAGTAATAAACCGAAATATCATAGCAGCTACTATTTTTTACAGTGGGAATTTCAAGTTGGTCCTAGTGTGGGAATTGAAGCTGGAGACCATATCTGGTGTGCTAGATACCTCCTTGAGGTGAATCATCTACACCATCACTATTCTCAACTATGTAATATTTCTTCAAACAATTTATTTAAATAAGAATCTAAATGTAAGCTTAATTATTGTATATTTTACTGTTTTAACAGAGAATTACTGAGCAAGCTGGTGTTGTCCTGACACTTGACCCTAAGCCAATTGAGGTAATACGAATCTTTCTTCATAAATATTTCTTTTTCGCCTAATTTACTATAGTTGGAGCAGCAGGTAAATTAATTTGTGTATATAATATAATAAAATATATTTGTCTAGTCATAATTGCATTTTTTTTTTTTTGAGTGAAATGATTTTGGGTGGTTTTTTGTGATGAAAATATAATTTGTTCATCTTTTATCATCAACCTTCAAGAGTAAAAGATACAACATAAACCGGCTCATTCATAAGTTAATGTGTTGAAACTGTCACTCTTAAATATTATAATTTAACTAGAAAAATATTTATGGTTTGAATTAACAGGGAGATTGGAATGGAGCAGGATGTCACACTAATTACAGGTACATGCTTTCTCATTAATGGTTGTTACCATTTTGGAGTAACTAATCAGAATCACTTGATTTTCTAGAACACTTGCATTATTATTAAAATACAACAATGTTATATGAATTTATACATGTATTTACATGTATTTGTATGTTATAAAACTTTACACAGATGTAAGTTCAACGTTTACACGTTCAAATTTTTACACTTTACACGTGTAAATTTTAATAATGTACAAGTGAATGATTTACACGTTCAAATATTTTTAATAATAATGCTAGTATTTTAAATAAGTGAATGATTTTTATTAGTTTCTCATAAATTCTCACAATATTTATTTATCATTTAATCCCTTCTCTACGTGTGTGGATTCTTAAATTATCATTTTATACATTGCAGTACAAAACCCATGAGAGAAGATGGTGGATTCGAGGTAATTAAAAAGGCGATTCTGAACCTTTCACTTCGCCACAAAGAACACATCAGTGCTTATGGAGAAGGAAATGAAAGAAGATTGACTGGAAAACACGAAACTGCAAGCATCAACACATTTTCATGGGTATATAAAAGATATAAATAAAAAATTTATAAATAGAAAACCAAGAAATATATCATGGTTTTCAAACGTTTTCTCAACCATTTGTTTTGGCATCTGTTCGACTTGCAGGGAGTAGCTAATCGTGGCTGCTCGATCCGTGTTGGCCGTGATACTGAAAAAGCAGGCAAAGGTACTGACTCTTTTTATTATTTTTTTAAATATAGATATATCTAACTTTCATAATTATATTACTTGGTCATCCTTTTAAATGCTGTTTTTTTTTTTTATTTTTCTTTTATTTCCATGGTTGATGTGTAGGTTACTTGGAAGACAGGCGCCCTGCATCAAACATGGACCCATATACAGTGACAGGGTTACTTGCAGAAACCACAATCCTGTGGGAGCCGACGCTCGAGGCCGAAGCACTTGCTGCTCAGAAGTTGGCATTGAATGTGTAGATTCAAACCGTGTTCTTTGAAAACTTGGTTTTCTGTTTCTGGTTTGATTTTTTTTCGACTTCTTGTAAATAAAGGTCCCAAAAGGTCATCACTGATTCATATTCTAAGCTGTTTGCAGCAAATGGGTGTTATTTATGAGATGATTATTGGACAGTTTATGCACATTTTGATGTATGTGTTTAGTACACTTGAATCAATTCTCTACTTGAATTGAAGAAAACATCCATTTTTTATTTATTTTTTTAATAATTATCCAGCATATGAAATGTTTCTTTTAAGTTTCAATAGGGAGTTCTAATCATATGATTCAGTCCCTAGTTGAAGCCAAATTCAGACCTTTATCAATCATAATGGCCCATGGGCCATGACGACCATTTTTTTTTCTTTGAACGTGAACGAGTGACAAAATTGGTTTTCCTACTTAATGTCTTTATCAACTTTGCTAGTTTTTTTTATAAGATTGGCAATTTGGTCGTGTTTGGACTCACGTGTCGTGTAATTTAGCTTGAACCATACAATTTAATGTCAACCTAGTTTAATAATGGAACTATCGAACTTGATGAGCTAATTGACTCAAGATCCAACTTGAATTCGAACTGAATCAAAAATACAAATACAAATACAGGCTTACGTATCTATGCACACTTAGCGAGATTTACACACACATTAAGCGAGACGTTTGTCCCAACTCTATATTTTTTTATTGCAAATGAGTATATAAAATAAATATTTATACATCACGACTTTTATTGAAATAAAATGTTTACGGTCAAACATGCTAGAGAAAAGAGCAATATGTGATCTCTTAGAAAGTTCACTCGAGCAACACAAAATAAATTAACGAGCTTCTATAACAATTAAAATGAACAATATTAATGGAACAAATGACTGGATGTTAGAAATGGTACAAAGTCACTCTTTTGCTCGCTCTTTTGTTGTTTAGTAAGGTTGGGCAAGCCTCATTTAAGATGATATGTTTCCAATTGTGTATGTGATATTTTAGGCAAACCTAACATCTACACTCAACAGTAAACATGAAATATTTTAGATTCATAACTGATACACCTCAAATATTATCGATGTGTTTTGCATGCATTGGCTAAGAATGAGAAAAGAATTACACACTTAACTACAAGTGATTAAAATTACAACTATTCTAAGCGATCAAACTTACTGCAAGTGTTTAAGTAATTAAAAATTAAAATTATAAGTTTCTTGAAAATGAAACTACAAAAAATTACTTGTTTCTTGAAAATGAAACTACAAATTTGTTTTAAACGATTAAAATTATCATGTTTTTTTTTGGCAATAAAACAAGAATTCATAAAAAGGCAAAACCTTTGGATCAATTCATGGTGGTGTTGAGATTGCATCAATTGCCGAAGCAAACTCTCTGAACAATCCACCCAAATGAACACCCCACTTCTCCAAATCCACCTAACCACTAATTTCACACCCAATTCACTCGCTTCTCGAAACCCCCTTATCTTCTTTGTTCATCAATGTCCCCCAAATCCAATTATCCCCAAATATACGTATTCATCCCCTCGTTACAACCGCAAAACCCTCATCAAATGCGCAGAAAACAGTGATTCTAATCCACCAAAATGGGTGAGATTGTTGCCAAACAATATAATTTCAGCTGAGAAGATCCTCAGGTCGATTGCAGGAGCAACTTCTAGTCCAATTTGTCAGTTTATATCTTCACCCACTACGTTCTTGCACTCTGTCGATCCCAGAATCAAATTGGTAACTTTTAATGCTTCTTTAGCAGTGTCTTGTTTGGAATTTGCTGGTGATTTTGATATAATGCAAATGTTTATGTGGTGGATTGTAATTATGTTGATTGGTTTGTTTACTCTTTATGGGTTTGTTTTCTGAATCTTAAATTTTGTTTTTATAGGGTAACATTAGTAGTTTTAGGTGCCAATCATATCTTGTTGGAGGATTGAATCATTGAACTTCGCATACAATATGTTTAATTCAGTTATCTACTTATCTAAACGATGTTGATCGGTTGTAAACGGGTAATCAAGTGTAAACATGTCAAATTGGTTGGTGGACTGTAGCAAATGGGTTAAAAGGGTTGGCATGCTTAAGTAAATGGGTTGACCGGCTTAATTTACGGGTTAAAAAGGTAAAGCTGAAAATGACCCGTTTAGTCTAATGGTTTAAATGGTTAACCCAAACACAAGTTGTTTATCAAACGAGTTATGTATGACAACCCAAAACATGAATATTTTCTTGCCATGTTTTTGTCTCGATTTGGGTCTGTGTAATGAACAATCACTCCTAAATAGATTAGTCAAATTCATGCTTTTAAATGGTGAACGCCACCATTAGGCGCCCCTGACCGACAGGTAAATTCATGCTTTTAAATGTTCGTGTTGTTTGGGCCTTTTTCATTAATGATTCAGAGATAATTGATTCTTGTAGAAAACATTTCAGACCCATTTCAGCTTCATTATTGTTAGAAGATAAACATATTGTAAAGATCCATATTAGTTTCCCTACTGGACATTAAAGTGTGAAACAAGTTCAAAAGAATTGCATGAACCGTCATAGTCATGGATTCTTCAGGTCACTCATGGATCTTTTGTCAGTTTCATGAAGCAAGGCAACATAATTTTGACAGTCACAGTTGGAACTGTTATATTTTATTTTCAGAACACTATAGATATTCACATCTATCAGTATCAACTATTCATTTATGCAGGCATGGCTTCTGATTTTAGTTGTTATACCAGCAAGGTCACATATAAACATGCGCTTTGGTTTAATCACTTTTCTTGCTGTATTGTCTGTTTGGATACTACCAAGACAAGTTTGGGTGGTACGCATCATCACTTTTCTTTATTGCTAATGCATTTTTTTAGACGATTCTCTTTTGAAGATAGTAATTTGCTAATGCAGGGGAATCCCAAATACTGTTTGTAGGATCAATTGGGAAGAACCGCCTTATTATCCGGGATTTTGTTCTTGATGTTGGGGCTCGGTGCAGATAGTGTTCCCATGGTGGTTCAGTCAAGAACTCCACCGCCTTCAATGATGGGTTTGCCCAATATTCCGCCATCTTTTGATGGTTATTCTTATCTGCTGTTTAAATTAGGACCGTTGCAGCTTACTCGAAAAGGATTGTCTGTGGCGAGTACAACCGCTTGCTTAACTTTCACTGTAAGTTTTTCTATATTTTTTTTTTCTAATTTGCTCTAAAAGCGTTTGTCTTGAAACCTAGATAACTGTTTAAGAGGCTTGATCAAACCAATTAGACTAAATGCCACTTGTTATGATATCCTAAGTAGTACTGATACGGGTACGGGACTGGGGTACGGGGACAATACGGAAACGGGAAACGGCAAAACTCAAAAATTCAAGATACGGGTACGGCAATGATACGGTAATAAAAAAATTAAAATACATTAAAAAAATTCCAAAGTATATATATATATATATATATATATTGATGTAAACTGTGAAGTCTAAATTCCAAACTATGTGTAAAAAGTAGATATGAATACGTAAGTCTATGTCGGTTTAGAATTCGAAAGGTTTTTAAATTAAACCCTAAAATTAACCGGAAACGGCTGACGTTTCCATTAGCCGGAGACGTTTCCCCAGCTCTTCACCCGTGTTTCCGCTTCCAAAATGCTTCCGGGACTGGTACGGCGGCAGCCTAGACGTTTCCGTGCTTCCTAGATGATATCTTTTCTTGTCTTCAATTAATATTTTGCCAGAATTCTGTATAGATAGGCATAAGGTGGAGGAGATGACAAGATGGGCATGTTGGATATGGGTCAAATTGTCAAAATGGGTTTCAGTTAAAATTAGTCATGTTTTAGTACAAGTTGAAACATATTGGGTTGGATTGACACGTGCCTACATTTACAGACATTTCTATTAAAATTTTTTTATGAATAGTTAATGACTTAAATTAAACAAACAAACTTACCTAGCAAAATCAATCCCACGCAATAGTATGGTTTGGGGAGGTTGAGACGGGGCCCAAATCTTAACTCAATTTTCTATTATTATCTTTTTTCCAAAAAAACTAAAAAAGTATAGAAAATATACAAGAAAACTTATCAAAAGCAGGATTTAAAGAACATGATGGCATAAAAATCCCTAAGAGGTAAGTAACTAATATGCAACTAAGACTAAAGCCACTCTTAATCCTAAATGCACATCTATGCCTAAAAACACACTTAGAGCTAAGAGCACACTTTAGATTAAAGGTAACCTAGTAAGTGGATATCTTGACACCTAGAACTAAAGTCAATCTATGTGAAGTACAAGCTAAGATATGAAGCCCTTGCAAGGAACAATATATATGGTCCTCTAAAATTCCCCAACCTTTATCCGACACCTGGAAGATCTCCATTCACCAATAATGCCCTTTGAGAGTGCAAATCTAGCAAATTGTGCCCTACATTTTCCTCCCATGTTAGTTTTGGTTGGGCTCTACTCTTTTGCTCCATTGTGAGGGTTTTCCTGCTTCTTACAAGTGTCGTCAACTATCTCCTCCACACATGTTCGATCCATCTCATTCTTTCCTCTGTTATCTTATCCGAAATGCGTTTTACCTCTAATCTATCCCTAAGAACTTCTTTTCTTATCAGGTTCAACCTTGTGTGTCCACACATCCACTTTAACATTCTCTTCTTTGCTACCTTCAACTTTTCCACTTATGCCAGCCTATAGAATTTCCCTTGTAATCTCTATGGGACTTCTTGTCACAAAATATGTGTAGCTACTCTTCATTTGCACTAACCTGCCTTGACTCGATCATCTATATCACAGTCAAATTCTCCATCACTTGGTATGAATAATCCTAAATGCTTGAACTTGGTGGTTTGTAGTACCACTTGTCTTCCAATAGTCACCATGGTGTCATCCCTACTTGCCCCACTAAAGTTACAATAAAGGTACTCAGTGTTAGACTAACTGATATGTAAGCCTCTGCATTCTAATGCATGATTATTTTATGCCATCAGCACACTATCATTTGTGAAAAGCATGCCCTGTTAACTATGATTGCAAAAACAATATTGTTACAATAATAATTTAAATCTTTGAATATAGTGGTTTGGGAGGTTGCTTCAGTTAAAACTTAGGAGGAGATTCAACTCGTTTACTATTTGACCCATTTGACCACATTAAGATCACAACCCAGATCGACCCATCAATCAATAAATGGGTTGAAGTAGTCACATCTTTTTATATCAAAAGAGAATTCAAATTGCCATATTGTAATGTATTAGACAACTATTAGTCCGTAATTAATTAGATAGTTATTGTTTAAGGGCTGTTATGTATTCTAGTATCTCAAGGGTCGGCTGTACACTATATTTATACATTGTATTCCTCAATTGATTAATACAACAACAATTATACGTATTCTCTGTTTAACTTGGTATCAGAGCTAGGTTAAATCCCTCCCTAACCCTACCCTAATTGCCGGCAGCACAATTCTGCCTAATCCCTCCCTAAACCTAATTGCCGGCCCCACCCACACATCAACAACCCTCACCACTGATCGCAGCTATCCATGGCCACCCTCACATCTTTTGATCAAAAAGTAAAAGCAATCCACAACTCCCACAAGTTTGGCTTTACTCTCAATTCCGGTAACTATAGTTCCTGGTTATTGGTTATCCACCCGTTCTTGGTCACCAATAATCTTTTCGGCTACATTGACGGTTCGATACCCTGCCCCCCACAAACCATCGCTGCTCCAGCAGCCTCTTCCAAAGATGCCGCTCTATCAGCACACCAACCCAACCCGCAATATACCATCTGGTTGTCCAACGATGCTCATGTTCGGATGCTTCTGCTCTCCACTATCTCTGAGGCTGCCCTTCATCATGCTCGGGGCACGCTGACCGCCCGTGATCTCTGGCTTGCCCTCGAACAGGCCTTTGCCCCCCACACTTCCTCCAGGGAATACACCTTGAAGACACAACTTTTACGGATTTCAATGAAGGCTGATGAGACCCCTACCACCTACCTTCAACGCGTACAAGAGTACTCTTCTGCCCTTGCGAACATCGGCGAACCGTTGAAAGACAAGGACCTGGTCATGATGGCCTCCGTGATGAATACCATGGTGTTAAAACCATGGCACTGACTCGTCAACTCGCCTTCAACGAGCTTCATGCAGTCATTGCTGATCACGATTATATGCTGAAACGAACAGCCCCGACAGTTCCTCCTACTCAGGCCTTCTCAGCCATGGTTAAGCCTCCAGCAACCAGCCCCTCTCCTCCTTCTGATGCTGCTGTCCAGGCAGTTCAACAACTGGCTGCCCAACTGGGTGTGCAACTACGGTTGCCTTCTCAACCGCAGGCTCTCTACACACAACGCTCCAGCAAGGGTCATCAGCGTGGACGTGGAGCCTCTAATCGTTCTGGTGGATCGAATACTGGAAATCGAGGCCAATTCAGTTGGGCCTCGAATCAGAATGTTGTTTATGGCTCCTGTAACAGGTGTGGCATCGGTCATCTGCCTTCACAGTGTCCAAATCGGGACCCGGCTACCATTCGCCCACGGCAGCAGCCGTCCGCTAATTTTGCAGCTTCTCGGTCCTATGCTCATCAAGCTTGGCTACCGGACACAGGCTCGAGTCATCACTCTGGCCCAGATCTCTCCAGCTTAGATTATTCCGAACCATATCATGGCGGTGACAATCTTCATGTTGGCAATGGTAAGGGTCTCCCTATTTTACACATTGGCTCATCCACGTTTACTTCCCCAAACCGTACCTTTCGACTTACCAATATCCTACATGTTCCGCAACTTAAACAAAATCTTCTTTCTGTTCAACAATTTTGTCGTGATAATCATGTTTATTTTGAATTTCACGATTCTTTTTTTGCTGTGAAGGACAAGACTACACACAATACCCTCCTCACGGGACCAAGTAACGATGGGCTTTATTCGCTTCAATTTCCAAGACAACAAGTCATTCCTCGAGTTGCCTTTTCTGCTCATCGTGCTTCCTCGGATCTTTGGCATCAACGTTTGGGGCATCCACATCCTCAACTGCTGAAGTCCATGTTATCTCTTTTTCAATTACCTGTAACTAGTAGTTCTTGTTCTGTTTCTTTTTGTGAACCTTGTGCCATTGGCAAATCATCTAAATTACATTTGTTATCATCTGCTTTTACAAGTTCTAATGTTTTGGATTTAATTATTTCTGATGTCTGGGGTCCCTCACCAGTTCCCTCGAGTGAGGGCCACAATTACTTTTTGTTATGTGTGGACCACTTTTCTAAATTTATGTGGATTTTTCCCCTCAAACGTAAGTCTGATGTGTTCCCCACCTTTAAACAATTTCTTGTCATGGTTGAACGACAATTCAACACCAAACTTAAACACGTCCAAACCGACTGGGGTGGCGAGTTTCGCTCTCTATCCTCCTTTTTCCAATCCTTGGGCATTCTTCATCGCCTCTCGTGCCCACACACCAGTGAACAAAACGGTGTGGTCGAACGGCGTCACCGACACGTGGTCGAAACTGGTCTTACCTTACTTGCCCAATCGCACGTTCCACCACACTTCTGGCAGTTTGCCTACGACACGGCGGTGTACCTTATCAACCGAATGCCTTCCCGCTCAAATTCCTCTCTTTCTCCCTTTCAACACCTTTTCAAACACCCACCCGACTATTCCTTCTTACGTGTCTTTGGCTCCCAATGTTTTCCTCACTTACGTCCTTACAATGCTCACAAAATGGAGTTTCGCTCCACTCCTTGTGTATTTCTTGGGTACAGTTCCCAACATCATGGTTATCGGTGCCTCGATCCCGAAACAGACCGCATCTACATTGCTCGACATGTCCGTTTCAATGAACTTTGTTTCCCGTTTAAGTCCCTTCAACCGAGCCATAAACCTGGCCTTCCACCTTCCCTTGACCCCTATACTTCTGTTTACCCAACACCACCCCTTCTGGATGACCTGCCGGATCAAACTCCTCCGGTGACGTCTCCACAGCCACCCCATCCTGATGTCCCGGCCAATACTGCCGCGGTCATCCCGGACCCACCTTCCCCACCATCTTCACCGCCACCCACTCTACATACTTATCACCGCCGTCATAAACAACCCGCCTCTGTTCAGCCACCTAACACCACCGCCACCATTGCACCTCCATCTGAAAGCACAGCCCCCTCTAACACCCAATCCGTCCAGCATACCCGCCCTTCCAACCTGCGCCAAAACCCAAAAAAAACAACTCCTTACAACATTTCTTCCTTTGTTTCCTCTACCACTGATCCCGACACCGAACCAGCCACCTTTACTATTGCCAATAACTTTCCTCAATGGCGTCATGCTATGGCAGAAGAATACTCTGCACTGATGAGAAATGGGACATGGTCCTTGGTTCCTCGTGTACCGGGCTCTAATGTGGTAGATTGCAAATGGGTTTATAAGATCAAGCGGGATCAACAGGGCCACATACAACGCTACAAGGCCAGGTTATGTGCAAAGGGTTTTCGACAACAACAAGGCATCGATTATGCTGACACTTTCAGCCCTGTTGTTAAGGCTACTACAATTCGCTTAGTGTTATCTTTGGCGGTTACCCAACAGTGGCCTCTTCGACAGTTGGACATCCAAAACGCTTTTCTACATGGGGATCTACAGGAGACTGTGTATCTACAACAACCACCAGGTTTTGTTGACCCGGCCAAGCCAGACCACGTATGCCTTCTTCACAAGTCCCTATATGGCCTCAAACAAGCGCCACGGGCTTGGTTTCGTCAGTTATCTACCACGCTTCACAAGATTGGTTTTCAGGGATCCAAAACTGATCCGTCCCTGTTTGTTTACTCTTCAGGGGGTACTCTCCTTTACATGCTTGTTTATGTGGATGATATCGTTCTGACAGGCAATAACCCACAGGTTATAGACACAGTGGTTCAGCAGCTTGGCCATTCCTTCCCGGTCCAGGATATGGGTCGTTTATCTTATTTCTTGGGTGTCGAGGTTCTTCAGAAAGGTCCGGACATCCTTTTGTCTCAACAAAAATACATCCTGGAACTGCTACAGAAAGCTGGCCTCACAGATTCCAAACCACTCTCCTCTCCCATCTCCACTTCGGCTAATCTAGCCCTGGGTGACAGTCCCCCATTTGATAACCCGGCCAGATACCGCCAGGTGGTTGGGGCTCTACAGTATGCCACCCTGAGCCGTCCGGACATCTCCTATGCAGTCAACAAAGTCTGTCAGTTCATGCATTTCCCCACCACTAACCACTGGTCCACTGTCAAGCGTATCTTGAGATACTTAAAGGGTACCATTTCGTATGGTCTTTTGGTTCAGCAAAACTTCTCTCCAGTTCTTCATGCCTATGCCGATGCAACTTTCAATACCTTGACAGCCTTTTCTGATGCGGACTGGGCTGGTTGTCCCGATGACCGTCGATCCACCGGGGGCTATGCTATCTACCTAGGAACGAATCTTGTATCCTGGTCTGCACGAAAACAGAAAACCGTCTCTCGGTCATCTACAGAATCCGAATACAAAGCTCTAGCTGATGCTGTCGCTGAGCTCACATGGTTACAAACACTTCTGCAGGAGTTACATGTTCCAATCCAGACCGTACCTACCTTATGGTGTGATAATTTGGGTGCTACGTACTTATCAGCCAATCCAGTCTTCCATGCGCGTACAAAGCATGTTGAAGTTGACTTCCATTTTGTTCGAGAAAAAGTTGCCAAACGTCAGCTGTCCGTCCAATTCATCTCTACAGATGACCAGATCGCAGATGTCTTCACAAAGCCGCTGCCTTCTCAGAGATTCCTGAACTTACGGTCCAAGCTAAGAGTCGCTTCCCGGCCTTAGCTTGAGGGGGGATATTAGACAACTATTAGTCCGTAATTAATTAGATAGTTATTGTTTAAGGGCTGTTATGTATTCTAGTATCTCAAGGGTCGGCTGTACACTATATTTATACATTGTATTCCTCAATTGATTAATACAACAACAATTATACGTATTCTCTGTTTAACTTAATGTCTCAAAATTGTTTATAATCATGTACTTCAGCTCAAATTAAATTGGCTATGCAACTTGTCTTACTTATATTCAAATGTTCTGATAACTTTTGTTGTAGATTTTTCAAAGTGCAAGTCTTTGTCTAACAACTACTACACCAGAACAACTTGCTTTTGCCCTACAATGGTTTATGAAGCCTTTGGCATATGTTGGTGCCCCGGTAGCTGAAGTTATTCTTACTCTTCTATTATCGTTAAGATTTATCAACCTGGTCTTTGACGAGGTGAGGCGGATATGGTTCATTACTGTTATAAATGTCAAAATTTGTGGGTTGGACAGGGTGGATAAAAAATAGCGAACGCCACCATTAGGCGCCCCTCACCGACCGGTCCCACAGCCAACATGTGGGAGGTAAATCGAGTGAACCAGGGAAAATTGGGTGGTGCCGGGCTTTGAATCCTAGACCTCTATTATGGATTCCCACCCCCTTACCACTAGGCCACCATCGCGGGGACGAACAGGGTGGATAACACGTCAAAACATATCGATTTATGTTAAACTGGTCGAAAAAAACTTTCTTTTTTAATTAGTTTGTAAATAATTATTGTGCAGAATATGTTTACAAATACTATATTCACAAAAAAGTTGAGCTTAGTTCATTTGAATTGCTAGAGAGAGATATGGGCGTAATCTAAGTTAACCTGTTCATAAAATTTTGGCTTTTAGTTATTTGAATTACGAAAAAAAAAAAGGTCGAATTTCTTACATTATATAGTAATGTACTCATCATAGGTCCGGATTGTAGCATTGGGGATTGTATCCAGGAGGATACATTGGCAACAGTTGGCTACAATGGAGACCGTTGAAGGTAAATCGACAACTCAATTATATCATACGCATGCCCTTTATCGATCCTAAGAACAAGCATGGCATCCTCTTCAACTAAAAACAATTATTTTTATTTATTTGCATTAAGTTGTGTGTTAATGACACATAGCAGAATCAAATAAAGTGAATAATATCAAATGAACAGTTGATATAGGGAAAGACATTATGAAATACTGACTACCTTGTTACGAAATTCACCTCCGAAGTAAACACTCGAATTACTCGAAATTCGTGCGTTATTACAAATAAAAAGAAATAAATAAAGAATGCTAAAATTGGATAGTTGAGACAAACCTCCTATGGCTGCTTGCCACATCATCTGGCCCGTTGAGACGTTCCTGTCCATCACTTGTGGCCTTGTAATTCCAGGCATAGCTCAAGTTGTGTCCTTCTTAAGTTGAACTATTTTCAATCCCTTTTGTCTCTATCCTGCTGATCCAAACACCAGTCTTCTAGCTCTGTATCTATGACCGGCAATAGGCGGGTTGGGTTGGATTGGGTAATGGGTCAGAATGAGTACGGGTCAAGATGGGTGCAGGTCATGATGAGTTTTAAGGAAAATCAGTTTGGGTCAAAATAAGTTGCTTTTAAAAAACATCAATTTAGTTCAAGTTAAAATGAGTTGTAATGAAATAAATGGCATATTTAAATAATTTTTAATGATTTTATCAACATATTATTAATCATTTCTTACTTGCTTGAATACATTATATTGACATAGTTTTTAATGCATTCATCTTGACCCGTATTGTGTTAAAGTATTACCCATCTCAACCCATTCTATGTTATAATGCCACCCATTTCAACCCAGAATACAATAATTCTAGCCCAAATCTACCCATCTATCTTAATATGGGTCAAGATTGTCAGGTCTATTTGTATCAGTTAAGGAAGAAATCATGCAATTTTCTAATTTAAGCATGCCCTATGAAATTGCAGTTTTTTTTACATACATTCGCCGGATCTTCAAAAATATATTTAACCATGCAGAGCAGATAACACAGGTTTGAGATATCTGTCCTCTTGATATCTGTCATGATTTTGAAATTTTAACCATTATATATGTGGCATTTTTCAGGCGATGACGGTGAGAGGGTTCAGGGGTGACAGCAGCTCCCACAAGATTTACTTCTCATCGTCGTCTTCTGCACCGATTCCGAACATGGTATCACTTATGACACTTGTTGGACTTGTGAGTGCTGCTGCTTTGTCCGAGTATATGCTTGTTTGAGACTAAACCACATGTAATCGGTTCGTTCAGGGGTGATAGCAGCCGGTTGAACCTGTTTTTAGCTATATAATATTTGGATTTTCTTAATTTTTCTATATTTTATATATATTTATATGCAATTCATGACATCATCCGGTTCTTAAATACGGTTCAACCGTTCTAACCGCTGATCAGTAAAGAGACCGGTTCGCGTTCAATGTCCGGTTTGGTTTTAAAAACAAGCATATCAGTAAAAATCTCACTTAGAGTAGGGTCTGGTGAGGGAAGGATAGAGACAAACATTACCTATATCTTAGTTGGGATAGAGATGTTGCTCTGAAGGAGTCTCCAGCTCAAAGTCATCGTTTGAGGTTAATCATCTCAACGCTTTTAACGATTGTTTTCACAAAATAATTGAGTAAAATAACGTTAAAATTAGTGCAATTTTACTTTTGGTTTTAAAAACATTAGGTATAATAATAAACTCTGTACTTTGAAAACATGAGGGAGTCATTTTAATGAGTTAAGTTTATGAGAAACTTAAAAGGTATAATAGTAAGTATATGAATAATTGAATAAACTCTAATACTCTATGTGAAGGAGATAAAGTGACTTTATAGAAAGTTCAACCATAAAACCTATAAGTTTGTTGGCAAAACTTAAAGTTTTGAAGGTAGAGGAATTAGAAAATTCAATGGCAAATGGAAAAAAAAATCTTGAAGCTTAGGAGTGAAATGTAATTGTTATGAAAGTGAAGTGTTATATATGAGCGATTGCAAATTACCATTACCTCAAATTGAATGAAAAGATAAACTTTAGGGTCTAAAAACTAAAGGGTCAAAACGACATTTTACAATAATCACAAACAAGCCTAAAAGTTTATGAGTAAAACTTTAAAATTTTGATATTAAATGTAAGAATAAACTATAAATTAAAAAACACAAGAGTTAAAGTGATGCTGTACAAAGTTTAGGATTAAATGAAATAATTTAAAATGAGTGCATAAATGTTTTGATATTAAGATTAGTGATGAAATTTTAATGCTAAAAGGTTATAGTTGTTAAAATGATATTTTACTAAGTTTGTGAATCAAATATTTAAAGTTTTAAAAGTTCAACAATTTTAAATACCTATAATAGAGGAAATGGAATTTTGTGAAAGAAAAAAAAGAAACAATAAAATGGAAAAAGAAACACAAAAGACTAATATATAATTAAAAAGTAAAAATTAAAAAAAGTTTGGAAGACTAAAAGAAATTTTAATTATTTTTGAAGAGTTGAATGCAAATAAAAAAAATCGAAAGAAATAAAAAAAAATGAATAACGATGATCGTATCACGTTTAATCATTCTTTTTTAATATATAACGAAACTTAAAACATTTTGTACCATATTAAAAAGTTAGATTTAATACGCATGACCAAAAATAATATATATTTATGTGTGTGTGGGGTTTATACTTTCTTTTTGCACTGTATAACATTATTGTTGTTGTTATCATCATCATTATTATTATTTTAACTTATCCTATAAACCTTTCTTATAGTCATTGTTAATCCTATTTGATACATTAAAAAAAAAAAAACTTTTTTTGGTTATGCACTTATGTATATGTCATAGTTAGCACTCACACACTTGTAAGTTGTAACATAAGCACCCATATATGCACTTTATATCATACCCAATAAGGTTACTCACCTCATCATATAAAAACAAATTTGTTACCAAGTATAAGTTAACCATAAGCATTCATTTGACCTTAAACCATAAAATTTTGTCTGGACAAAATTATGTGAAAACAATTTGGCTGCACATAACTATTTCACATTGATTAAATTAATGTGATCAAACGTTTGCATTTGGTTTAACTAATAGCTAAGTTACACATTTATAATTAACAGGTTATGTATTTGAACAATATTTTGTAAATAGTTTGTTACACATATATAACAATTACATACACCTAACGTTGAACAAACATGCCCACAATTCCAAAACAAATCACGTGTTATTATATGTTCAAGTTAGATATATATCATTAATAAACACCTAATGCTGGACAAAACACACGTTCTTACATTAATGATGAAGAATCAAAGCGAAGGTTTAAAATATCAAAAGATACTTAAATATAGGAATGGCAATCAAACCTATGGCGTACCAGAAACCCGAAACATTTAGGGCATGTACGTATGGGTTGGCTAATCAGGTACGAAATTGAGTATGAGATTGATTTTTTTTTTTTCGCAAGTATAAGAGGAGTATGATAGTTGGTGATATACACATTCATTTGACCTGAATACTTGATAATATATACATGTTTACGTGATTATATACTCGACGTGAATTTTTTTATATTAAACTAAAGTATGTATCAAAAATAGTTTCAGTATGTACTAAGTATTTTAAGTATTCATAAATTTAATTTAAATTCTATATCATATCTCAATTCCTTATTATATACATGAACTAGGTAAAAATTTATCTGATAAAATAAATGAATTTTAAAATTATTTATTTTAGATAGCATATTATAGAACTTTTTAAAGACGTTTTATAAAAATATAAACGATATGACTTGTAAAGTAATAATTATTTTACCAAATTGAATAAAATTATTATATGTAATAAAAGAAAGAGAATAAAAATTTAAATTAAAAAAATCATATAAATATTTAATAAGAGAAATAAATGGAAAACTAATTTTGTGATGTTGTAGGAATATCACATATATAGTTAAAAATATTTTTTATTATAATAGGTTGATTTAATATATTTGTCATCAATCTCAATTCTCTTCCATAACTCCTCGTCTCCTGCATAATTTACACCTACTTACAACATTGTTTTATGAAATTTGTAAGCAAGGTATTAATTTACAGATATGAAAGAATCAATCCAGTGATTCCAAACCAACTGACAGTGAGAGAGAGAGAGTCATCAATGAATAAAGATTTAAGATCATCTATAATGGGGCATGAGGAAACGTGTAATGGGGGTTTTATGTTCTGGTTGCACCTCCAGGACCATCACACGCCCAACATGAGCCTAGAGTGACGAGTGTGGCGTGAGGCGGCCACGGGCGAAAAGTGACGTACTGACGTGTTCGAACGTTGGAATCTAGCCGTTGGAGAAAAAAAATATATATGAGAAATACGTTATTCAATCAACTTCAGAAAAATCACACAAACAACTTATTCATAAAAAAATCTTCAAACTTGACAAACAATTTTCATTTATAAAGTTTAAAGATTGTATTTTTTATAGATCGAAACAACCCAAATAATTTTTATTTCAATCCGTTCTTCAATTGTTATCGACCTCAATTCAATCCTATCATCCCGAACAACCCAAGCAATCTGAATTTTTTTCTAACATTTGCTAATTGGTACCATCAACAATCACATACATTTGAAACCGTACCCAAAATACAACCCATTCCTGAAACCTAACCCAAACCCGAAGTTGTATTAGAAACGCAACCTGACCCCAAGCCTACTTCATCAAGACGTACACACAAAAGAAATGAAGTCATCAAAAAACTTATGAAACCAAACAACACCAGATGGTCTCACAAAGATGAGATCGTACTAGCTTGAGCGTATATCGATATTTACGAAGACCTGTTCGTAGGTACATAAATAAATACGTTTATAGAAATATGTGTTTTACTTTTAAAAACGCATTTTAAAGTATCTTTTATAGGTGACAATTAAATGGGTACAAAATTTTGGAAACATGTTCGAAGATAGTGTTTTAAAGCAATGGGTTGATATGTCTACCTAAAGAACGACATGATTTTAGGAAAAATGTCACAACTTACTACGAAAAGTCATGAAGTTTAATAGCTTGTGGATCTAACATCACAACAATCGAAAAAGTGATGTTGGTGATGAAATTGTGATGAATGAGGCATCTATGAATTATGCTAGAGAGAATGAATTTTTCATATCGTAACATGACAAGTTATGAATAAATCAATGAAATGATATCTCGTCTTGAAGTTACAAACTTTGAAATGTAGCAAAATATTATCATCATGACAGAACATGACCACTCAATCCGATTCCATCTGTCGGCGTCTCATGGATTTAAATGATTCAGGCGATGAACTCGAGATCAACATGCCACACGAATCACAATGTACGCCCTGAAGAAACAATAAAGAAAAATGATACAATCTTCATCTTCAACGGACTGCAAAGAAACGTTTTAGACCATATCAAACTCACTAAAAAATTTACCGACTTACAAGAGCAAAAACAATACAACAATTACATGAAATTGTTGTCACCTGCAGCCAATAACTTAACCAGTCGTGTATGTGAATGACCGAGAAGACAAATGAATATATTCTGAAAAAAAATATAATACGTAATAGTTAATTTTTATTAATTTTATTGTTAAGTTTTGTTTTAATGTTTTTTTTTTTAAATTTGTTGTGTTGTTTTCTTTTAATGTTTTGATTATAATATTTGGTTTTAAATAAAAATAAAAAATTAAATACTAAAATATAAATTAAAACGTAATGATTATTATATAGAGTGAGCATTGAGTGATTGTTATATATGCATATATGCATATTTAGGTAATAAAAATAATTGTTGTTTACGTGAGGTATAGAATTATAGATGAACTAAAGGAATCATCATTGTTACAACTAATCTAAATTTGATGTTTGTGTGGGGGGATACAATTGAAGACGACAACCAACACCGATGACAATGAAATGACTCACAAATCAATTTAATTAGTTTATTTGTTGAATTTTATTAAATAAAGCCTTCAACTACCCAATAAATCAAAATATCAAATAATTATAGAAAAAATGACAAAAAATCCCTTTTTTTAACAGAAAAGTTTGCAAATTTAGCATGATAAAGACCAAGAGAATTATAAAATACAAACCATCAATTTCAAGCACGATTTTTCGAAGATTTCTTTTTGAACAGAAAAAGATAAAATACCAAAATCACACATAGTAAAATATAAATTTACTCTTGAATTCATAATTTTTTTTTTAACCGATTTTATGTGAACCAATCTTTGTTAAAACCAAGTTTAAATTAAAAACAAGTTGAAAAAAATTATAAAAATCATCCGTTTTTTATTCTTAACAACCATATTTTACAATTTATACCAATGTTGTAGAAATTGTTAGTCGCTAGTCGGTCGGTGAGGTGGGGACTAGGAATTAATCGGGATTATTCGGGATTAATTGACCACCTAGTCGGGCCTAGTCGGCCTTAGGGGACTAACGATTAATCGGCCTAGTCGGGGATTTTTACAACCATGATTTATACCAATCCTACTCTAGAAAAAAATGTGCATCTAATAATGTTCATTTTATTGTCACACTCGCATTCATAATTTCATACTTTCGCCTATCTTTACAAGTC
Organism: Mikania micrantha; assembly: GCA_009363875.1. Taxonomy (NCBI): domain Eukaryota; kingdom Viridiplantae; phylum Streptophyta; class Magnoliopsida; order Asterales; family Asteraceae; genus Mikania; species Mikania micrantha. The sequence goes on from CM018698.1 coordinate 67,713,614, forward strand.
GTATAGATCTTTACGGTCCGTACAACAGGGTGTTGTATGTCCCGTATTACCTCCCTAGAATTTTTCTATCATACGAGCATACCGATGTTTGTCTCGTATCTCTTGTATGAGCTATATAGTGAGCGTACATTGGTGTACCTTTAACACGACCAAATAAAAATCTTAAAAAAATGAACTGGTTTATTCCATCTCCTCCCACCTCCCAGCTCTGCATACATACATACACATACGCACGAAATTTCATAAAATTAATATCGAGAACCAGAATTCATGAAGATCGATCTCAGAATTCATGAACACAGTATACAGATTACCGAAATCAATCCCACCAATTATCCATAAACAACATGAATATACTTATCTTTGATCCATCTGAAGCTCTTTCTAAACGACCCTTTAAGTTTCCCTTCAGCAGAGTACACTTTATACCCTGCAACTCTCTTCTTCCTCTGAAACTCAGGATCACCAAAACTCCATGATTTTGTCGCTGATCCGTTCGTTGATTTCCCTTTCTTCAACTTGAAATCGTTATTTGTTCCAGCAACTACGATATCCATATTGTTTTGTGGGATTCTGTAGGAAGAAGCGTATGAAACGCTGTAAGATCTGAAATCACGAGGTGGTTGTGGATGGTGTTCGAAATCGGGTGTTTTTGGGTCAAATTTGCCGTTGAATCTGTCTAATTGCAGGTCTTGATCGGTGTAATTGTAGGGTTTTGATCTGTAATCGGCCATGGGTGTGGTGGATTTGGGGAAATAAGGAGAGAATTGAAGATTTTGAGGAGAAAAGTAAACAGGAGAGGGTGGGGAAGATGAAGTCGTATTGGGAGGCTTGTAAATAGTCAACAGGCAGCAAACATCACACAGCTCAACGTGTGAAAATAAATGAAATTGATTTTCCGTATATGTATTGGGAAAATTGAAACCGAACGACTTTTTCTTTTTTTAAATTTTTTATTATTATTATTATTATTATTATTATTATTATTATTATTATTATTATTATTATTATTATTATTATCATAAAAACCAATTTATGTGTTAAATTCTCGGATCAGTATTAATATCTGACTAATCAAAAGAAATATGTAAAATGTGACTGAAAGCTACCTATTTAATTTTGCAGAAGTTTTGGGAATAAGATTTGAATTAGAACTAAAAATCTTTTAAAATCTTATTTAAGGAACTGTTTGGTTAAGTCTGAATTCAGATTCAGACCGTTTGTTTGGTGCAAAAAAGGCACATCTGAATGAGGTAAAATGTCTGAACCAATGTCTGAATGGTTCAGACTTGAGATGGAGTCTGAATGAGAATGTGAAAAAGGATGGAACGTCTGAATGGCTTCATGACCACCACCGACCACCGCAGCTCCTCTCACCGACTGCTCCACGACCACCACCGCCGACTGCTGCCACTCCACCACCTAACCTCGACCGACCTAGGGGCGAGATAAGAGAGGGTGACGGTGAGGGTTAGGCTTAATGATCAGGGTCGCGATGGTGGATGCAATGGTGGACGTGATGGCCGATGCGGCCTCAGGTGGATGCGATGGTGGATTCGACCTCATGGTTCGACGATGGTGATGACCGCAAGGTTCGTCGAGAAGGAGACCTCAGGGTTCGACGATGGTGATAACCGAGGGCTGGGAAAGCTCGACGAAGGAGGCGACGGGCGGAGGCGGAGGAGCGGCTGTGGAGACGGAGGAGGCGACGGCTAGGGTTTTTAAGGAAAAAAAAGTTTTTTTTTTTCATTCAGATACAACCAAACAGTTAACCATTCAGACCCTCTTAACCATTCAGACCCTCTTAACCATTCAGACATATTCACCATTCAGCACTTAATGATTCAGACCCAACCAAGCAGCCCCTTAGTTGGTTAAATGATAAACTGAAATTAAATTTTATTAAAGTGTAAACTTAATATTCCTATAACACTTGCAAACATTTTATACTTTTATTAACTTTACTCGTGTTTTTGTAATTAATCCAAATTTATTTTTAGTTATAAATATTTCTTTTTTATTTTATATTTTATTTTTCTTTTGTTCTACATTAGTCTATTTTTCTTTCTTTATTTTGTTTGTTTTAAACATTTGTAAACTTTTTTTTCATTGGTTTTGTTAATTAAACTCATGTCTCCATAATTATTTTAACTTTTTTATTTTAGATTTTTAACTTTTTTTTATTACACATTCGATGTTCATATTTTTTTGAACAGTAAGGATTATCTCCTCCTAAACTACTCCAAACTAATTACATGCCGTTCCAAAAAAAGGTGTTCATATTTCTTTATATATTTTTTTTGTTTTTCTGTGCTATATATACATATTCTATTTTTCTAACTTTTTTTTATTGCAATGAAGTTTTTAAAATTAATTCAAGTGAATTACATTGATACATGGTAATGTGCTAGTACTATGAAAAATGCAACCGACATAGATGGGAGTATTCATCAGGTTGAATAATGTTTTATTTGAATCGAGTTAACCGATTTTGAAAAATTCTAGATTCTATCCAAAACCCGAACTGACCCAACCCGAATAAGAAATATGCTTATCTGATTCAAATCTATTTAAATAGCCCGAATAAATATGTTTATTCGGGTTATTGAAATATCCAATCCGAATAATCAAGATTTTGGATATATAATATCCGATATGATTAGAACAAGAAAATTGATGTCAGACCCGAATATATTCGAAGAATTCGGATTTTTTTTGGATAACAAAACTTTTCTAAGAATCAATAATATAACTTTGAGTGACAAAGCAACCTGTCTGAAGGACCAGGTCAGTTGATATAATTTGTTACATGCTTTCAAACCCCAAGTCATGGGATTGAAACCCATACTCAACATCACATGGCTATTTTCGTCTTTCCAGGTTTTCGTTTTTCATCTTTAAAGATGGGTGGTGTCACATCCCGGGCTCTCGGCGGCCCGGGCGCTGCGACCCGAATTAGTTTCATGGATAATACAGTCTCGGTCAGAGTTTATTACTCTTTTTCATATGTTTTATGCGGAAGCGTTGTTTCATAAATTCATAATTTTACACCGCAAAAATCGTTATTTTTCAAGCTTCATAAATAATTCACATGCATAGATGTGAAAACCATATTTTATCGTTTCTTAATGATTCATACGCGTGGGTATGAATAACCACATTTTCATCGTTTGTTAATAATTTTTTTTTCAAAATAACTTTTCAGGATTTTATAAAATTTCATACGCATAGGTATGAACACCATCATTTCATATTATCGTAAACCGGATTTTCAAAAACACATAATTTCAATTTATTTTATAATATCCGGTATATTCATGACTTGGAGGCATAGCTCCAATAGCTCCATGGTCTCACCACAAGATCTTATTCAAGGCATCATAGGCCAAGAATCTCTAATCTTGCTTCTCTTTTATTTCATTATTACCTGAAAAGTTTTTGAAAATAAAACGTCAACATAATGTTGGTGAATACAAATAACAGACTCGATATATAAGCATAGCATGTTCGGTCCTTTAACCATAAGTAATATTGGCAATACTACACATTTAGCAGGTTATTTCACTGATCGATACAACTACTGCATACACTGGTTTATAACTGTCACTGGTTATGAACTACAGCGCAGCGCGTCTTACGTTTTGTTCCCTCCAGCCCACAGCTGGTCACTGGTTAGGTTGCCTGCGTAGTACGTCTTACGTTTAACCTTCCAGCCCACCTGTACCAGCCACGTATGGGAATTTCACCCATATGCGGATACGATTTGCAAATCATACGTATACTAATAGCCTAAATGCTGGTCTAATAGTATCCCTTTATGCGTCAAAGTTTAAACAAACCATGCTCATAAAAATTCATTTATAATTTAAAAACAAGTTAAATGTATTCACCTGAATTTCTTTTGGTTGGCTGTGCGACAGCTTAAAACTTCTCAATATAAATTTGGGCAGCGTTTCTGCTTAATCCATCCTTATAACTATTTGCAAGGATGATTCCTTATGTGTTTATTTTCTGTTCCTAAAATATATCATAATCAATATACTATTTGTGTATATATATAGGGTCGGATCTTAACCCTAATCTTATCGTTTATTATCATACAAAAACTTAAATTTATGAATAAGAGATTGAAATACATACCCTAACATGTAGTTGCTTTGATCCGAAATTGCAGAGAAGAAGTCGTGAGGTTTTATGGTTTGAGTATGAGTTGAGTTTTATTTATACGAATTATTATTTGAATGTCGGTTTCTTGTAAAAATCTTCTGTTTGAAGATAAGTTTGGAAATGATATTTACCATTCAAGATATTTACTTGTGCAAATTTGCATGATCACGCACACCTGCACTTAATTTAGATTTTTGATTTTTTTTTTCCATATCATAATTTACAAGCACACGTACACCTTTTTTTTTTTTTACTGTTATAATTATTTTATTATTATAATTAATTTATCTCAAATTTTGTTTTACTCTTATAACTTTTCAAATATCAAGTTTTACAAAATTATAAATATACGATTAGAACCTACTCATTTTTATCTACGTTTATACCTAAGTTTCGTTAAAAACGGATCAAAATAAAATATATTATATTTTTATTTTATTTTATTTTATTATTATTATTATTTAAACAACCTTTGACTAAACTTATCGATTATTTAGACACCGATCTAGTAATTGTTTTTATCCTACCTATTCGTCTAAACAAACTCTTCAAATCTTAAACGGTCATTTCTAATATTAATTTCTCGAATAATCATATTTTATAAGTTAATTATAATTATTATAAATTATTAGATGAAACCTTATAATTCAAGTGACCCTTCTATTATTGTATTTTTAAATAATAATATTTTAATTATAAACGAACATATTTAATTTATATTCTCAAAGCGGGATGTTACAGGTGGTGTTAAACTTACACTCCAAAAGAATGTCTGCACACCCCTCGGTCACTACGGGGCGTTTTGATACGGCTTGTACTTTCTTGGTCAAACGATAGGGGCTTTGATTAGACCTAAACGCCCTGTATTGCCCACTACTGGGCGTATGGGAAGGATGTTCTGAAAAAGTTCCGACAGTGTCAGTTGATTAGACCCAAACGCGACGTAGTGGTCACTACGGGGCGTTTAGAGTTACCCTAAACGCCCCGTAGTGACCACTACGTCGCGTTTAATGTTTAAAACATGCCAAATAGTTTGTAACTTACGAATTCATCGTCCATATATACTACCCATATTGCGTTACAATATTAAACGTTCACTCGAATCACTTGACGTATAGTTGATCGAGTTTCTCTTGTTTCGTTTATTAAATATCTACATTTTACACCTATATTTTTTATTTGAATATGTCTTGGTGGGACCGAGACTTTTTCTTCGGTCAATATTCCGACGTTTCGCGTGTGGCTGAAACTTATCAGGTACGAAACTGTATTTACTTGTTTTTATTGTTAATCAAATGACAAACTAATCATAATGTTTTTAAGGATGAGACTGGTGTGCTATCGTCTGAGGCCACAAATAGACCAGTATTGCCAGATCTTAATGAAGAGGTTGCGGGTAAAACTTCGTACTGGCAGTTTGATTTGAACCAGGAACCTTGCGTTGATGAAGAAGTTGAATGTTACGCTGGTGAACAATCACACCCACCCCAAGTTGAGGTTAAAAATCAAGAAGCTGACATTGTATACCAAAATATGGACTGGAATACCAATGAGGTAATATATTTTCACTTGTTTTTAGTTAGATGAACATTAGTTTCATGACAACATTGTTTTCAGATATTCATTTCTGTGGAGGAGCTGATGGCATGGGTGAAAAGTAGAGCCCGTGATAATGGATACGTCGTAGTTACCGGACGATCTAAGAAAAAGAAGGGGACCGATGAGGTCAACAAAATTTGGCTTGTGTGTGATCGTGGTGGTGAACACATAGTACAGCCATCTTAAGGCGTACCGGTAGCAAAAAAATCGGTTGTCCTTTTAAATTAATAGGGATATACGACACTGATTCTTATGATTGGAAGCTTCAGGTCAGAAACGACAAACACAACCATGAACCTGCTCAAAATCTTGAGGGGCACCCGTTTGTTAGAAGAATGTCCGAGCAGGAACAAAACATGGTACATCATCTGACTAAGCAATACATGGAGCCACGCAACATACTTTCCAGCCTAAAGAAGCAGAATCCCGACAACGTCTCCATCCGTAGAGACGTATACAATGTGCAGCAAAAATTTAAAAATAAACAAAAAGTCGGATCAACCCCAATGCAGGTCATAGAGAACCTGCTGCATACTAAAATTTACGTATACTATACCCGTGAAAACTCCGAAACAAATGTTGTGGAGGAGATTTTCTTTTGTCATAAAAAATCATACACCTGGTGCGCGTGCGTTCCCACATGTTCTTATGATCGACGCGACTTACAAGACTAACATGTACAAACTTCCTATTGTACAGATAGTTGGTGTTACCTCAACACACCATATGTTTTGTATTGCACACGCGTTCGTGAGTAAAGAAAAAGAGGAAAATTATTATTGGGTTCTAGAACGGGTAAAAGATATGCTAGATAAGTGTATGGAGCCCCGCGTGATAATAACCGACAGAGACCTTGCTATGATGAATGCATGTCGTAAGGTCTTTCCGCACGCTTCCAGGTATTTATGCAAGTGGCACATAAGCGAAAATATCGCAAAACACTGCAAGGCGAGTTTTTCAGACGGTGATTGGAAAAAGTTTAAGGGTCGTTGGGGGAATTTGTGTGACTCTTCGTCGCCAGAAATTTACGACTACAACTACAACCGTCTGTACCAACAACTAGTAGCAGATAACCGTCTGTACCAACAACGCGTATTCGTGACCCGCTCATTAGGTATTTGCACCGGTGCATTGCCTCGTCTGTTATAGGACGTGGCATGAGCCAGGAGTGGTGCACGTCTCAGGATTTGTTTTTTTTGTATTGCATATTGAGTGGGAGACCGTGCAACCTTGCACGGTGTCTGGCGGAGTATTTTAGCACATATTACCACCGACAGGAGAGGGGGCTGATCTACGGGGGGGTGTATGTGACCCGTATTGCTCGTTTTAACGGGTGATGTGTTGTAAAACACATCTGTTTTTCTAGTTGTTTTTAATTCGGTTTGTACAGTTTTAGTCAATTTTAGAGTCGATAGATGCTGGTTCTTCACATTTCTATAATTTAATGTTCGCAGGTTATAACACATCATTTTGGCATAAAAGATCAAGAAAATGAGTGTCCGGGTGAACGAGAACAATTACACAAACAAAGGAAAAAAAAGAATTCTGGATTCTCAACTCCTCGCGCTACGCGAGGACCAAATGAAACCCTGTCGCGCTACGCGACAGGTGGGAAATGACAATTTTACCCCTTACTTAATGATGCCGGTTGACCCGACTATTTTGTCGGGTAGTGGAACCCGTCGCGCTACGCGACGGGTGTGGATGTACATGTCGCGCTACGCGACAGGGTTAAAATCTCAGAAAATCAAGTTTATGATTTGGAAAACGGCTAGAGGCGGAGAGAGTCGGTTTTGGGACGATCAGAGGCGACATTGGAGGCGACCAAAGAGTTCTGGAAGGCAAGTGAGGCAAGATCCATCATCGGGAGGCCCTAGGATTGCAAATCGAAGGGTGTAATCGCGATCGGTTCTTATTCTTGTTTTGTTTTCCATTCGTATGATGTTTTACTATGGTTTATACAGTAGATCTTTCTGTTTATTCATGATTACTATTGGCTAGACCTTTTAAACTACCTAGGGTTTTATAACTATGCATGTTTGATTGGAGTAATGATTGATTGTGGAACAAGTTTGGATTTTTAATGGTTTATGATTTGGTTTTGAAATCTTGAATGTGGATGAATGTTTATGATGTTTGTGATTTAATTATTATGTCTTCATATGCTTTGGCGGATGTCTTTCGTGTAACGAGCGTATGCTAGATCATTTACTTGGTGTTCTTTATTTGTAGATGTGTTACTAGACGTAGTAATTCATAGGAATAATAATTGGATCATAAATGATTTTAAATGTTTAACCAAAGTCAATAGCTGTGAAGTGAGGATTTGTTAACATATCTTGCATGTTTGAATGCTAGTTAAAGTCTTTGTGAAAAGACTGAGATTAGGTTATTGAAACATAGTATTGTATGTTAAGTTCAAGATGGATTTCCTTATTGTCCTTTACATGTGATGTGTTGAAACTATTATTACCGTGAGGAATATGGTTTTTAGGACATACCATTAATGGGTTGGTTAACTTGTGAGAGTAATTAACATAAATCGGTGTTTAAAATACTTGTAGGCATTTTAGTTGAAATCTTTAAAAAGGGTTAAAGAATCTCTAATCTGTTAATGAGTTAATATTCAAAGATCCCGGTTCCCTGTTCCATAATCAATCTAAACATTTCAAACATGTATAAAGTAAACCCTAGGTAGTCATTTCATCATTCGTGAATTCTAGTTGTATTGCCATTATTTAAGTCTTGAGTCGATTGTTCTAAATTGTTAATTTTAGTTTAAGTAGTTAATCACAAAACCCCCCTTTTAAACATATAATTTAATTTAAGTTCTTTGTATAGATAAGTCATTGAGTCTAGTTGTTGCAGTCTGTAGAAGTCTGTGGGTTCGATATCCGGACTTACTTTTGTCTTGCTACTTACGATAGGTACACTTGCCTGTCAGTAGCTTAGGTTTTAGAGAGTCTAGAGTATTACTTAGTGTCTAGGATAGTATTGGTTTTTATTAGTTTTAATTAAGCTACTTTACACACATCAAGTTTTTGGCGCCGTTGCCGGGGACTTCTTAGTCGATTGTGTATTTTAGTCTTGTGTCTTATCTGTGCATAGTTGTTTTTATATTTTTTTAGTATTATTTTATTTTGCTTTTATCTGTTTTTAATTTCTTTTTGTTTTATTTGCAGGTTTGGTAGTGTATGCCACACCTACGTTCACAAGGACCGCCGCCTGAGCTTTCTTTACCATTAAGGAGCGATTCGCGGGACTTCTCTGAGGGTTCTACGAGCGAGGTAAGTGTTTCCACTCCCGTTTCTGCAGAGTTTTCTGATCACACACCACCATTTTCTTCGAGTTCTTCCACCCATTCTAGTCCACATTTTCATTTCATTCCACCCATGGCTGAGCGTCGTACAGTTCATCAGCAGGCCACTGCTGGGTTCACGGGACTTAACAATCCCATCACTGTGCCGAATATCACGAATGAAAATTCGTGGCAGATTCCTTCATACATCATGACAGCCATTAATAACACCCAGTTTAATGGCCGGGATGATGAGGATGCACCAGCCCATATAGCTCGTCTTACTCGCATCTGTGGTACCTTCAATCTTCAAGGTGCTACTGAGGATGCTATCTTTCTGCAGCTATTTCCTTTCTCTCTTGCGGGTAGGGCTGCCACTTGGCTCGATTCGCATGCTCCTGGATCTTTCACGACTTGGGGCAGTCTTAGGGATGCGTTCCTTAAGAAATACTTTCCACCTGCCAAGGCAGCTCGCCTTCGTGATGAGATCCACTCTTTCCGTATGGCCCCTGATGAGCCATACTATCTTGCTTGGGAGAGATTTCAGAATCTGCTTAGCAGATGTTCTCAGCATGGTCTATCTGACTGGGCCCTTGTAGAGAAATTCTACAATGGTCTAACTTATGAGACCAGAGCTCGTTTTGACACTTCTGCGGGTGGTCATCTTATGGGAAAGAGGGATGTAGCTGAGTGTACTGATATGTTTGAAAGTTTTGCTCAGGCTGAGTATGAGCAGAGATCAGCTAATAGGAATTCAAATCCTATTTCTAGTTCCTCCTCTTCTACGAGAGGAGTTCACCACGTTAATGTGGATACTAGTGTAGCAGCTGCTCTTGAGGCTTTATCTAAGGATGTAAAGGAGTTAAAGATGAAGGTAGACAGGTGCGAGATATGTAGGGGTGGCCACGCCACATCGGAAGTGTTTAGTAGTCAATCAGGAGCAGGTTGATTATCTTGGGGGTCAAGGTAGGGGAAACTCAAACTCGTTCAATAATTCATATAATCAAAATTGGAGGAACCACCCTAACTTCAATTGGCGCTCTTCCGGTCATCCCCCTGGTTTCCAATCTGGGCCATCTAATAACCAGGGGCAGGGTCATTCGTCGGGTAGTCATCCGGGTCATACATCGGGAGGGGGTAGTAGTAGTGGTGTTGGTAGTTCTGGAGGGAGTATGAGTAAGATTGAGGAGTTACTCACTCAGTTGGTTGCAAAGGATGCCAATACTCAGAAAACACTTGCTGAGCATGACATTCTTCTAAAAAACCAACAATCTGCTTTCCTTGATCTTCAAAGATCAGTTGGTGATATTGCCAAGCGTTTAGATGAGAGGCCTCAAGGTCAGTTTTCAGGTAATACTCAGGCTAATCCGAACGCTCATGTTAAGGCAGTGACTACGAGGAGTGGAAGAGGGGGTGTGAGTGAGAAGCCACCGGTTGAAGTAGAAGAAGAGGAACCGGTGGATGAAGAGATTGAGATGGAGACTCCTGGGGGGGTACACATGAGGCCAGTCCCAGCAAGTACAGTACCGATCAGTGAGTCTCCCATAGTGATCCCGGTTGAGAAGAAACCGGTAGAGGTTAGGCCGAGTCCTCAGATTGATCATTCACGATTACCATATCCTGCTCGCTTAGCTCACCAAAAGCATGCTAAGGAGTATGGACATTTTCTTGACATGTTTAAACAATTGAAGATCAATCTTCCATTCATTGAGGCTCTTCAGCATATGCCCAAATATGCTAAGTTCCTTAAAGATTTGTTGAAGAGGAAGGATAGGCTTGGGGAACTTTCTAATGTTCCATTGAGTGGGGGTGTTCTGCGGTGATTCTGAACAAGCTACCGGAGAAATTGACAGATCCTGGGATCTTTACAATCCCATGTTTGTTTGGTAGTGACACTCAGAGACACGCGTTGGCAGATTCAGGTGCTAGCATCAATTTGATGCCTTATTCTTTGTATGAGAAGCTAGCACTTGGTGAACTTTCGCCTACGAGCATGACATTGTCCCTTGCTGACCGCACGGTCAAATGTCCACGGGGTATTGTTGAAAACTTGTTGGTGAAGGTAGATAAATTCGTTTCCCTGTGGACTTTGTTATTCTTGACATGGAGGCCGACGAGACTGTGCCTATCATTCTGGGCCGTCCTTTCTTGAGGACCGCTAAGGCCATCATTGATGTGTTTGATGGGAAACTCACTCTTAGAGTGGGTGACGAGACTGTCACATTCGAGGTTGTGAAGTCTATGAGGCATCCCAGTGATCATGATGACTTTAGTGACCCATGTCACTCTGTTTACTTCATAAATTCTTTCATGTCACACGTAGATAGGTGTCTAGAGTACGTGTGCGGTGCTGATTTGGTAGTTGAGAGAAGTGAAGAGGAGTGTGAGAGTATTGATGAGGGAGTTGGTGTCATTTCTGAGGTTTTAGAGATTGATGAGTTGAGGGAGGAGAGTAAGAAGCCCTCTGTTGAGTCACCACCCGCCCTAGAGCTTAAGGTTTTACCCTCACACTTAGAGTATGCTTTTCTAGGAGAGAATTCCACTTTACCTGTTGTCATATCATCTAGGTTAAGTGAGGAGGAGAAGAAGAGATTGTTAGGTGTACTGAGGATGTATAAGGGGGCTATTGCTTGGAGACTTTCTGATATCCAAGGAATTAGTCCTGCTTATTGTACACACAGGATACTCATGGAGGATGAGTACAAGCCGGTAGTTCAACCTCAGAGGCGTTTAAATCCAAATATGCAAGAGGTTGTGAAGAAGGAAGTGCTGAAGTTGATGGATGCAGGCCTGATTTATCCCATATCGGATTCAACATGGGTGAGCCCTACTCAGGTTGTCCCTAAAAAGGGAGGGATGACAGTCATCACAAACGAGAAGAATGAGCTCATTCCATCTCGCACTGTCACAGGGTGGCGAGTATGCATCGATTATAGGAAACTTAACGATGCCACCCGGAAGGATCACTTTCCCCTTCCTTTCATTGATCAGATGCTTGAGAGATTGGCGGGACAGCAGTTTTACTGCTTCTTAGATGGTTTTTCAGGGTACTTCCAGATCCCCATTGCACCGGAGGATCAGGAAAAGACCACATTCACGTGCCCTTATGGCACCTATGCTTACCGTCGCATGCCATTTGGGTTATGCAATGCTCCTGCCACATTTCAAAGGTGCATGGTAGCCATCTTCCAGGATATGATTGAATCATCCATGGAGGTGTTTATGGATGACTTCTCAGTTTATGGTGATTCTTTTGATGTCTGCTTGGAGAATCTTGAGAAGATGTTGAAAAGGTGTGTAGAGACTAAGCTGATGCTCAATTGGGAGAAGTGTCACTTCATGGTGACCGAAGGGATAGTTCTAGGTCATAAGATTTCGAGAGTGGGTATTGAGGTAGATAAGGCAAAGATAGAGACCATAAGTAAACTCCCACCACCTTCTAGTGTCAAAGCCATTAGGAGTTTCCTTGGTCATGCGGGTTTTTATAGGCGGTTTATAAAGGATTTTCCAAAATCACTAGGCCTATGACCCATCTTTTAGAAAAAGATACCCCATTTTTGTTTGATGAGGAATGCATGAAGGCATTCAAATTCTTGAAGGAGAGGCTTGTGAGTGCTCCTATCTTAGTAGCCCCCGATTGGAGTTTGCCCTTTGAACTCATGTGTGATGCTAGTGACCAAGCCGTCGGGGCGGTCTTAGGGCAAAGGAGAGATAAACATTTTCACCCAATATACTATGCTAGCAAAACTCTTAATGATGCTCAAGAGAACTACACTACCACCGAGAAGGAGCTTCTTGCGGTAGTGTTTGCTTTTGACAAATTCCGATCATACCTAGTGCTTTCAAAGACCACCGTTTTCACGGATCACTCGGCTTTGAGGTTTCTTTTTACAAAGAAAGATGCGAAACCTCGCCTCATTAGGTGGATCTTATTATTATCGGAATTTGACATTGAGATCAAAGACAAGAAAGGGGCAGAAAATGTTGCGGCCGATCATCTCTCCCGGTTGGAAAACCCGGAGAGAAGTGAGATTCGTGAGGAGGAGATTGGTGATAGGTTCCCTCACGAGATGATCGACTTTGTAGAGGCGGAGAAACAAGGAATGCCATGGTTCACCGACTTGGCAAATTTCCTTGCTCATGGAGTGGTAATTGAAGGAATGACCTCTCAACAAAAGAGGAAATTCTTTAGAGATGCGGGTAAGTATGTTTGGGATGACCCGTATCTCTATCGTGTTGGAGGAGATAGGATCCTTAGGAGGTGCGTTAGTAGGAAGGAAGGCCTAGACATTTTAAGACATTGCCATGAAGGCTTGACGGGTGGACATCATGGACATCACTCCACCGCCCAAAAGGTTTTCGATTGTGGGTTCTATTGGCCTTCGGTGGTGAAGGATGCACTTGAGTTTGTTAAGAAGTGCGATTCTTGTCAACGTACCGGTAACATCTCATCTAGGGATGAAATGCCTCAAAACCCCATTCAAGTGTTGGAGGTTTTTGATGTTTGGGGCATTGATTTTGTTGGACCTTTTCCTTTGTCAAAAGGGAATAGGTATATACTCGTGGCCATAGACTATGTCTCAAAGTGGGTTGAGGCTCAAGCCTTGCCTACAAATGATGCCCGAGTAGTTCTCAAGTTCTTAAAGAAGTTGTTTAGCCGGTTTGGAACTCCTAGAGCTTTAATAAGTGACCGTGGCACGCATTTTTGTAACACCATGTTAGAAAAGGCATTACAACGCTACGGTGTCACTCATCGTTTAGCGACTGCTTACCATCCTCAAACAAGCGGTCAAGTGGAGAATGCAAACCGAGGAGTGAAACGAATACTTGAGAAGACGGTAGGGAAGAGTCGGAAGGATTGGTCCGACAAGTTGGACGATGCATTGTGGGCATTTAGAACGGCTTACAAGACACCTTTAGGAACCACACCATACATGGTCGTCTATGGCAAAGCATGCCATCTTCCCGTTGAGTTAGAACATAGAGCTCTTTGGGCTCTCAAGACGGTGAACCTTGATCTTACCGAGGCGGGTAGGAAAAGGTATTTTCAAATTCATGAGCTAGAAGCCCTTCGTGATGCGGTTTATTCACGATCATTGAGCATTAAAGAGAAAACCAAGTCATTGCATGATAGGAAGTTGAAGGGTTTGAAAGAATTCAAGAAGGGAGATCGGGTTTTGCTTTACAACTCCCGATTGAAATTGTTTGGAGGAAAGTTGAAGTCCAAGTGGACGGGTCCATATGTGGTTGAAGAAGTGTTTCCATATGGAACCGTTGAGCTACAAAATGAAGTTGATGGGAACACTTGGAAAGTGAACGGTCATAGATTGAAACATTACATCGGAGGACCGATAGATGAGAATGAGGAGGGGGAAGAGATCCTCCTAGAGAAACCCGAATGAGAGAAATAGTGAAGGGTTCTTGGGCAAAACCCAAGTGTATAGTATGTAAAGTTCAAGTTTTAGAGTTTTTAATGCATTTCTTAGGTGTTTTTCGTATTTTTTCTTCGTTTTTCGTTGTTTTCGTTTTTCGTTTTTTTTTGTGTTTTCTTAAGTTTTGCAGGTTTTTAATCAATTGGATGCAAGAAAGATGGAATAGAGGCACCAGGTATGTATTCTTTACTTAGAATTTATTCTTGATGTTTAGGAATGAAAAAGAGGTGAAAATTTGGCTAAGGCATGGAATCCTGGAAAACTTTCTGTAAAAAATGCCACGTCGCGCTACGCGACAACATAGGGATGACCTGTCACGCTACGCGAGAAATATGGTCAACAGAGCGGGTCAACATTTTGTCGCGCTACGCGACACATGTTGAGAAAGTTGTCGCGCTACGCGACGAATAGACAGACGGGTAAAAAAACCTTTTTGTTTCGAGCCCTAATTCATTTCACCCAAAATCACCCACCTCCACACCACCACCGGCGATTCAAACCACAACCACCCTCAGCCGATTACCCACCATCATCATCCGCCGAAGATTCACCCACCACCGATCATCATCATCACACTTCCGGTCGACCACCATCACAACCTGCTGCTGTCGCACCACCAACCGTCGACCACCAACCCTCTTCATCGCCAACACTACCGACTACCACCATCGCCACCACCGAGCACCACCAACTACCGACCATCTACTTTCTACACCACCGAAATCACCCGCCGCCCATACCACCACCGGTAACCATCACTGATCACCATTTTAGAGTTGGAGCACAAGGGCACACAAATTTTCATCACTTCTTTCCTTCTTTCACGTGTTTCTAGTCATCTTTGAGGTAATGTGGCACTTTAAATTTCATCGTTCGTGCATTGGATGTATTTTTGATACTTTTTAGCTTAGTTTGGTTGATAAAGTTTAGTTCAGTATAATGTTCATGGCTGGATTTGGTTTATTGGGTATTAGTTTTGTTAAGACATTCATGATTTGGTTTATTGGATATTAGTTTGGTTTGTTGATTTTCAAATGGGATTGATGCAAATGACCTTCAATTGATAATTTTGCTTGATTGGAAGTTGGTATTTTGGTCATGGTTATCACTGTTTTGGTCATTTCTTTAGTTGACAATGAAAAATGGTTGGAATGATTCTTTATATTGTTCTTGTGTTTGTCTTTGCTGTGTTTTGAAATGATAATGTCCAAAAGGGGTTATTTGTGACAAAGTTTGCTTCTGGGATTGTTATTGGCACTCTTTGGACATTGAATTTGTAACCGCGAATGAAATGCTATACGGTTACATGTTATTTGGTTTTATGCTAACATTGCAGCTTTCCTTTTTATTTAACTTTGTTTTTCAGATATGTCGGGAGCTGAGTCTTCCAGAGCTGCAGGGAAGAGACGTAGAGGGCCAGTACCAAGGCCCAGGGGAGAACCAGGCTCTCCGGTTCAGTTTCAGAGGGACGAGCGCACCATTAGCTACGCTGATGTGGAGAGGGTGCCGAGTATTAGGCCTAGGAGGATTAGGGAGCATACTTTGCTCAGTTTTGATTTAGGGACCTTTGAGAGTCAGCGACTTGATAGGTTTATATCTTTAGAGCTTCTTCACCATAGGAATATAGATTGGGAGTTGCTAGATCAGTTGGGTCAGAGAGACAGGATAGAGAGACTTCTAGGGCCACGGTGGACTACCGTTCTAGCTTGTGACTGGCCTCAGTACAAGGAGCTGGCCCTAGAGTTTCATTCGACTTTTATGTATGATGACTCTGAGTTCGATTCGATGGATGCAGTTTCTTTTGCTCTAGGGAGACGAGTTTATGAGATGTCCATTCCACAGTTCGCTGTGGCTACAGGATTCTATACTGAGGAGGAGGTGATGGCACCTAGGTTTGCTACTTGTCTTAGAGGTGCCTCTAAGAAGAGTAGGGAGTGTTGTTTATCTGAGGCAGATCTCAGCGACTTCTGGGCGACTATAGCAGATTCACCATTTTCCACCAGCATGGTGGAATCTGAGATTAGGGATCCAGTTCTGAGATACATTCATAGAGTTTTAGCTTGCACGGTGATTGGCAGGTATTCAGGAGAGGAGAAGGTGAACTGGATGGATTTGTTTTGTTTGTATTGCATGGTGAGGGGCAGGGAGGCCAATGTGGCGTGTGTGATGGCGCAGTCGTTTGCTCGAGGTAGGCGAGGAGGTGGTAGGGCGAGGCTGGACATGGGACCGTATATATATAGGATTGCTGAGTTTTTGGGAGTTTTTGATAGATACAGACTGGATTTGATGACGGTGGGACCGGGCAGGCATTTGTGAGTTAGATGATCCTCCTAGGTGGGCAGCTCATGTTGAGGGACCACAGGTGATGCCACCACCAGGTTCTGCGGCAGCTGACGTTGTGAGGGGTTCAGTTCCCACCCATCGTCAGCGGCCTATATTTCGGAGGGATCAGCCGCCCAGGCAGTATCCACTTAGGGAGCCCATTCCTGATCCTCTTACTTTAGAGTCTCTGTGTGCCAGGATTGATGGTTATCATGAGCAGCACAGAGAGTGGTTTTTGGCAGGACAGAGGAGACAGGAGGACGCGATGCGCTATCTGATGACTTCCCTGCACATCGAGATCCCTGAGTTCTACAGAGCACCTGATCAGCAGGATGAGCCAGGAGGAGATGCTGTAGATGACTAGTGTGGGGATGTCTATGGGTTCTTTATTTTGGATATGTATTGTCATGATCATCTTGTACATGTGATATTTTGCATCTGTGGTTGTATTCAGACATGATCTTGATTATGATATTATTATGTCTTGGATGTATTGATGGTTGTTTGATCTCTGTGTTGTCCAGATCTTATTGTTTGTGTATGGAATGTGAAGCAAATTGTAGCTTGTGGAGATTATTGGAAAGACTGGCACTCGACAGTCTTCTTTACAAGACTGGCACTCGACAGTCTTCTTTACAAGACTGGCACTCGACAGTCTTCTTTTGTAACCAGCTAAGTCATTTTTATTTATTCATTTCTTTTTGTTTTCTCTTTTCTCTACATTGAGGACAATGTCCAGTTTAAGTGTGGGGATGAGTACTTGTTTTAATTTTGTTTAGTTAGTGCAATCGAGTCGAATTTTTTTTTTTTTTTTATTTTTATTTATTGTGTATTTTACATCTTTAGCTTAGATCTTTCTTGTTCCTGGTTAAGTTGGTTGCAAAAGCGTGATGGGAAATGATAAGAAAGTTTGGTTTCATGGGATCCTTCATAGTTAACCGGTTGGTTTGGGTTATATGCTTTGGTTATGGGATGTGTAAGTAGGCTCAACTGATTCTAACTGTCCTTTAAGATTGGTATAATTGAACTTAAATACATGATTTTTATGGGAAACATCTTGGGGGTTTGGAATTGATGAAACTGATTTCTAGCTAGAAACGAATCTTTGCATAATAACAAATGAGAGTTTTGAAAATCTGATTTTTGCATTGGCACATAAGTACTCTTTTTATGAGAATAAATCCGAGTCTTATGGCGCCTCCATTTCACCAAATAAGCTGAGTAAAAAGAAAAAAATGAAAGAAAAGAAGTTGGATATAAAACTTATGTGTCACACGCCGGGTTGCAGCCTGGTTGAAACACCACTAAGTTAAATTCAATGGATTGAAAAATAAAAGAAAAATGCTCACGCTTTCATCTGTTTCCATTATAAAAATCTGATTTGAAAAATTTCTTGTTTGTTTATATATAAGGATGACTTGAAAGCTAGAATCCAGGATTGATTTAATCTTAAATTTCCTAAGTATGGGTCAAATGAAATGAAATGTAGAATATAAACATAATGGACCATAACTAAGGGACTGGGAAAATCAGTATGGGTTTAGTAGGATAACAATACTTGCAATCTTTTCCATGGCATTTAATTTTGAATTAATGATTTAATTGTGTGGAAACCGTTTTACCTCGCTGTGATCCCAGATTTTTGCATAAGCCTTTTTCAGGGACGAAAAAGAGATAAGTGTGGGGATGTGATGTGTTGTAAAACACATCTGTTTTTCTAGTTGTTTTTAATTCGGTTTGTACAGTTTTAGTCAATTTTAGAGTCGATAGATGCTGGTTCTTCACATTTCTATAATTTAATGTTCGCAGGTTATAAACACATCATTTTGGCATAAAAGATCAAGAAAATGAGTGTCCGGGTGAACGAGAACAATTACACAAACAAAGGAAAAAAAAGAATTCTGGATTCTCAACTCCTCGCGCTACGCGAGGACCAAATGAAACCCTGTCGCGCTACGCGACAGGTGGGAAATGACAATTTTACCCCTTACTTAATGATGCCGGTTGACCCGACTATTTTGTCGGGTAGTGGAACCCGTCGCGCTACGCGACGGGTGTGGATGTACATGTCGCGCTACGCGACAGGGTTAAAATCTCAGAAATCAAGTTTATGATTTGGAAAACGGCTAGAGGCGGAGAGAGTCGGTTTTGGGACGATCAGAGACGACATTGGAGGCGACCAAAGAGTTCTGGAAGGCAAGTGAGGCAAGATCCATCATCGGGAGGCCCTAGGATTGCAAATCGAAGGGTGTAATCGCGATCGGTTCTTATTCTTGTTTTGTTTTCCATTCGTATGATGTTTTACTATGGTTTATACAGTAGATCTTTCTGTTTATTCATGATTACTATTGGCTAGACCTTTTAAACTACCTAGGGTTTTATAACTATGCATGTTTGATTGGAGTAATGATTGATTGTGGAACAAGTTTGGATTTTTAATGGTTTATGATTTGGTTTTGAAATCTTGAATGTGGATGAATGTTTATGATGTTTGTGATTTAATTATTATGTCTTCATATGCTTTGGCGGATGTCTTTCGTGTAACGAGCGTATGCTAGATCATTTACTTGGTGTTCTTGATTTGTAGATGTGTTACTAGACGTAGTAATTCATAGGAATAATAATTGGATCATAAATGATTTTAAATGTTTAACCAAGTCAATAGCTGTGAAGTGAGGATTTGTTAACATATCTTGCATGTTTGAATGCTAGTTAAAGTCTTTGTGAAAAGACTGAGATTAGGTTATTGAAACATAGTATTGTATGTTAAGTTCAAGATGGATTTCCTTATTGTCCTTTACATGTGATGTGTTGAAACTATTATTACCGTGAGGAATATGGTTTTTAGGACATACCATTAATGGGTTGGTTAACTTGTGAGAGTAATTAACATAAATCGGTGTTTAAAATACTTGTAGGCATTTTAGTTGAAATCTTTAAAAAGGGTTAAAGAATCTCTAATCTGTTAATGAGTTAATATTCAAAGATCCCGGTTCCCTGTTCCATAATCAATCTAAACATTTCAAACATGTATAAAGTAAACCCTAGGTAGTCATTTCATCATTCGTGAATTCTAGTTGTATTCGCCATTATTTAAGTCTTGAGTCGATTGTTCTAAAATTGTTAATTTTAGTTTAAGTAGTTAATCATAAAACCCCCCTTTTAAACATATAATTTAATTTAAGTTCTTTGTATAGATAAGTCATTGAGTCTAGTTGTTGCAGTCTGTAGAAGTCTGTGGGTTCGATATCCGGACTTACTTTTGTCTTGCTACTTACGATAGGTACACTTGCCTGTCAGTAGCTTAGGTTTTAGAGAGTCTAGAGTATTACTTAGTGTCTAGGATAGTATTGGTTTTTATTAGTTTTAATTAAGCTACTTTACACACATCAACGGGCTTATCGATTTGGAGCTTGCCGGTATGGAGGCCTTTCATCCTGTTCGTTTAGATCGACGGACGGTGCAGGGCATGCGTATCGTGCAGAAGTTTCCACAGCTCAGACTTCGATTTTCGCTCGAGGGGGGGGTCATTTGGCAGCCGGGGCCAAATGATCTCCATTACAGAGCCGAGGACCCTATGCCCCAGCAGCAGCCACCGCCGCCGCCACCACCACCACATGGCGAGGGGGAGCCGCATCAGGATGTGCCACATCAGCATCCTGAGCGCGTATACAGAGCCGTGCGGCTTCCTGCTCGTGTCGAGGCTATGCTGCAGACTATTGCTGATGTGACACAGCAGCTCGTTCAGCAGCAGGCGCAGATACAACAGCAGCAGCTCCAGCTCACACAGCAGCAGGCGCAGATGCAGCAGCAGCTCCAGCTCAGTCAGCGGCTTGCTCATACCAACGAGCAGCTGACGCGGCGTATGGATCAGTTGGAGGATTTGATCTCGTGGCAGGTGCATATAGAGCTTGGGCACGCTCATGCTGAGGGTGTCGAGCTTCAAGCAGTTCTGCAGCCACGAAATTATCCTCCTCCCCCTCCACCTCCACCTCCACCTCCACCTCATGATGGCTAGTTAGTATTTTTAGTTATATTTGTATTTGTTAAACACACACTTGTATTCATGTCTATGTTTTGTATATATTTGGTTGTTTTGGTTGATGATGCGTGTATATATTTGGTTGTTTTGGTTGGTGATGTGTGTTTATTATTTAAATATGTTTTGGTTGGTGATGCATTATTTATCGTATTATTCTGTAACATCAATATGCTTAAACAAATAACGTCATTTATATATCAATTAATTAATATATTTATTATTAAATATAATAATTAAAAACATTTTTAGCTTTCAAATCTAAAAGTTTTAAAAACAATTAAAAATAAACGAACCGAGAGACCGTAAAAAATAAAAAAACAACTTTTTAAAAAAAATATTAGATTTTTACAAACAAAAAAAACATGCGTTTAAAAAAAACTAAAATTTTTACTGTACGAGGTGTGTCGTCGTAAAGTATAAACGTAACGAGAGATACGTCGCAAAATATAAAAATAATTTTTAAACAAAACTATTATATTTTTAATTTTTTTTAACAAAACAACTATATTTTTACACCCCAAAAAATACCCAAACCCCCAAAACACACTCAAACGCCCCACAAACGCCCCAGTTTAATTTTTTTAACCATATACGCCCCGTAGTGGTCACTACGTGGCCTATAGGTCTGCGAAAATGCTGACACAGAATGCCTTGTTTGTCAGTCTGTGGTCAAAACGTCCCGTAGTTGTGATAACCAGGTATGAAGAATTACGTCAGCAACGTATCAAGAACATTTGATCGTGTTTAAAATCCACGTTGAATTGGTCGCCGAAATTAATATGGGATGATAGTATGCGAAAAATGATGAACGTGGGCGAAAACGGTGCGCGAAACGGAGTTACGGATTGTCCGGAATCGCGAAACAAAGTTGTCGTCGAAAAACGGACAAAATTACACTGGGGCGGTACGCCTGGCATGGCTGCGGGTCGCCAGGCGATGCGCCTGGGGTCCAGATCAGCGGCCACTTGCATAAAAATCAAGTTTTCTCATTCTTATCTCATTTTCATCATCCTCACGACGCCAGCCACCATCACCTACGAAAAATCTTCATCAAATCCATCAAATCTTTGTTTCGAAGCCTCCGGGACGTTTAGATCGCATCCAGAGACGTTAAAACAAGTTCAGATCATCTTTGTATCCGCAGAACTTCTTCAGATTAGGTAATGGTTCATTTTAAATCTTCTGGTTTGATTATGAATGATTAAATCTTAGTTTTGAACGTAATGATATAGTTAGGGTTGTTGATTATTGCCTAGATGATGGCTAGGATTGAGTTTGAATGACAAACTCGAACTGTTAACGGATAAATCCTTGTTTTGAGCCGTTGTAATGCCCGGTTTGCATGGAATCATAACAATGGTTATAATGGTTTAAACCATTTGGTTGTGACTATGTATGTGATTAGTTTGATTAATCTTTAACATGCAACGTGAAAGTTGGGTGTTTTAAACTAATCACAATCATTAACATACTCATTGGAACGAGTATCTAATGTTTCTGATAACAGTCAGATTAGTATGTTAAACATGGTTATTAAACCTATTCTAATACTACATTGTGATATTTCATGATATTCGGGTAATCAATAACAAGGACTAATCATTCCTAAGCCATTAAACTGTCTAAAAACTGCTGTAGCATTATAATCAACAACATTAACTATTTGGTTAATCTGACATCATACTGATTAATCAAGAGTGTCATCAACCTAGTATTGGGAATCTGAATCAGTGTAGGTTCCTACATTATCATACATTGTATGATATGCTATTAAGATAATCATTAAAAGATCTTATATTGGTTTGATGACTATTAAGACAATGTCTTTGACATTGAACGTTCAAGAAGATTTAATCAGTAAGTTAAAACATTAATAACATCTTAAACATAAAATATTGCAGAATTATATTATTAGCACCAGTTGCGAGTGTTCTTACTCCTTTGAGACATCAAGTGAGTTTCGTACAACCCCTTTTCTTTTTAATGTTTTATAAACATCGGGGTAATACTGCAAACTGTTTTCTGAACATATGATATGCATCACTGATATCTGTGTGATTTCATGTGACTTTTTGTGTGATTTTATGGGATTTTGCCGTTAGTATCTCTATCACAGTATCAAAAGTCCTCATCTCTTGAACTGTATCTAGTGAACCCATGTGGGGCCGAACAGGAATCATTGATAGTACTATTGGCTGACAACCCATTCGCTGGGAGGATTGCATCTCCCCTGGTGTGAATGTTTGATACCTGGTTACGAAACGCTTTCTTAATGTTAGTGATAGACATTAAGATTATGAGGCATTAAGATATTTACCGACGGGTAGTATCTTCGTGAACGAACAACTGTCCGAAAGGAACTAGATACGGGTCCCATGGTTATCATGAACTGAAACTTTGAGAACATACTTATCATATCATATTGTTTTTAAATTAAACTGTTGAACTCACCAGTTTTGTGCTGACGTTTCAAACTTAACATTTTTGCAGGACAACGGTGACGATTTGGTGAGGATGCACTTCACTTAGTAGAACTTTAATGTATCAGATTGTGTAATAAACTTAGCTGTTAAGTTGATGTTTTTGCGAAACCCTTGTAATATATTTATTTTAAGTTAATCTGTGTGCTGTGTTATCGGTTCAAGTAAGTCACACCTCATCTCTGAGACATCACCACTATGCTTCCGCAACCAAAAGAATGAGACGTATGACATCATCTCAGATTCGGGGAATGGTAACCGCAGCTGAACCCACAACCCTCAAACGTGCAATTCTTTTGACCACAAAGCTTACCGATGAGGCGGTAAGGAGTGGTATGTTGGCAACAAAAACTCCGACGGCTGTGGGCCGTAGTGACGTTGGTACCTCCAGTGTTTCCAAAGGTACTAAACGAAAGTGGTTTGGCAAAGCTAAAGCAAAAGCTCCGGCTGAAATCAACCAGAGTAGGCCAACTGTGAAGAATTATGGTGCTACTAATCCGGAAAGGAAAACTTATACGGGGCAGGCGCCCAAATGTAACAAGTGTTCATATCATCATGCAGGACCGTGTCCTGTTTGCGCCAACTGTAATAAGGTTGGACACTATACCAGATACTGTAATTTTCCTCCTCGCTAACAAAATCAGGCACCACGACCAACCACTCAAATGAACCGATCATGTTACAAGTGCGGGAGTCCTGATCACTTGATTAGAAACTGCCCAAACAATGATAACACCAATTCGGGGAATGAAGCTAGAGGTAGAGCTTTTCAGATTGGTGCTACCGAGGCGAGACACGATGCTAACATTGTTACTGGTACGTTCTTACTCAATAACTTATATGCATCAGTTCTCTTTGATACGGGGGCAGATAAGAGTTTTATCTCTCCTGAATTTGCATCATTACTATCATTGCCTGCGGTAGAATTAGAAACTCCTTACGTTATTGAACTTGCTAATGGCAAGTTAATCAAAACTAACAGTGTCATTCAAGGATGTTCCTTGAATCTGAATGATCATCTTTTCAATATTGATTTACTTCCTATTGAGCTTGGGAGTTTTGATGTCGTTGTCGGCATGGACTGGCTTTCCATTAACCAAGCTGAAGTAATATGTCAAACTAAAGTGATCCATATTCCATTACCTGAGGGTAATACACTGATAGTTCAAGGGGAACGAGCTGGTAGAAAACTTGGTATCATTTCTTGTATGCAAACTCAGAAATGCTTACGGAAAGGGTGTCTGGCCTTTCTAGCATATGTGATCAATAACAGTTCTTCACAAAAACGTATCGAAGATATTCCAGTAGTCAAAGACTTCCCTGAAGTTTTTCCTGAGGATATATCAGGATTACCCTCAGTGAGACAAGTTGAATTTCGAATTGACTTGATTCCAGGTGCAGCACCTGTAGCTAAAGCTCCTTATCGGTTAGCACCCTCAGAAATGCAAGAGCTTTCAGGTCAATTGCAAGAACTGTTAGACAAGGGTTTTATTAGACCTAGCTTCTCACCCTGGGGAGCACCAGTCCTTTTTGTGAAAAAGAAGGATGGATCATTCAGGATGTGTATTGACTACCGGGAGCTCAATAAACTAACAATCAAAAACCGTTATCCATTACCACGTATAGATGATCTGTTTGATCAACTTCAAGGCGCTACTTACTTTTCAAAAATTGATTTAAGATCCGGATATCATCAATTACGAGTGCATGAAGATGATGTTCCAAAAACTGCATTCCGAACTCGGTACGGACATTATGAATTTCTAGTAATGCCGTTTGGATTAACAAATGCACCTGCAGTTTTCATGGATCTGATGAATCGGGTATGTAGGCCTTACTTGGATAAGTTTGTGATTGTATTTATTGATGACATTCTCATTTATTCTCGAAGCCAACAAGAACATGCTCAACACTTGAAATTGATCTTGGAACTATTGGCACGTGAAAAATTATACGCCAAGTTCTCCAAGTGTGAGTTTTGGTTACGAGAAGTACAATTTCTCGGCATGTAGTGAATCAAGATGGCATTCAGGTGGATCCCAGTAAGATTAATGCTGTAGAACAATGGGAAACACCGCGAACCCCAACTGAAATACGTCAATTCTTAGGGCTGGCAGGTTATTATCGCCGATTCATCAAGAACTTTTCAAAGATAGCCCTGCCACTAACTACATTGACGCAGAAAAACCAACCGTTTATATGGGGTTCTCAACAGGAGGAGGCATTCCAACTGTTGAAACATAAACTATGCAACGCACCTATTTTGGCATTACCGGAAGGTATCGATAACTTCACAGTGTAATGTGATGCTTCCCGTCAAGGGCTGGGGTGTGTTTTAATGCAGAACGATAAAGTGATTGCTTACGCTTCTCGACAGTTGAAAGTACATGAGAAGAACTATACCACTCATGATCTAGAACTTGGTGCAGTGGTGTTTGCACTCAAGATTTGGAGACATTATTTGTACGGAACAAAGTGTATCATATACACAGATCATAAAAGTCTTCAGCACATTCTAGATCAGAAAATGTTAAACATGCGACAAAGGCGGTGGGTGGAACTGTTGAACGACTATGACTGTGAAATTCGTTATCACCCAGGCAAGGCAAATGTTGTGGCCGATGCCTTAAGTCGCAAAGAACGAGTCAAACCGTTACGTGTGAAAGCACTAGGTATGACTATTCAAACTAGTCTAATTCCTCAAATCAAAGAAGCTCAGCAACAAGCTTTACAAGCACTGAACTATCCTGCTGAGGAACTGAAGGGATTAGACAAGAAACTTGAAGTTGAGACTGATGGAGTATTATATTTCAAAAACCGATTATGGGTTCCTTTATTCGGTAACTCCCGAACAATCATCTTGGATGAGGCGCACAAATCCAGGTATTCTATTCATCCGGGCGCTGATAAAATGTATAAAGATCTTAAAGATTTTTACTGGTGGCCTGGAATGAAGAAACACATCGCAGAATACGTGGGTCGATGCTTAACGTGTCTAAAGGTTAAGGCTGAACATCAACGTCCTTCTGGGTTATTACAACAACCGGAGATTCCCATGTGGAAATGGGATCAGATCTCCATGGATTTTATCACTAAGCTACCCAGAACATCGCATAATCATGACTCTATATGGGTTATCGTTGATCGCCTTACTAAATCTGCGCATTTCATACCCATCCGAGAAGATTACCTCATGGATCGACTTGCTAAACTCTATGTTAAGGAAATTGTGTCTCGACATGGGGTACCAATCTCTATAATTTCGGATGGAGATAGTCGATTTACTTCACGATTTTGGAAAACTCTTCAGAATGCTCTGGGCACTCAAATCAATATGAGCACAGCTTATCATCCGCAAACTGACGGGCAAACCGAACGAACTAATCAAACGCTGGAAGACATGTTGAGAAGCTGTGTAATTGATTTTGGTGGTAGCTGGGATGTCCATCTTCCACTTGTTGAATTCTCTTATAACAACAGCTATCATACCAGTATTCAATGCGCTCCATTTGAAGCACTTTATGGACGCAAGTGTAGATCACCTGTCTGTTGGTCAGAGGTAGGTGAAAATCGAATCATAGGCCCAGAACTTATTCAAGAAACAACTGATAAGATCGCACTTATTCAAGAACGAATTAAAGCTGCTCGCGATCGACAAAAGAGTTATGCTGATAATCGTCGTAGACCCTTGGAATTTCAAATCGGTGATTTAGTAATGTTGAAAGTTTCACCATGGAAAGGCATCTTCAGATTTGGGAAAAGAGGTAAACTTTCACCAAGATTTGTAGGACCATTCAAGATTCTTGAACGAATTGGATCAGTGGCCTACAGACTTGAATTACCTCCGGAACTCGGTAACATTCATGATGTTTTCCATATATCAAATCTGAAGAAGTGCTTAGTTGATGAATCTTTGATCGTACCTATGAAAGAGATTCAAATTGATGAGAAACTTCAGTTCAGGGAAGAACCAGTTGAAGTAATGGATCGAGAAGTGAAGATACTTAAACGTAGTCGCATACCTATTGTAAAAATTCGGTGGAAATCACAGCGTGGACCAGAATATACGTGGGAACGCGAAGATCAGATGAAACTGAAATACCCACACTTATTTTCATGATCAATTGTTATCCGATAAGTCTTCCGTAAATTTCGGGACGAAATTTTTCTAACAGGAGGAGACTGTGATAACCAGGTATTAAGAATTACGTCAGCAACGTATCAAGAACATTTGATCGTGTTTAAAATCCACGTTGAATTGGTCGCCGAAATTAATATGGGATGATAGTATGCGAAAAATGATGAACGTGGGCGAAAACGGTGCGCGAAACGGAATTACGGATTGTCCGGAATCGCGAAACGAAGTTGTCGTCGAAAAACGGGCAAAATTACCCTGGGGCGGTACGCCCCAGGTCAAGTGACAATTCCAGGCGATGCGCGCGGGTGTCGAAAGTTTCTAGAAGGCCGGGAAGGGCCGTGCGGTATGCCTGGCATGGCTGCGGGTCGCCAGGCGATGCGCCTGGGGTCCAGATCAGCGGCCACTTGCATAAAAATCAAGATTTCTCATTCTTATCTCATTTTCATCATCCTCACGACGCCAGCCACCATCACCTACGAAAAATCTTCATCAAATCCATCAAATCTTTGTTTCGAAGCCTCCGGGACGTTTAGATCGCATCCAGAGACGTTAAAACAAGTTCAGATCATCTTTGTATCCGCAGAACTTCTTCAGATTAGGTAATGGTTCATTTTAAATCTTCTGGTTTGATTATGAATGATTAAATCTTAGTTTTGAACGTAATGATATAGTTAGGGTTGTTGATTATTGCCTAGATGATGGCTAGGATTGATTTTGAATGACAAACTCGAACTGTTAACGGATAAATCCTTGTTTTGAGCCGTTGTAATGCCCGGTTTGCATGGAATCATAACAATGGTTATAATGGTTTAAACCATTTGGTTGTGACTATGTATGTGATTAGTTTGATTAATCTTTAACATGCAACGTGAAAGTTGGGTGTTTTAAACTAATCACAATCATTAACATACTTATTGGAACGAGTATCTAATGTTTCTGATAACAGTCAGATTAGTATGTTAAACATGGTTATTAAACCTATTCTAATACTACATTGTGATATTTCATGATATTCGGGTAATCAATAACAAGGACTAATCATTCCTAAGCCATTAAACTGTCTAGAAACTGCTGTAGCATTATAATCAACAACATTAACTATTTGGTTAATCTGACATCATACTGATTAATCAAGAGTGTCATCAACCTAGTATTGGGAATCTGAATCAGTGTAGGTTCCTACATTATCATACATTGTATGATATGCTATTAAGATAATCATTAAAAGATCTTATATTGGTTTGATGACTATTAAGACAATGTCTTTGACATTGAACGTTCAAGAAGATTTAATCAGTAAGTTAAAACATTAATAACATCTTAAACATAAAATATTGCAGAATTATATTATTAGCACCAGTTGCGAGTGTTCTTACTCCTTTGAGACATCAAGTGAGTTTCGTACAACCCCTTTTCTTTTTAATGTTTTATAAACATCGGGGTAATACTGCAAACTGTTTTCTGAACATATGATATGCATCACTGATATCTGTGTGATTTCATGTGACTTTTTGTGTGATTTTATGGGATTTTGCCGTTAGTATCTCTATCACAGTATCAAAAGTCCTCATCTCTTGAACTGTATCTAGTGAACCCATGTGGGGCCGAACAGGAATCATTGATAGTACTATTGGCTGACAACCCATTCGCTGGGAGGATTGCATCTCCCCTGGTGTGAATGTTTGATACCTGGTTACGAAACGCTTTCTTAATGTTAGTGATAGACATTAAGATTATGAGGCATTAAGATATTTACCGACGGGTAGTATCTTCGTGAACGAACAACTGTCCGAAAGGAACTAGATACGGGTCCCATGGTTATCATGAACTGAAACTTTGAGAACATACTTATCATATCATATTGTTTTTAAATTAAACTGTTGAACTCACCAGCTTTGTGCTGACGTTTCAAACTTAACATTTTTGCAGGACAACGGTGACGATTTGGTGAGGATGCACTTCACTTAGTAGAACTTTAATGTATCAGATTGTGTAATAAACTTAGCTGTTAAGTTGATGTTTTTGCGAAACCCTTGTAATATATTTATTTTAAGTTAATCTGTGTGCTGTGTTATCGGTTCAAGTAAGTCACACCTCATCTCTGAGACATCACCACTATGCTTCCGCAACCAAAAGAATGAGACGTATGACATCATCTCAGGTGACGAGAGGTGGGGGTGTGACAGTAGTGGCCACTACGAGACGTATGGGTGGCGGCTGGGGTAGTGAATTAAAATTTTGGGGAGTGTGGGTCGATAACTCCTCCCTTAAAGATTCAATTCAAATAAGTTTGAGTAGGGGTGTTCACGGTCCGGTTTTTATGGTTTTCTGGTGTAACCGCAACCGAACCGTGAACAACGATTTTTGAACAATAAAAAACAAAACCAAACCGTTTAAAATAAAAACCGAACCAAACCGAACCGTTATCAAGGGTATGGTTTCGGTTTGGTTTACAGTTTGGGTTTTTGATTCCGTTAAAAATAAAATCGAATCAAATATTAAAATTATTTATAAATATCAAAATTAAATTAAATGTTTAAATTATTTTGTTAATATTGAAAAATGTATAAATAGGAAAAATGAAAATATCCACGTGATGTTGGGAGTGGTTTTCAAACCCATGACTTTGTATTTTAAAATATTTAACAAATACCAACGGATCTATAGCCCGAAAAATGTTATCTCATTCTAAACTACTCTAAACTAATTACATCATTGTATATATATGTTAGAACCCATGACCGGGCATAATTGGTGCACCACCTACACCAATATGCCCGGTCCATTAATATCGAGCCGAGTTTTTTTCGAACGAGTCTCGATTCGCGAGCTTTTTAAACAGCCCTATCGTAGAAGGTTCAATAAAGTCTTGTTTTTATACATTTTCATATATCTTTTACTCAAAACCGTTTTTAAGTCTACCTTAGAAAATGTTTTCATGTTTATTAGCGTCTATTTTTGTAAGAATCTTTTTACTTACCATTTGCTCTTTTTTATTTAGATCTAAATACACAATCATAACTTCATAAAAACTTTTTTCTTTCCTTATAAGCTTAAAAGATCAAAATCCAGAAGACAAGAATCAAGTATATCTAGAAACAGAAATCGTCTGAAGAATTTTGATGAAACAAACGAGGAATACTCAAAATAAAATAAATAAATAAATAAAATAAATAACTCATAATTAAGCTTACGAAGTTAAAAGATATTGAAAGCCTTAATTTGATCAACCAAATAAAATATAAATTTTGTGAATTTATCGTTTTTACCAGCCAAATTTAATTGATTCAAAGCTTTACAAATCAAACATAATATAAATTTTTAATAGAATCAATTTTATTTCCTTCAGACTGTCATTCATTTAAAATATTTCAATTCTTTGAGAAACACTGAGTGGAACAAACACTGGGTGTTGAGTTTTGACAGAATCTTCAAATAATAAGTTGAGAATATATAAAGTAAATTGTTGTAACACACTTTTTTGTGCGTGTATGAATTGTATCATATAAAAAGTTGATCTTAAAGAGAAAACATTTAAATCTTATATATATAGGTTGTTCATTTGTAATCTTGAAACTAAATATGTGGTACACATTAATTCATATTAAAATTGATTTTTTTTATTCAAACTCCATTTTTTATTCAAATATAATGTGAACCACGTATTTATTTTAAAGATTTTAAATGAACGGTTTATTTAGGGTTTACAAGTTTTCTCTTTAAAATCGGGTTTTCATAGGATCCGGTATATATATAGGCATAGAGATTGTATCATTTGAATCATTTGATAATCCAATCTTAGATAGAAAACCTTTAAACCCTTTCATAATCACTTATTTATAATTAGAACAAAAAATATGTGATGCACGTTAAATCATATTAATTAAAGTTAATTATTTTATTTTAAACCTTATATTTTATATGATCTAATGTGGACTACACTTTTTTTGTCATGATTAAAAATGAGTGGCTACAAAACGTTTACGGGTTATTTCTTTAGTACCACGTTATCACATGATAGAAATGATTTTCGTAACTATAGTTTATAGACAAGAGAGTAGAACAAGTAAAATATAGTGGGTCTCTGTATGCATATATGTAAAATTCATAACTTAATTACAAGAAAGGCTAGATGTGCTCATTCTGTAGTGTCACTACTCCACGCCTTTAGAGGCTCATGTAGATGAAACATTTTTAATTATTTCTATAGGTAGAAACCCCAGTTTGTTTCATATATAAAAAAAAAAATTTGACACATCTTGTTTTCATGTATTTTGATAGTTTTACATTTAAATGTTTGAATCAATCTCATGATTTGTATAGGAATAGAATTTTTTGAACACCTTGTATAGAATAGAATGAGTTGAGACAAAAGATTGAGAGAATAGAAGGGGTGACAGATAGAGGGTGAGCACACATCGTTTCAAGCATGTAAAACTCATAACTTGCAAGAAAGACCATGTGTGCTCACTCTCTTCTGTCACCGCTTTTTTACCTTTATAGTTTCATGATGATGTGTAGACAGAACATTCTTATTTCTTGTTTGTTTCCATAGATGGAAACCCTAGTTTGTAGGAAGCTTTCCTGAATGAGATAAAGCATGTAGTAACAATATTTGGTTAGAGGTGCTTCAATTCTTTGCCATCACAGGAACATGCATTATATTGTGCATGATTTGATGTGTTAGTAACTAGAGGTTAGTGGCCTTTATATAGACTTTTCAAAGTTACATTCCATATACACACCCTTCATGATAAATTTAACTTTATCTATAGTATTCTTCCTCTCCATTCCAAGAATATTTATCATCTTTATTCAAGAGTTAGTATATATTTTCTTTTTATTATTAACATTTCTTCATATCAAGCCTTTTCATGATATGGTAATTAGTATTAAAGTATATATATATAGATGACTTATTGTAGAACAAGCAAGATGGTTTATATATCATACAAATATGTTATTAACAAATGATGTGTTTGTTGATCATACTAGAGAACATCTTGATTACTATATATGCTATAATATCTATAAATTCCTATAATATCTATAAATTATCTTATTAAAACAATATGATTATCCATAATTACACTCACAATAAATAATATGATAACATAAAAAATTTAGAGTTGAAGAAAATGATGCATGTGATGATGTGTGTATGGTAATGGCCAATGGGTGCAAGGTTCCTCATCTTTAAGCTAAAGAATGAAGTAAAAAATGATAGCGGAATATGGTGATGAAAGAAACAATCAATCAAAACCCAACACACCCTCATTCCCACCAAGTGTCATGGGCAGCAAAGCAACATAAAGTATATATGCATTATGCTTTATCTTAATATTGCACTATTAGTACTAAAGTGGTCAACGAACATATTTGATATAGACATTGTCTTTTAAAAAGGTGCCTTTATTTTCAATTCAAGAGATTGATAGAATAATATAGAATAGTTTATAAAGACTAAAACTAAAATAAATTTGTAGTTATTTAAAGAATAATGCAATATTAATGATGCTAAAACTTAGTTAAAAAAAAGCTTTGATGAGAGATGATCTATGTATCTACTTTATGGGCACACAGTACTTTAAAGTACAAATGCAATTAATCAGATGAATAATCAAGTCCATTAATCATTGAGATCATAAAGGTGTATTTAACCTTAATTAAGGCTCAAATCATTATCATAATGCTTGTTCCAAAAGATACCTTAATTTCATGTTGATCACAACATTTAGATCATATTAGCAGTGATCAACTTTATGCTTTTGAAAGCATTATCCAATCACTTATCTAAAGGTCAGAAGATTTGGGTTAATCACAAGTTTGCAAAAGGCATAAAGATACAAGAACCCACAATGATGATATGCCCTAATGGGTGCCCTACTGCAACTTTCTTTTCTTCTTAATTGACCTTAATGCATGGTGGATGGAACCCCTTTTTGCCATATTCTCACCCAATCATGATCTCATTTACGACCATAATGCAGCATGTTCGACGTGTAGTTTCCGAAGTGCTCCACTTGATCTGGGAATTATCTTTATCTTGCTATATGCACCCCAACCATAAAATTATATATACGAGAATCTAATATTTTGTTCTTCATTGTGTTGTTTTTTGGTAGATTTAGTTCCACGCTGATTGGTTTATGATAGAAAATTACTCGAACAAAAGATATTCTGTTAAGTTTAAACATAAATAATCTATTTTTACTTTATAATAAAAGAAAATAAATTGCTTATCTGTTAAGTTCACATTCAATCTCTCCTGTTATAATGCTAGTCTCTGTTACGTTCTTCATTTAAACCTACTTACAAATCCTAAGTCCCCATTCCACGCGTTCAATGATTTAAGGTTTATCTTTGGAGTGATTTGCATTTTGCAGAAGTGATCCAAGTCAACTCGATTTTTTTATTGAGCCAAAAAGTCGAGCTTGAGCAAGGCTTGTAAAAAGATAGCGCACTAATTACGCCACGAGCCGAATTGATCACAAGCCAACTTGTTTTGTTTTCTTTACACCCACCCACACACAAGTTTAAAATTTGTATCATCAAACACCTCTACAAACAAGCTTTTTTCAAGTAGAGAGTTTTTAAGAGAACCTTAACCGTGAGTTTTTTTTTAATAGCCCTACTTCATACCTACTATATAGGTTAGCGTTGACTATGCTAATTGATTTAATAATTAGGAGATGTGATTTGATAATGTTTCTTTTGTAATTCTTTCATTAAAACAAAATATCTCATAGGTTTTCATATTTTGTATAGTATGAGAATTTTAGTCTTTATATTTTATAGTTCTCTTCCCTTTTTCTCATTCTCATATCCCTCAAAAAAATTATTGTGTGTAAATGGTTTTATTTATGTTTCTCTTGTTGTTATGATTGTGCAAGTACAATATCCCTAGCTCTAGTCATATGTACTTGTGTCACCATAATTCATGTTGGTTTTATTTATTTTTCTTGTAAAATTTATTTGGACTTTGAAAGGATACGATTGGCAACTTAAGCAACTCCCAATAAAAGAGACATTTCAATTGAAGACTTTGCCTTGAAACTTAATGGGTATTAGAAAATGTCTTAATTAATTATGTTCCTAACAAATATATTCACAATCAAGTAATATTCTAATCTTGCAACCTAAAACTGATGAACAAAACAAGAATGATGATGCTGGTTGTGAATGTTTGGACGTTTTCGAGTCAATATAGGTACAACATTCGTTCTGGTATACAGAGCCATAGAGGCCAAGAAGGCTAAAATCAACCCATTGAAAACCAAAGGACGAATTAAAATAAAAGTAATTAAAGATGTTATGATTTCATACGAATGCATAGGATTGAGTCGCAGATTCGGTAACACGACATGACATGGTCACAAGACTTTAAAATGTTTCGCATTGAGCCGGGGGTCTCTCACGAAGCAGTCTCTCTACCAAATTGTAGGAGTAAAGTATATATTCATCTCTCCTCCCAGACCTCACAAAATGAGATTACACTGGGTGCATGTTGTTGTTGTATGTTTTATGTCTAAAACAGGTTAACATGTTAAGACATGCATGTTTTCAGTCTAAATAAATGTAATATATAAAATAAATAATATAACAAAATAGGTGGGTAGTTGAATACCTTCAAAACTTTCTAGTTCTCATCTTAGTTTCTTAACAAGTTCCTTAACGAATCATTTATATATAGTGTTAAATATTAACAGATGGGTCATTTCGTATTGACTAATTTTAAACAATTAAGTCGTGTTCGTGTTTGGAAAACAGACACGATAATTTTTCATGCCGTGTTTGTGTCTACCTACTCTGTGTTTTGTGTTTTCACGTGTCGTTTCTTATCGTCTCATGTTAAACCCATTATATCAGCCATACTAATGTCCTAAGCAAACGGAAGAGATATTGAATTTGTTTAATTAACTAAGAGAATGAGGTGACTTTGCTTAATTTGATGAAGAAATAAGCTATATTAGGATTAAGGGGAGAATAAATGATATGAATTTCACATTTCACATGTAAAATCAATTGAGTTGGAGAAGAGAGAGAAGAGGGTTTGATTTGAATCATTAGAATTGAAGGATCATGGCAATCTAATCATATATCTCCTACGGTATTTTTATTTTATTTTATTATTTTTTTTCCTTTATTGTTAATTAAAGTGTACCAATGATCCTTATCTCAAGTAGTTGACGGGAGGTACCCTGTGACTTCAATATTGGGGAGGTCACGGGTTCAAGTCCTGACATGGACAAAATATATAGGGGTTCCATGCTGGGCTAGGGGGTTTTATCTCACCTATGGTGGGTTTCCTCCTATTGGGTGTGGATATGATCAGGTGGGTCTATGATCCGTCAGTGATCCAAATTGCCGTTCAAAAAAAAAAATTAAAGTGTTAAAGTTGATTTGGGTTTTGGAGTTTGGAGTTTAATTATAAGACTTATTTAGAAATTAATTATTTATTATAATTAGGATTAAATTTTAGATTATTTTGTATTTTATTATTAATAAAAGCATATAGATCGTCGTGACTTGTTTTATCACAAAGTAATTACACGAGAGTTTTATTGTGTTCCTTGGAGTTTTCATCTAATGGTGCCGACATACTACATGTATTGTTTCTGTGATTTAATTTTGTATCTAATTTCTTGATAGATCTCTTATTATTTTAGCATAATTTCACCACGGATCAAAATAAATATTTGTTCAATTCGTTCACTAATTAATGATGATCATTGTACCATAACTTAGGGCTAGATAATTGTTCTCTTTTTCTTCGGTTAGAGACGCATGCTTAATTATAATTAAACAAACTAATAAAAAAATGTACCCAGTTAAGTTTCACAAATCAGTAGGGATCGTAAAGGATAAGATGAGAACAAACATTACTCCTCCTGTTATTCTGACTTAGAGAGACCATTGCTTATAATTAACAATCTCACAAATACATGCATACCAACATATATAGATATGTCTAGTAGTGTTGTATGACCTTTAAACTTCATTCACAGTACCCACCTCACATATAGATTAGAGACTGATCATCTATAAACAAATCTAAATAATAAACTCAAAACATGAAAATTTAGCAACTCATCAAAGATGATATGAATCAACCAAAAGCCCTTAAATTAAAGAAGTTTCAATCTGGTCTGCACTCAATCTGATTTGCAGCCACCAGTCACCTGAAAACCCTCAACTTGATGAAGCCAGACAAGCCAAATGATATCGAGACAAAACAAGCCAATATGCACCGTGTGAGCCCCAAATTTCTTGAAAACCTGCACCATCACAACATATATGTATACCACTTTCTGATCGACCAGCTGACTACTGATAGTATTCCCTGTGGATGCATATACATACATACACACACACACATATATATACACACACACATGCATATACCATGAGACAAAGAAATGAATCATATTCACCAAGTTACCATAGCTTGTTAGATCACACATTTACTCTTTCAATGGTGGTACACCTTACCTCTTTGGGAAAGATCCACCCAGACAACTAATTTAGCATGTTAAAAGTAAAGAATTACCATATATAGACACAAATTAACATTCTGTATAACAATTAGTCCTAAGTTCCTTACTAAGATTTAATTTATGTTTCCTTGCTAATAATAAAGATGGATCGAAACTGATAAAGAGAGTGGGGATGACAGATAGAGAGTGAGCACACATAGCTTCATACATAACTAACATTATTTGCATGAAGACCATGGGTGCTCACTCTCTTCTGTCACCACCCGTTACCTTTATAGCTTATTTATTCAGCCATATATGTCTCCAATGAGCTAGACATCGTGATGGTAACATGGTGCACCATCTAATTAACCAAATTGTGGTGACCGTTCGAATCTCGTACGAGGCAGGCTGTAGCGATCGTAGAAATAATTCTAGGTGTTTGTGTTAAAAAAAAAAAGCAAAAGAATTCAACCATATATATACATGTCAAATGCAAAAGAAAGATTATGCATATTGATTTGTGGAGGCACTATTTCATTGTGTTGGAATGCACAAGAATTAGTGATTTACCTTTGAAAAATAGGGGATTGAGTATGACATCCTTATATAGACTATTAAAAGGTGAACTCCATACCCTTGGGAATAAATGTGGGATTATCTTATTAATTATTCTTTTATTTTTATAGAATATAATATATATGTTTTTGTTTCGCACATCAATTATTATACTTTTGAGATAAGAGAGGGAGGTGATAATACATTAAATGATTTATTTTTCGATTCTTTATGTGTTCCATAAATGATAACTAACAACAAACTCATTAATGTACAATTGGTGTTACCAATGTCTTGTAGATGTAAATCTCTTCAAACCAACCAATGAATATTTTTCACCCTTTATCATCTCTGCCACTTTTCATGTCTTCTTCTCGTGATGGCTGAGCGTCTCTCAGGTTGTATTTATACCTTGCTAATTTACACACACACATACACACACACTATACACATACATACATAGAAATGAGAACTTAAAATAACCATTTTTATCTCAATCACTAAATCAAGATAACACATCAAGATCAATCTGAATTATTTGAATTATAGTCTAAAAGTTAAACCATAAAATCTAAACCCAAAAGTTAAACTTAAAAGTTAAGATTGTAGAGTTCAATAGGCCGGTTCTAACGCTGCTAAAATGAGTTTATTTGAAGTTTGTTTGAGCTGGTTATGAGTGGCTAAAATTTCTTCTAAATAGTTTTACAAATTAAACATTTTTACTACAACCCACACTACACACACACACATACATATACAAGGATTATATCATGTGAAAAAACTCAATCTTAGAAAAGAACCCTTGAATCATATCTGGGTTATCTATTTGAAATTTTCAAAATAAATATGTGATGCGCATTAAAATTAATTAAAAAAATTAGGTTTAGAATAAAAAAATATATTAAATTGTACCACACATTTATTTTTCAAATTTCAAATTGATAGTTCCAATAGAGTTAAAGGGTTTTTCTATAAAATCGGGTTTTATAACTTTTCTTTAAAACTTTTATTTTTTCAAAAACCAAAAGTTTTTTAAACAACGAAATATTTGAAAATATTATATATAAAAATATCATTTTATTCAAGTTTGTACCATGACTTTTGACAATCACTCCTTCAACATCGATCTGATTCACGCCATGAAACCTATTAGCTTTGACGTAGTTGTGAGCATGGACTAACTATCTAGAAATCATGTTGAAATCATCTCTTATGAGAAAGTTTTCCACATCCCTCATATGGCACTTTAAAGATCAAACGAGAAAGACCCATATTGAGCCTTAGACTCCTATCCTATGTGAAGGCTTGTAGCAATTAAGAGAAAGAACACTTGGATTTCTTAACAAACATAGTGGAAAATAAGAAAGAAAAAAGAAAGATTCAAGACTTTATCATTAGAGAATTTCCAAAGGTTTTTCCTGCCGATTTTTTAAAACTTACCCCCACAAGTACAAGAAAATTTAGCCTATGGATGAATCGGAAGTATAGAATTTCCAAAGGTTTTTCGTAACGATTTTTTCCTGACTACTTGCCTTGACAAATCCTATCTCCCACTAGTACAAGAAGAATCAGAAGGGTAGATTTAGCATCCAGAAGGAACAAATAACTAATGAATACTTCCAAAGAGTAATTTATCCTTCCTATGGCCAGATAGAAGACAAAGCTTCTGAAGATAGATGAATATCAGAAGACATCCAAGCTACAATGATCAATATCTGACGAATGTTCTTCCGAATATTAATGAATACGAAAGACATCCAAGATGCAATGATTAGTCAGTATCTGACTAATGTTCCTTCAAGAAAAGCTTACGATGCACAAAAGCTTTTGAAGCCACAATTGCTTACAGAAAGCACAACAACTTCTGATACAAAGACTTCCGATGACTATTAACTGCCGATGCTGAAATTTAATAAAGGAAAGTTGCAGAGTTGATTTTCACTATTAGAACTTAATCAAAAGATGTTCTTCTGAAACTAAGCAACCAACTTATAACTCTCAAATCAGCAAATGATTCTCTGAAGACAATCTCAATAATTTCTTTTGTTATCTAGGTAATTAATGTAAAAGTCAATTAAGTCATTTCTATTAAGTGTAATTAATATGGGTTGTCATGTCAATCCATAACAATATTCTAAAAAAATAAACTTAATTTTGTTTCTAGTTTTTGTCCAGCTTAGTATTCCTATGAGAATACAATTGTAGCTTTTAGAATATAATCTCTCGATGTAACCCGGTAAGGGCAGTGGATTTGTTAAAGTCTTGTACACTTTGCAAACTTAAGAGAAAAATCCTTTAAGCTTGAAGCAATTATATGTATTCTTAATTATTTTTGTCTAAGTGTTTGTGAGATCATGCTGATAGACTATTCAATCTATCTGCCTGCAAGAAAAAAAAACTTTGTTAAGTGTTGTTCCAAATGTTCAACCTGATCCTACACGACGGATGCATCCGACCAAGTGTCTCGCCTTGTGGAGCTACAATTATATTTATTGAAAAGAAAGATAGATCATTTCGCATGTATATCGACTACATAGAAGTATCGAATTGAACAAGCTGACTTTCAAGAGCAAAGTACCCACTACCAAAAATTGAGACTTATTCGACAAACTAAAAGGAGTAATTGTTTCCCAAAGATTGATCTTCAATATGATTACCATCAACTCAGAATTCAAGAAAAAATATCCCAAAACAACATTTTGAACTCGATATGGGCATTATGATTCTTGGTTATACTCTTTTGATTAACAAATAACCGACCCCGCTACCAAGAAAAACATTCAACAAGGCCCATTTAAGAACAAGCTAGGACTCGTCCATTTTTATTTTTCTTGATTTTGTAATTGATTTCTGAGTTTGAATCTTGACGACAGGGTTCATGAATCTAATGACTAGGTTCTACGAACCACATTTGGATCAATTTTTCATCATTTTCACTGATGATATGTTAATATATTTTAAAAAACCAATGCAAAACACGAGCATCACCTCCAGAGGACTATAAATTTCAAAAAAGAACAACTCTATGTCATACTCTTCAAATGCTAATTCAGGGTAAGCGGAGTTCAATTTTTGGGTCATGTCATCATCAATGACAAGGGGATACATGTAGACCCCTCTAATATTGAAGCTTTCAAGAACTCATCATGGATGAAGCTAACAAATCCTGATACTCAATTCATCTTGTTGTCGTTAAAATGTACCAAGACCTCATAGAAGTTTATTGGTGACCCATATTAAGTGAAGGCGTTGCTTTGCATGTTCAAAATGTTTCACTAGATTGAAAGTCAAAGTTGAAGTTTAAGTTCAAGAATCAAAGTGAGATTCATAACCCTTTCCTTTTACAATTTGCAAATTGTAAGGTGAAAAACATGTATCAAGAACAATATATTTTGTAACTCATGCAAAGTTTTCAAATATTGGTAAACATATGAATTTTACAAGCTGCAAACATTTGTCACACAAAGTCTACTACAATTTTCATAATCATTAGTTTGCTAAGCCTACACTAACATTGGTATATATCTATTGGTTTGACAAATCATTTGATCCCAAACAGGTAGACAAATGTTTGAAACTATAACATGTAACAACATTTAATGCCTCCGTAACAAGTAGTCAAACACATGGAAGCACACACCATTAGGTTTGTTTGATGATCAACCTAACTGAATTTATATACCGGTATGTATAAAAACTGTTTATGAATTGAATTGTTGCATTTACATTATAAAACTCATATCTCTATTTCAATTTTTAAGCTGTCACATTTTCGACATGCTTAAAATTAGGGGTGTGCACGGTGCGGTTATGGCCAATTTCAAAACCATAACCGCATGTGCGGTTAATGACATTTCTAAAACCATAACCGAACCGCAATATGCGGTTAACCGCACTTCGGTTAACCGCCGGTTTCGGTTAATTTCGGTTAAATCGGTTAATTAACCATTCTATTATAACCTAAAATAATAAATTTAAAATAATTTGTATTTTTGTCGAGTGTAGTCCAATTTTAATATATCAAGTCATCTCATAGCCGAACTTGTCCTTTTATAGTGAGTTTTCATTACATGTTTATTTTTTCATCGATGTGCTACTTCGGTTGTTTGTGGTGATAATGAGTTTAGGGAACGGTGATCAGTAAGATTAATAAACTGTTATGATTAAGGTGTATTTTACTATATATAAAGTGAAACAGATAGCATCTACTGTGTTAATATGATTAATATCATGAAGAACATCATATGTTTTAAAGAATTATATAATAATTAATAATAATAATAATAGTAATAGTAATAATAATAGTAATAGTAATAATAATATATAACAATCGGTTCGGTTCGGTTAATGCGGTTAATTTATACATCAAAACCAAAACCGAACCGCAATGTGCAGTTAATCGATTATGCTTAACCAAACCGTCGGTTAATTGTTCGGTTCGGTTAAATCGGTTCGGTTAAGTCGGTTAATTCGGTTACGATTCGGTTAATTCGGTTATTTGCTCACCCCTACTTAAAATTAACAAGTTGGGATTGAATGCATGCACTTACTCTATGGTCAAGACTAGACCTAGTTAATTTAAAATTAGTAGATTTATGTTTCAATGAATCATGAACAAATTGTTAAATACCAATGAGGCATTGTCTCTCAATGGTACCCCAAGATTCTTCCAAATGGGAGGTCTTGGGTTCAAATCCCCCCCACAGCGAAAAAGGGGTCTGAGGGG
This sequence comes from Mikania micrantha, assembly GCA_009363875.1. Taxonomy (NCBI): domain Eukaryota; kingdom Viridiplantae; phylum Streptophyta; class Magnoliopsida; order Asterales; family Asteraceae; genus Mikania; species Mikania micrantha. Next base: position 67,755,852 of record CM018698.1, read on the forward strand.
GGTCAGGGGGTTTTACCGGTGTGGTTTCCTCCTGGGGTGGTTGTGGTGGCTCATGGGAGGTCTAGGTAACTAGACCTTGGTGACATGGCCTGGAAACAGTGGGTTCACACGATTGAGACCTTCGCCGTTAAAAAAAAAAACAAATTGTTAAATAATATGTTGATTTTATATTGCATTACTATTTCTTATTATATGTGCTTTCATACTATTATCCTTATCATTATTCTACATATGCTTTCATACTATAATCCTCATCACTTCTGGCGTTTACGTCAAAATTCGAGCTTAATAGTGTGTGACACAATTGAACTTTATATTATACGTACATTTTAGAGATGATTCTTCTCTTTTGCTTGATGTCAAAAAAAAAAACAAAAAAAAAAAGAAAAGAAAAGAAAAGCGTAACATCGATTATTAATAGTTTTATATTAAAATGTGTCTAGACAGTGACGGATGTATATAATTCGTCTTGAAGGCAAAACGTAATCGAAGCCACTAATTAAAATGGTTCAAATATCTCAAAAATAGACCGTTAAACGGGCGTGATAATTTATTAGACTAAAAATACTAAAATTAATAGTAACAAAAAAATAATACAGTTAATGTCTTCACAACATGTATAGCTAGTTTAACTATGAGTAGTTTTTTTTTTTTTATCTATGTAGTGTTTAAATCTTTTTTTTATAAAACTTTTACAGCCCTTAGCACATTTAAATAAAAAAAACGTTTATTATTTGTTTAACCAAGTCTTTATATTGGTATCATTCACAAGCCATATTTATTGCTAAATCAGTAAGACTATAAAAAAAAATACTATGATCACTCTTCTATTTTTTTTTTATTATTATTTTAAGTATAGAAAATATATTATTATTATTATTAACATGTTAATATACCAATAACTTATCTCTTAATTTATAACTTGAAATTGGTTAATTGATTTATTGAGAAAAAATCAAACAAACTAATTCATATATAGTTTTATACATATTCAACATTAATAATTCACAATTGAGCACCCTAGCAAACGACAAATAAAATATATTTGATATGTTATTCTTTTCAATTCTTTTTTATGAGATTTTTCTTTTATAACTTACAAGTAGGGCTCCAATTATATTCAAAAGAGGCAAGAACACTCAAACATGAATGAAGCCCTTCTTTCTATTGGACCAAGAATAAATCCCCCCGTGTTTCTAAGACAATTAAAAACGCTTGTGCTTCGTAGCTTTGTTGCGGCTCACTCATTTGATTTATTTAAATAAGATACTAAAAATAATTTATATAAATTATAAACCCAAATTGTAACATCTTAGGGGAGTAGACTTTTTTAGACATAGAGGGTAGGGGTGTAAACGAACCAAGGCAGCTCGTGAAATGTTCGGGATCGGATCGGTAAAAAGCTCGAACGAGCCGAGCCTTAACGAGCCGAGCCTTAACGAGCCCGAGCCCGGGCCCGAGCCCGAGCTCGAGCCCAAAAGTGTGGCTCGTTTATTTATCGAGCCCGAGCTCGAGCTTTACATATCGAGCTCGAGGCGGCTCGTGAGCCTTAACGAGCTTTTTGAATATATAATTTTTATTTATTATATTAAGTGTTTATTTATAAAATTAATTATTTTTATATATAAAATTATGATAAATATATTTAAATTAAATATTTTATGTTAAAATTTGAAAATATAATTATAAATATAATTAAATTAGTAATTAAAGTAAATAAATTAAATAAATAAAATCTAAACGAGCCGACCCAAGCCAAGCTCGAACCTAAAAATTTTATAACGAGCCGAGCTCGAGCTCGGGCCTGAATTAATTTAAACAAGCCGAGCTTGAGATCGGCTCGCCTCGTTTACATCGGAAGAACACATCACTTCATGCATATAAAATTTAGAAGAAAGACAACGGGTGTTCCCCTTTTTCTTTTTCTAGATGAAAGGTTCTTGTTTCTTGTTTGCTTCCGTATAAAGAAACTCTAATTTCTAGAGAGGTTTCCTTAATTAGAAGGAGCATGCGGTAAATATATTTGTCTGGTAGTACTCATGTACCATCACCATGGAATACATTATTCTGTGCAAAATTTGATAGTAACTAGAGGATAGATCTATAGCTTTATGTATCGACTCTTTAAAATTACTTTCCATGCATGTTCACCTAAAAATTTCATTTTGACTAAAAAAGATTTTTAAAAACATGAAACCAGAACAAATTCCGAATAAACTTATTTTGCATTAATGGAACCGTCTTGTCAAACCTTAAACCCCGAATGTTATACCCCAAAACATAAATCATAATACTAATACCTAAACTTTAAACCAAACATTAAAGCCTAAACACAAAAGTTAAAAGTTAAAATCAAGCCCTAAAACCTAAACTTTTTAGCTAAACGTTAAAGTTATAACTTAAAAGCTAATACTGTAAAAGCTCAACGATACGGTTCCAATGCTATCGAAATGAACTCAAACGGAGTTCATTTGAGTCGGTTTTGAAAATTCTTTTCAGTATTCTTAGCCAACATCCAGTTTATATATGACAAAGGGTTATTTTTTAAGAAGGATGTGAAGGATTATGGCCCTTATTCAAATTAATCAATGGTTAAAATATTATGATCCTCATTTTTCATTAAAAACTTATGCGAAATAAAGTTGGAAGAATAAAAAGTGAATAAACTACATTGTTGACTTTTTTATGTGTAAATCAATTTACATCATATATGATAGTGTTAAGTTGCTCATTTAAATATTTTAAGTTGAATCATAAGGTTTATCTGTTATGACTTTCCTCCTAAAAGGTAGTGTTAAGGTGCTTATTTAAATAGTGATTCACAGTATTAGTTGTTCAATATATATATATATATATATATATATATATATAATCAAGATCATGATGGTGGTAAGTTAAGGCTCAAATCATTATGATCATGACTCATGAGTATTCCAAATCTTTATATCTGTTTAAAAAAATATGTATCTGTATTTGAATCCGAAATATTCAAAATTCGAACCCGAATTATCCAAGATTTCGGATATATGGAAATTCAGATTTTGATACCTAGCTATTTTGAAAATTTAAGGATAGTTCAGATATCTGATATCCAAAATAACTTTTTTCGGATACTTTTTTGATATTTTGGATAATTTTTCGCATATTAGCATATCTTTTCGGGTATTTCGAATATTTTTTGGATAATTTTTGTATATTTCAGATAACTTTCCGATTATTTTTCGGATATCCAAAATATATTTTTAAATTTTTTTTAACTTTTTCCTAATTTATGTATCTGAAATTTCAAATATCATGCATTCATATATATGAATTTCAGATATAGATTCAAATATTGAAATTAACTATCCGACAATAAACCAAGGGCTTTTAGCCTAATGGTTACCCCCTTGACTTCCCTATGGTAGGTCTTGGGTTCGAATCCGGGCTGAGGCATATTTGCTGAAGCAAGGTCAGGAGGTTTACCCAGTTGTGGGGTTCCTCCTGGGGTGGGCTCGGGCATACGCCCCAGAGCGTCAAATCCGAGGGGACGGTTGAAATCTCGTCTTGGGTGTCGTTGTACCAAGCCGTTCAAAAAAAAAAAACTATCCAACAATAAACACCCATAATTAATCATTAAGATTAAAATACGAGTGAAACTTTGTGCTTTTAAAAGGTTTACCTAACATCCTTAATAACGTAACTAAGATCAGGAATTAAGTGATCAGATAGTTAATTAAATGTTTGCAAAAACATAAAAAGATATAGATAGCAAGAATTCACAATCATATATAATAGAGGATAGTTTTTTTAACAAATCTATTATAATTTTAATCTAATTCAAATTAAATTGCATTATTACATGAGCTATACCGGACAATCTTGACCCATAACAAGATAAATGTGTAGATATGGGCAAACAATTAGTGCATTTTGATTTGAAATGGGTAGCAATATGCCATTGAATGGGTTGAGATGAGTAACACTTTAACACAATATGAGTAAAGATGGGTAACTTAAAATATATATAAATATAATTAATTCACGAGTAAAAATGATTAATAATATATTTGTTGAAAAAATCATGAAAAATTACTAAAATAAACTATATGTTTTATTACAACTCAGTTTAACTTAAAATAAGTTATATTTATAAAATCAACCCATTTAAATTCAAACTGATTTTGCTTAAAACTCATCGTAATCTGCATCCATCTTGACCCGCACCCATTGTAACCCGTTAACCAACCCGCCCATTTCGTCGTGTCTAACATGAGCTTAATCATCACCTCCTGTTCTAAAAGAGTCTCTACGTACTAAATAAGTTAAGTGGTGTTTGTTTTTCCCAAAAAGTCTGTGCAGACTCATATTTCTGCGTCACGCAGACTCATATTTCTGCGTCACGCAGACCACACGCAGGCATTGTCATCTGCAGATTGTTTGTTTTTTTCGAAAATGTTTCATTAAAAAAGGTCTGCATAAGCTCTTTATGGTGCAAATCTGGCCAAGCTACTTCTAAGATTTTTTAAGGTTAGTAGATACCACCCACCACCACTGACACACACCCTCCACCACCACCATCCAACACCATTGTCCACCACCAAAGTCGGACGTCACCACCACCATCGTCCATCACCACCATCGTCCATCGCCACTGTCAGCCACCCCCAACCCACCAGCAGTAGCACCACCACCATCTGTACAACACCATCAATTTATTTTAACAGTTCACAGACGTTAAAAAAAAACATCATTCTTCTTGCAGACTGATCGAAGAAATTTGGTTCACTTATTCTTATACAGATGTCTACAGTTATGTTCCGTAGAGTACATGCATTTTATCTTTTAAAAAACAAACAACACCTTAGTGTCATTAGTATTTGTAAAATAGAGGCTAATTAATGGGTAACCGGCCTACTACAACTTTCTAATTTTCTTCTTAATTGACTTAGTTAGTGGCAGATAAAATTCCTTTTGTAACATTCTCACCCAATATGAACACCCTTTTGGACATTATGCAGCATGTATGACGAGTAGCTTCCCATACCCCCCAATCATGTGATAAGGGAATGGTATATATTATCTTGCTACATGCACCCCAACCGTGAATTTTTTAATTTGAGATTCTAATTCTAATTATTATTTAATTATTTTTGTTATTTTGTTCTTTCGTATCCCCTTTTGTTGTGCTTTTGAGATATACTTTCCATTAAATTAGTTTGTTTTTCAAAATTTGTTTTAAAGTATAAATCTTCATACACAAATAATTACATCACTTTTGTAAGTTAGTGGCAAAGCATGTTATGGACAACGGCATCAAGTGACCCATACATTTTTTGTTTTTTATATTATAATAGCAATATCACGAAAAATGGGTTGACCTCATTGTTTATTGGCCAATTACTCCAATAAATTAAATACATGGTGAAATGAGACTATGAGAGATAAAATGGTATTTTGTTACATGGTAGGAATTGAATAGTCGTGGACTAATCATTTTTTTCTCAATATATGTATCATTAATTTTTAATTTTCAGTTGTATTTAACCTGACAATTTTCGATCGTGTCATGTGTTATTTAGTGTTAAATCAATATATTTTATTTGTGTGAGTGGTATTTGAGTGCAAAGAGAGTTTCGTAGGATGCAAAGGAAACTATTTGATTGATTGATTTGAGTTTTTATACGTGTTACTAAAAAGTTCGAATTCCCGGTTGACCTTGGTAATTTAGGAAACAATTTGGAGTTTAATTTGTTATCTATTGGCCATAATTGATGATTGAATCGTGCGGTAAAAAACATGTTGTAATCATGCAATGATTGTGTTGTAACGTGTTAAGATGAACTATAGAGGAGTCGAGTCAAGCAATGGGTTGTTAGATCGAACCTTGGTAGGTGAACGGGTAGGAAGATTGGGCTTTTGGAAAAATTCCCTCATGTGGTTAAGGCTTTGTTTGGGATTTCATTTGAAAACGACTTATTGACTGAAAAAGCCAATAAGTCAATAAGTTGTTTGCCAAATCCAAAAGGACTTTTAAAAATGATTTTTTGTAAAAGGGTAAGAAGTTGTTTTTCAAAAGATAAAAATTCTAACTTTTCAAAATGACTTATGACTTATTGACATAAAATTACAAATTTAACCCACTCTTTACCCTTTACCTAATAACATCAAATAGTGTCAATAAAAAAATGTACTTTTTGGTCATTTTGACAATTAATTTTGAAAAAACTAACTCATACACATTTTTAAAAAATTCATTTCAAAAAGTCATAAGTTAATAAGCACTTTTAACAAAAAGTCTTTTTCAGGTTAAATAAGCAATCCCAAACATGGCCTAAGTTTAACAAGTTAATCTTTGATGTTTGTCAAATTCAGTCCCTCTGCTTATAAAATTATTTCTAAAATATTTTTTAAAATTTGTATAATTTATTTAAACTTATAAAAAATACATAAATGAATTGTCTATATATGTTAGGAGTAGTTTAACATATTTTCTATAGTTTTATTATTTTTATTTTATAAAACTAACTTTACATGAATATATCATCAAATTTTTAAAAATAAATTTGAAACTTTTATCATTTCTTTTAAAAAATAATTTTGGCATTATGTATGTTAAAATTTATGTTTTCATCATTATTGTTTTGATTATATATACAAAGTTTTAGAAATATCGAATTTAAATGGGTTATTATATTTAAATACTACCAACTTTGACCTCTTGGCCGGTAATACTCCCAACTAAGAAAGTGTTTACTGACACTCCCAACTTTCAAAACATATTCCATTGGCACTCCAAAACAACATTTTTTTGATGACGTGACACCTATTTTGGAGTGCCAATGGAAAATGTTTTGAAAGTTGGGAGTGTTAGTGAACATTTTCTCAGTTGCGAGTATTGTCAGCCAATAGGTTATAGTTTGAAATATTTAAATCCAATAACTCAATAAATTAAAGTTTTTGTTATTTTGATTCCATAATAACGAGATAATTATTAAATTTTTTCCATTAACTAAAAATCAGATGTGTTAAGTTACAAATTTTTCAAGGGATGTCACATACTCACGTGTGTCATCCTAACATTCTGTGGGATTGGGTTAACGTGTCCTTTACCTCGATACAACCACCATTAGCCATTGTCCTCGCATAGATGATTTAATTTGGGTGAGAAATCTGTTTTCTTATAAGAGGTAGTTTATATGATCTTTCGGATGTTGGCTGTGAGACCGGTCGGTGGGTAGCGTCTAATTAATTGTGGAGTTCACCATTTTTATGATCATGGGTAGGACCAGTCGGTGAGAGGCACGTAATGTTGGCGTTCATCATTTTTATGATCTTTCGATCGATGGGATATGAAGATGACCTTCCCTCATCCACATTCGTAAAATTTATTTTACATGCAACTGGTAGTATCTTCATACGCCTCAATATTCATTTCACGATCTAAAAAAGAATCCATACGCGACCGGCGACTCTAAGGGTTTTAGGGTTTTGACTTATATCTTAATAGTTAATATTGATGATAATATATTTAGATGTAAAACACTTTATATTTTTCAGAGTTCCGAAAAACTTTTTCATTTGTTCTTTTTTTACTTTATATGAGATTTTTAAAAGAATTTATATCCGATCTCTTTGAGTTTCACATTTTTGACATAAGAAAAAAAATGTGTGAATTTAGGGTTTTAGGGTTTAATTCTGCAAATGATGTTTTCAGGAGTGTACTATGATATCTTTCTGAGTTTCACCCTTTGATACAAGAAGAAAAATAAAAGAATACTAACTTTTTAAGTTTCATACTTTTGACACAAGAAGAAACAAATATGTGGATTTAGGATTTTGGGTTTAGTGTTTAATTTGTGATGAAAATTTTGATTTTGCTATATAACTTATGCTTCTGCAAATGATATATAATACTCGTTCTCCGGAGTGTACTGTGATAACTCGCTGCAACGTGCGGTGAGATAAACCTAATTATTATTATATAGTGAGTTCACACAATTTTTATTATATATATTATATTTAATATATTATTATATGTCATATATTATATTATTTAAATGTCTGATCCATGTAATGACGTAGTTTTAAAAATTTGGACTTGGATTATCGAAAGTTTTTATAACTTTGAAAAGTAATAAACAGATATAAGAGTATTAAATTTGAAAAATTTGTTAATATATTTCGGTTTTTTCTTTTATTTGAAACGATTGGTTGCCAGTGAGACGGATTTTTTGAGTAAACTTTATATTATTTTTATAACAAATTTGTGAATATTTTCTATGATTTTATGTTTTTATGAAAAATTTGTATTTAGTTCGTGACAAGAGATTCATTTTTATTATGTAATTTATGATTCTGTAAATGATATATAATACTCATTCTTGGGAGTGTATTGTGGTAACCCGCCGCAACGCACGGACAAATAAACCTAGTTAAGGTTAAATAGAGAATAATCAAACATGTAGATTTTTTATTTGTAAAGTCATTTTATGATTTTGATGCTTGTATATTTTTAACACGTTTTTTATGATTAAAAATACTAAAGAGTAAATTATGGTTTTGGCTTCTGTGGTTTATGTGTTTTAACTATTTCAGCCCAAAATAAAACATTTTATCAATTCAGCCCATGTGGTTTAGATAACCATCGGTTTTGGCCCCTTAAACTCAACCTTTATAACGATTTTGGCCCAAAATCTAACTATGGTCGGGGGCCAAAAACGTTAGTTTGTCTAAACCACATGGGCTGAATTGATAGAAGATTATATTTTGCATGGTTGTAGAAATCGCTAGACGCTAGTCGGGCGGCGAGGTACCGCCTAGGGATTAATCGGCGCTAGGCGGATTGGAATTTTTATATGTAATTTTACAAATATATATTATATACACATATCAATATCAATAATTTAATACAATACTTCAAATACTTTTAAAAAATATACTAAAAAAGTACTTTAAAGTGCAAACTTAAACACTGAGTTCAATGTTTAGAAATAAATTTCGATGTTAACTGTCTGGATTCGATGTTTCAGAGACATATTAATGATTTTTGGTTGAGAAATGTCTAAATAATCATGAAATTGGTCCCTTTTTACCATAAAAAAGTCAAAAAAATGAAAAAAAATCAAAAAAATGAAAAAAAATAAAAATCTGATCGGGCCGCTTAGGCCGCCTAGACGCCTAGGCCGCCTAGCGCCTAGGCCAAAAATTAGGCAGTAGATGGCCGCCTAGCGCCTAGGCGCCGCCTAGGCCGATTTTTACAACATTGATATTTTGGACCAAAATAGTTAAAATACTCAAACCACAAGGGCTAAAACCGTAATTTATTCAAAACTAAAAAATTTGGAGAGAATGATTTAATAAAAACAAAAAAGTGTAATTACCTTTTTACTCTTTTAAAAAATTTAAGCCACACTTTAGTATTAAAATGATAAAAAAAATTAAAGTATATTTTGATCCATACATTATAATGCACAAAAATTTAATTTTATCCGCACATTATAATGTACACAAATTTACTAGTTGCTTGAAATGAGTTATAATAGTTTTCTATTTAACTTGTGTTTACATAATCTTATTTGTAAGTGTCTATATATATACACACACACACATATATGTGTGTGTGTAATGTGTAAAGAAAGATTATGGATATTGGTTTTATGGTGTCACTGTGTCATTATATTTGAATTCAGAGGACATAATAATTTCACATTGAAAATAATAAGAAATTGGAGTTAAGCAGCCCTCATGTGCACTTTGAAAGGTTGACTTCACACCCTTAATAAATGTGGGTTTATTGTTTTCTTTATTTTTGTTATTTTATATAATCTAATTTTAGGTTTCGTACATCAATATGTGTGCAAGGGAGGGAGGTGATAATATATTTAATAGTAATTAAATTACAGTTTTGATACATGTTTTTAAGTGTTTTAACTATTTTAACCTAAAATATAATCTCTAATTAATACAGGTCAATTTTTGGCCCCCGAGCTGACTATTCTAACGGTTTTGACCCTTAAACCTAACTATGGTTGGAAACCAAAAACGTTAGTTGTTAATACCACAGTAGATGTATTGATACAAGATTATATTTTTGATTGAAATAGTTAAAACACTTTAACCACAAAAGCCAAAATCGTAATTTACTCAATATGGTATTTTATTGGAAGAACTTCAATTCAATATGGTATTTCGTTGTTACCAATGTTCTTTCATTTTTTTTCTTGAACGGCTGCCAATGTTGTTGGTTCTAAATCTATTATCGAAAAGACATTTATTTTAATGATGTCAAGGTATTTCTTTCTAAAATATGTTGATGGTTCAAGTCTTATTGTGAAAAAAAGATGAAAAAAATTGTTAAAAAAGGTTATAAATCTATTGAAACCAATCAACAGTCCTGACCATTTATATATTTTCTTTGCCACTTTAATTACATGTCTTCATCAAGTGGCCTTTGAGCTTTTCAAATTGTATTTTGACCTTGTTTTTTACATTTATCTATTTTGGTGATGTCTCTTAAGTTCAACGATAAATCCAAATTAAGAAAGACTAAAAGCATAACATCTTCACATTATTAGTTCCAAATGCTTAATTTAAAATTAAGTTGGAATGACACGTATCTATACCTGATAAATGTTTGGTAAAACATCTATCGGATATTTCAGATATCTAAATTATCCTAAATAGATTTTTTAGTCGAATAATTTGCGATAATTTGGACAATATTTCGGATTATTTTTCGTAAATTTTAGATATTTTCTGACATTTCAGATATTCAAAATATTTTTTTTTCAATTTTCAGTATTTTTTTTCTAAAGTTTATTAAATAATTGATATTTTTCTCTAAATTCATATATGGATTCAAGATTTTGAAATTTATTATCCGAAATTTGCAGATTTTGGAATTTGAACACCCATACCTTTTATAATTCATTAAAATTAGACTTTATAGCATCTAGATCGCCATAACTACCATACAAACTACTCAAATTATTAAATGCTCTTACATGCCCAGTATCTATGGTACGCAATGTTTGAGTTGCACTTTTACATGATGAACTCCTCTTGCGGTTCTAGAAAACTAAACACCTTCATCAACAAGACAATGGTTATGATTTTCTTGAAAACGATACATCTTATGCTTTTTACCATCATTTAATTGTAACTTAATGTGCATGTCACATCCCCTTCTCTTAGATGGTTTTCAACGCTTTAATATAGTGTGATTTCATCATTAAAAGAATCAATTGCTTTTTCTTATATTTTCGTAAGACATTGCTTAGTACAAACAAAATACTTTAATTTATTAACATCATTATATTTGCACTCTTACTAACTGAGAAACCACTAGTAAAAGCATATTTTTGGTAAAAGACGAATGAATGATCAACAGAATCAAACACTATACCTACTACAAGTAAATCTGAATAGTTCAAAACTTGTGTGTAATATATTTTTTTGGGACAATAACAAAACAAATCAAGAAAAAATTACGCTTTGCATCGAATTAAACCACATGCTCCACCGCTTGTGCGGCCCCCCGTCAATTCCTTTAAGTTTCATTCTTAACTTGGATATATAAGTTGTCCACCAACTTAAATGTAGTTTTGCATATCTACAAGAATAAAATACATTGTCATATAAAAAAACAAAATTAAATATATAACATAATCCAATCAGAATATATATAACACACTAAAACTAAACTTAAACACAAAGATATGTATTCATCAAGATCCAAAAAACACATAAAATTTAGTACTCCGTATCATAAATTTTATCATGAATTGCAAATAAGATTTCAATACATATAACAAGTTTATGCTTATCCAGCAAAGTTAGCCTAGTGGTTAGGTCTTGAACCATTATCCTTAGAGACCAGGGTTCAAGTCTCACTGGTGACATTTTAATGGATACGTGGTGAGGGAGGAATCTTGAGCTTAATCTCGGGTTCTAAACCAATGGGGGCGAGGGTGTTTACCTATTTCACAGGGTTCCCGCGCATCAGGAGGGCACGGTCTCACGGTCGGCGATCGAGAATCGATTTTAGTTACCAACCGCCATGACAACTGAAAGTAACACGACATGACCCTCTGCCGTTCAAGATCGTGGTAAGGGTTGTGTAGCAATGGTTGTGGTGATGGTGATGGTCGTCGTTTTGGTTGTGATTTGAAGACCCTAATTGGCTGTTACAACATGCTAGAATTAGAGCTACAATTATCTTGTAAAAGTTTTAAGAATTTTTTAACATGATTTGATAACAGATTGCTGAGTTATATAGAAGAGTAATTTGTTAATGTTTAAAATTATTTAGAAATGGGATGATATATATGAAATATAAATTGTCTTTTGGTAGTTAAATATGTATTAATTATGATTATTTGCTAAAAGATACATTCAATTCTCAAAAACAAAACAAAAGTAGGAAATCAGTTTAACATCAATTGAACGTCTCCCTGCTCGATCTACTAGATATATGAATTGGTCATTTTTTTTATTTTTATTTATTATTTTTTAACCTTCTAACTATTATATTAGTTCCAGCTATTAGTATATATCTATTGTTGTACTATGTATATTTCTAGAAGGATCATTCATGTAAATTGTATTCTATATATTGATTGCCATACTCCCTATTTGGGTAGTGTGATTAAACACCACACCAGCTAGAGGTGGCCAACAAAACCAGTTACGGAACCAAAACCGGTCGAACCCAAATCGGTGGGTACAAGCGGTTCCGGATTCTTGAAGAAATCGGAACCGGAGCCGGAATTGGTTCCACTTTTACCTGGCCAAAACCCGAACCAGCCAAAAACTGGTCAGAACCGGTCATTGACTTTGTTGACCGGACCGGTTCCCGTTCCAAAAAGAAACCCAGTTTGGCCACTTCTAGTTCCAGCCGCCTAACGATTTCAGTCATGAAACCTCTCATCCACGAATTAGAGGGAGCAATCGGCTAGTGAAACCCAAAAAAAGAATGACTTAAATGAGCGATTGTTGGGTACAAAAATAAAAAATGGCTCATGCTAACAATCTAGGAGTTGAAAACTTAAAAAAAATAAAAAATCATGTTATAATTACAAAACTAAAATAATTGAAACCGAACCAAACTCATCTCGAAAACTAAACACCGAATTTTAACTTTTGATGTGGTTTAAAACCAAAATCCACCCAAACTTACTCATGACACTCTTGTACGGCTATTTATGCCATCGTATGCAAGCAAAATGGTCTCGGAAAATGGGTTCAAACAGTCATGTTACTCTTTAAAACGGCCAGAATTCGAAAAATGGTCCATCAGATAATAAAATGTTACCTGGTTTTAGACGGCTATATTTTTGTTCCTACGACCATAAACGACTACTTTTATATGAAAGAAAAACCGGTTAACCTGTCAAAAAACGAGTTTTGGAACCGTTTGGGCCTCCAAGATCTTAAAACCAGATAGAAGTTATTGGTTACTTCCGAAACCTAAAACCGGCCAAAAAAACCGATCCAAAAACCAGTTCCTAGCTGGTTTAAAAATGGGTTCAATTAAGTTAACATTTTTTTTATTATTTTGTTTGTCTTGTACCCTTGTGGCCTTAATATACACTTATAAAAGGCAACTCCATACGACCATACCCTTGGGAATAATTGTGGGCTTATCTTATTATTCTTATATTTTTATATAATATGTATCGTTTTCGTTTCATCTATCAACATGTGCATGAGGCAGGAGGTGATAATATATTTAATGTTTCATTTTTTTATTTTTATATTTTGATTCTTTATTTCACATCAATATGTATGAGGGAGAGATGTGATAATATATTTTCATTAATAGCTTGAATTACACTACTTTTTTATTCAATAAGCTTCAAATTAATGTCTTACAGAAAGAAACACCACAATAACAATTGATTATAATAGAATTTTGTTAATTAGACACCTAACCCATGTTATAATACATCTAAAGTTTCATTTTCCATTTTTTATGCTTTCCCAAAATGATATCTAACAACAACCTCATTAATGCAATTATCATACCAGTGTGTCTTGTAGTCGTAAATCCCTAGCCAATGTGAAACTAGCCTACTTGATAGAGTCTTTACATCTTAAAATAAAAGGTCATTGGATCCATCTCGTGCGAGGGTATAATTTAATTTGTTATGTTTAAAAGGATAAGAGAATATGCTTAGCCGTTCGAATAAAAAGTCAAATTTGTTTTGGAAAATCTATTGTACTTTTAAACAAAATTTAGCTATAAAGTAAAAGTTTTAGGGTTTAACTTTCCATAATCATTTTATTCATCTTATTTCTCATTTCCTTCTTGAACGACAAATTAAAAAATATTAATAATAAACCCAAAGACCTCAAATAATTTTGACAATCATGATACCACACACACACTCTAGTATGGGTCCAACCCAATTCACACAAATGTTATTAGCCAATGGAACCAACCTGTCTTTCTTTCTACAACTTACTTTGCTTCAATTTGTTCTTGTATTTATGTTTTTGTTAATACTTTGTAATTTAAATAATTAGATTAATAAATAATTAAACGTGTTATATAATTTTCTTTCAAACGCTTCTCTTACGTGTTTGGAATCTCTATTTTAGATAATTTCAGCTTTTCCATAAGAAATTAATAATTGTTAACATCAAAATTATTAAAGATGCTACAATAGGGAATTATGTTTCTTCTCTTTCTTTTTTTTTTTTTTTTTGAACAGCAAATTTTTTTTCCACCTTTTTGTCCACTATGGGACTAGAACCCTCAACCTATTTTAGGAAGGATACCTTAAACACACCTTGGTACCATTGGGACAAATGCCCTTTGACATCTGTAGTTTGACGTGTAGCTTCCCTAAGACAATTTAGAAAGTATTCTCTTATGTTACTTCCCTCACCATGAATTTAAGCGCTCTCCCTCCCTCCCTCCCTCCCTCCCTCCCTCCCTCCCTCTCTCTCTCTCTCTCTGTATATATATATATATATGGTGGATAATGTTCAAATAATAACGTAATATTAAAGGCTTAAAGCTAGCTAGGGGTATCGTTTGGGTTGGTTCCATGGGTTGCTCGGGTCGGGTTATTCGGGTTTTTCTAATATGAAATTGGAACTGATAACCGAACCATTAAACTTCGGTTTAATTGGTTCTCGGGTTTCGGTTCTCGGGTTTAATCGGGTTGTTAAACAGTTCTCGGGTAATACTTGAAAAACTAATATTCTATTTTTCAAACAAATAAAATTAAAACATGTTTCACCAAAACATATATTTCCTTAAAAATTTCAAATGTTTAACCATAACATAACTGAAACGTGTTTAACCAAAACATATATTTCTTCAACAATCTCAAAACATATAAATGCTTGGAAAATCAAGAAATGTTACCGCCCCTTAGAACCCTAGTTCGGGTTTTTCGGGTTTACCCAAACAAACCTCGTGGGTACCCAAGGACCGAACCCTTCTAAGTTTTAAGGTTAGGGTAATAGGCTTTTTCGGGTTGGGTATTTTCGGGTTCAGGTAGGTGTTTTCGGGTTGGTTCTTTGAGTTCGGGTAAAAAACACACCCCTACTTAAAACATTAACTCATATAACTTTGCCAAGATGAATCTAAATCATAGATTTTTTTAACATAATTGTAATACATCTATAACACTTTCTTCTTTTATAAGTTTGTAAAAATACATCACCGTTTACGTTAATATCAACAGTTGATCAGAAATAAATTAGAGTAATATATGTCATATGTCAAATTTGTTTTATTTAGAAAAAAGGTAATATAGTCAATTGGTTACAACCAAAAAAATAAAATTTAACTTTTATACTTACTTACTTACATGAAATCTTTAGGCTTATTCTCTCTTTTTCTTTAAATTATTCTCCTTTTAATATTAACCAGGACCAGCTCCTATTAAAATAAAAATAATAAAATAAAAAAACACTTGCTTATGGTCCCTAAAAAAATAATAGTATTTGGTCCAAAAGTTTGATTAAGTTATCAAGTTCTAATTGAGTTGAAATTAAAACATTCTTAGTCAATAAATTTTGGTTTGATTTCTGTTTAGAATAACCAAATCTATTTGGCTAGCTACGAAAACCACCTAATTTATAAATTAATCAGCTATTATATAAGTTCATTAATAATTTACATGTAAAATAGAAATTAAAAGTAATACACTAAAAGAAACTTAAAAAAAGCTTCGCATTTTTATCTTATTTTTATAAACTTTAAAATGGTTAAACCGATCATGATGTTAGCCTATCTTTTTTCGATACAGAAACACATGGTCATTCAAATGCAAAATTAAAGGTTCAACATGTGCATTTTGGCTAACAATGTTTAATTACCCGGTTTTGATGATTGAAAAAAAAATAAAAAAATAAAAAAAGAAAGATGTTTTCGGCTAACGATTTGGTTGCTGATTTCGTAGATGATATTCCACAAGTGGAAAAGAAATTTATGCCAACTTCTTAATTTAAAGCCCCGGAATAAAAGTTATAAAAACCTATAATTACTCGTTTTTAGAATATATTATGAATTACTCGAGCATGTATATGCCACTATTAAATCTTGATAAAAAGACGTTACTCTAGTTATTTGCAAGGCCGTCTAAGGGCATGACGAAGTATGTAACCGCCTCAGGCCCAACTTTCTATGGCCTGGAAATTTAAAAAAAATATATATATTAATTGTTATATAAAAAATATAAGACATTAATGTTTATTAGAATGAAAAAGCCAAATTCGGTTAAGTTCTGATAATTTTTTTAACAGTTATATTTATATCATTAACTTTTTGTATATAAATTACTAAGTTAGTTGGTTAAAAGAGTCCAGTGCTCCGAAGGCCGAATTTTTTTGATTATTGGGACCACCTCAGGCTACGGTTATTTGTAGCATTTCATATGCTACTATAGAATGACTTAAGGATAAATTGGTCGTGAAACACTACGTAGAAATGGGGAAACCAATTGAAATTTGCGACCGAGTTGCAAAATCGGTCGAAATTAGTGACCAAAACGAGATTGGTTGCAAATTAAAAAAAAATTTGTTTTATTTCGGTTGAAAAGCAGTTACAAATATTGATGCTAAAATTGTTCAGGTTGCAAATACGGTAACTAATTTCACAATGTAATAAAAATATGATAAAAATATGTATATATGTATATACGAATATAGGTGTATGTGTGTAATATGTTTTTGAGTAAACTTCTCTTTTGCTCCCTGTGGTTTGACAAAAGTAACCATTTTCATCCAAATTTTGAAATTTTGCAATTTTCCTCCATTAGTTTCAGAAAATTAACCATTTTAGTCCCTGTGGTTTGACAAAAGTAATCATTTTCATCCAAAGTTTAAATAGACTTTGGATGAAAATGGTTAATTTTCTGAAACTAATGGAGGAAAATTGCAAAATTTCAAAATTTGGATGAAAATAGTTACTTTTGTCAAACCACATGGAGCAAAAGAGAAATTTACTCTATGTTTTTTGTTTTGTTATTCGAATATATTTTATTTAATTCATTAATTTTTTAAATATTTTAGTTTATAACTATTTTTATATGAATTAAATGAACACTTAAATATAAATTAACCAACACTTCGGAATATGAATTTATGTAAAAGATGTTGATAATATTATTGTTATCAAAGCCTTTTAGTGTGATTTAATTTAATTAAAAGATAAAATAAGATATTTATGATATATAGGTTGATAAAATATTGATGATTTATGCTTCAATAGCAGGATATATGTTAATTGCAGATGGCATTTACCAATAAGGCATTGTCTTAATGGTACCCTAGGATTCTTTTAAATGGAAGGTATTGGTTTCAAATCTCTCCCGCAGCGAAATAGGGGTCTGAGGGGGGTTTTCCCAGTGGGGTTTCTTCTTGGGTGGTTGTGGTGGCTCATGAGAGGTCCATGTGACTAGACCTTGGTAACATGGCCTGGAAATAATGGGTTCACACGATTTAGACCTTCGCCGTTCAAAAAAATTGCAGATGGCATTTGGGTTTGACTCGATGTCAACATTGCACTTCTACAATGACTTTATATAATGATGGTGACTATGGTCAGCATCAACAATTTGTTGTGAATGTAAATGTCACCCTATATCAACGAACGTTGCACAATTCCATGTGTTTTTTCGTCTAGTAAGTGGAATCAAGGAGAAATAATGGTTGTCGCTTGATTGTGAGGGTGGGAACAGATTTTGTTGCCAACTGTTGTTGATCGGGACGGTTACGCCCTCTTTTAAAAGAATAAAAGCAATTTCATTCTCGCTTTTGGTAATTTTTCTAGTCTTACCTGGTTCAAAACTTCGTGAATGTCAGCGAAATCCTACTAACTGATTGTGTTAGAAATGATTTAGAGAATATGAAAGTAATCACTAACTTTAAAACATACAAGACATTAATCACATGTGAATATATTTTATTAATATTTGTCATGTTTGAGAAAAATGATTATGTTTGACGAATTTAGTGACAAGTTATCCAACGAAATAAAACCCACAAATTATATATACATATATATAGATTGAGGAAGGTTAAAAAAAGAAATAATTACATATATCCCTTTATGTATAACTCTAATTACGTATGTCACTTTCTTTTATATTTTTTCTTGTTTATATAGGAGGATATATGTAACTTAAAAGTTTAGGTATAGGAATATATGTAGTTTAAAAGTTAAGATAAATAAGAGGATATATGTAATTAATTTTTTAAGTCGGGTATATATGTAGTTTATGAAGTTTATAGGGAGGACATATGTAATTAACCCTTAAAGAAACCCCAAAAAAAAATGAGAAACGTAGACACTACAAATTTCTTATGCGAGAAACATATCTAAAAATTTGTGTTTACTTAAAAAACAAGTTTTCATGTGTTTTTCATAGAAGAATCTGTCGGAGAAATTTGGTAATCAAACATGAAAATCTATCGAATCGTGTATGAAATCACTATCCGAAATCAATATTTCTACCCTTTCAAATTCAAGAAATTTGATCAAAAGATAATCTAATAGTTGATCTTTATGATATGAATTTCAAATTTTCTTCTTTTGTGCTTCAAATTCTCTGTTAAACACCACCCCACTAGAGACGCGGCCCCTGACACCTGTGATTGGTCAAAAGTTGAGAAATATTAATTGAGCGTATACTCTGCATCTCCAACTTTTTAATATATATTTACATCCAATTACACTAAAATATACATGATAATCAACCGTTGCCAATCATTCTCATGTTTTGAGGTTTCTAAAAGAATTCATGTATGTATCTATGCATGCACGCATGTAATTTAGTAACAATGTCTCTACTTGTTTAGTAACAACTGGATAAATTACTAAGATTTTTTTTACTGGTGTAGAAACACTTAATCTATAACTTTAATTTACAGTTAAAAAAACTTGTATTAGACTATAAGAAACACATATATTTAATTTATTGATAAATGATAAAGTGTATGAGTAGTAAACAACTTCATGACTGACTGACTAACTGACTGACGTCCACGATACAAAAATCGATCTCACAAAAAACGATAAAAGAAAATAAAAAATAAAAAATAGAAAAATAAAATTGTTGGTTCCTATCAATAATCCATTTGCATCATTAATAGATCAACAACGGATACCATCATGGGCGGATGTAATAAATTGTGACCGATGTCCCGGACAACATTGATTTTTCAACGTATATGGACATTTATGAACGATGTTTTCAAATGACATCATAGGTTTTTTGACTAGTGACAGCACTGGTTTCAATGGCTCGTGTTGAAATAACTTTTTTTTCAATGAAGCATGTGAAGACGAAATTGCGTAAAAAGATGATAGATGAGTACCTGAATGATAAAAACGACTCGAGAAATTTAAGTCTGATACTATGAAACTAGAGCATACAAATTCATTGTCATCATTGGAAAAAAATCCTAGATCCGTCACTGGATACCATAATCTTTGAAGTTAAGATTATCACATGCGGATTTCCAACAGCCACCAACACCATAAATCTAAACTTAGGTTGTTGTCATTGGAAACTATTTTAAGACGGACTATCACTTGAAAATCGCTAGTAATATCAAAGATAAGATTTCAGATAAGGTTTTTGACTAGGATAACTGTCTATGCCTTTATTGACGAGACTAGTTTGTAATAAGTTGTTCAGTAGTTTTTATGGTGATATTATTTTCTAAATATATAACGAAAGCTAAACATTGTGTTTGATGTATGTCATATTAACATAAACATTCTTTGTTGATTGACTCGATGAAAGACACAAATTATGAGATATCACGTCAATCATCTTATCTTCAACCACATTTTTTCTTTTTCTTATTTATTGAACGGCATTTGATCTCAACGTGTGAACCACTGATTTTCAGGTCACGTCACCAAAGTCTAGTTGTCATGACCTCCGTTGAGACCCCACCAGTCCACCATCACCCCAGGAGGAAACCGCACCGGAAAACCCCGGACCCCTATTTCGCCTTGGGAGGGATTTGAACCCATAACCGCGTTTTTTCTTAACAAAAACACATAACACATTCTTGTTCTTGCCAAATTCGGTCTCATCCAATTGAAAACTTCATAAATACCAACAAAATATTTCAATATGAAAGTATTGAACATGATTAGAAGAAAGTTCAAGAAATCATGAATTCACAAACCTGCAAAACCAACATAACAAAAAATACATTGCTATCTATTACAAACAAGTTCAAAACTCAAGTAATATCATTGTAATGCTCAATTAACTTAATAACATATCAAACAATCAAACCCTATCACATGCCTTCCATTATTTGCAATGTTAGTTACAAATGATACTGAAAAAATGGGAATCTTTTGGCTCCCCCATGGTTTAAAAAGGTGTTCCGAGGCGCGCCTCGAGGCGTACGCCTCAGCTGAGGCGTCCAAAAAACGCATAAAAGGCGTAGCCTCAGTAGGGGGAATTGGAACGTAAGCCTCAGGCGGTTCGAGGCGTCGAGGCGGTGAGGCGAGGTGGTGAGGCTTAAGCCTCACTAAAAATGGTATTTTTTGATTTTGGGCTGTTTTTTTTTTTAACTGTTTTGAGTTTTTTGACCCTTATTTCACCCGTTTAGGTAAAATAAGAAACCTAATTGAACTAAAGCACGCGTATGGCGTATACAATAAATCTAGCATACGGAATTAATCCCGAACATATTAACTTATGACATTTCGTTTAGGTTTCGGGGCGTTGCCCCGAACCCCACAAGGGGCGCTGCCCCTTGACCCCCGCCCGCTGACAGGCCAGCGAGACCGCCACCAGGGGCTCTGCCCCTTGGACCCCGCCAGGGGCGCTGCCCCTAGGACCCCGCAAGGGGGCACGGCCCCCTTGACCCCCGCTTGGTCGGGTGCTTAGAAATCTTAACTAGCATGTAATTTACACCTCCAAATTCTTTAGGATTCCTTTGCATCCATTTTACACTAAAAAAATACAACTGAAATTGTTGATGGTACTTAATTTCATTATACAATGCATTTTCGAATTCGATTTGCTCTACCTTTTCAATTATATTATACCTTGTGATACTTTTATCATTTGTTTTATGTTAAATTGTGGCTTTTATGAAATATATATGTAATTTTAATTATTTTTCAAGGTTGTTTTGAGGCTTACGCCTCAGTCCGCCTCGAGGCTTACGCCTTGTGAGGCTAACAAAAAACGCCCCGAGGCTCGTTTCCGCTTTATTAAACCTTGGGCTCCCCATCTTTCTTATTCAAAGAAACCAAAGTAAGAAAGTAGCATATAAACAAAAACAACCGTACCTAATGAATCTTATAACAAAGCTATTAGTGAGTCTGAAAAGGGTAGAATATAGACAAACGTTATTAGGTATTACTAAATAGTGATGTTTCCAAATAGACAAAGTAGCGTTTGAACTATTTTTGAAATCAGAAATATTCTTTATACTTGTAATAACCAAGTCAAAGCCAAAATATAAAGTCAAAAACTGTGAAATTCAACCTTTGGATACATTTTTTTCACATATCTTATATCCTACTGAAAGAACTCGCTTTAAATATAAAAATAACCATACCTATTTCTTTATCTCCCTTGTGCCTCTTAAATTTCCGTTGATTATACAAACCAAAACAATCTGGAGGGTTTTAGGACTCAGGATTTAGGCTTTGATTTTCATCTTTATCCTCAACCATGTTACTATTCTCGGATTCTTTAACATCTGCAACTACTCCATTTTCAACTGCAGGTGAATCACCGTTCTCTTTTGTTTCAGCATTTTGAACTCTTTTTGGTAATTGTCTGGAGGAAGATGTTGTCAAAAGACGATTGAGCCCCTCAAACACGGAATTGCCATCTGAGATAAGGGAAGATCCTCCAGGGTAACAACGTCCAAAGCATGTAGCACAATGCGGATACACCACCTGAATCAACCACCCATATGTCATTTTATGAGTATGCCATGTCAGATAATTCTCAATACAATGAGTATTAGTTTCCTGTTACCTCTATGAATGATCTGCACAAAGACAGGAAAAGAACCGATTCATTTTCCCTAAGCATCCTGGTAGTATTGTATCTCAATAACGAATCAGAAACCGTGTGGAGCCCCTTTACTAATTCTTGTGCAAGTATATGTTTTAAACTAATCGGGGCACAGGGCCGTAGCTCGTTCATTGCAGCAGATACCCCTGATTACACAAACATTTCCTACTAGACTTAAGAGATGTGAATATGGTGTAAACAAGCCAAGCAGCTCATGAGCTACTCGAAATCAGCTTACAAAAACTCATATCAAGCTAAGCTAACTTAAGCCTGATCCTAAATAAAAGCTCATTTGATAAACAAGCTTGAGCTTCATATACCAAGCTTAGCTAGGGTCACAAGTCTAAATGAGCCTGTATTTATATACCTATGGCATGTAATTAGTCAAATACAACTTAAGTGAAATTCGAGTAAAAAACAAAAATAAAATAAAATGTTATTTACACCTTACCATTAACAAAAACAGCAAGAGGTGGATGCTCCATTAAACTAGGAGGTGGTGTAACATCTTCATGGCCTTCTTCACCAAAGCTATTGGATGAAAAGCCAACTGTTGGTTGCGGGACCCATCGATGAGAATCCAAAACCAACTGTTATCAATCGAAGACAAAGACCCGTAAATGATATTTTCACCATAAATAAGAAACAGGGTTCATTGGGTCTATACTCTATAGCTCTAAAGATTTTCACCTGAAAATTCTCCACTGCTGTTTTCATGTTCTTTGAAAATAGGTTTAGGACAGCCCTGCACAAATGATAAAAAACAAAGTTGTGCATTACAGAATGTAAACGATCCCAGCCACTCATGAGCAGCTCAAGATCGGCTAGCTAAAAGCTAAATTGAGTCGAGCACTCGAGCTTTTACGAAACAAATATATTATGTTATAACCATATATATATATAGGGACTGTATCATGTGAAAATTTGTTATTAAAGAGAAAACCCTTAAACCCTATCTGGGCCCTCCATTTGGAATCTTGAAAATATATGTATGGTCCACATTAAAATTGATTTTTTTATTCAAACCCCATTTATATATATATATATATAGACACACATGCACACGCACGGACACTGATGAAGATCGATTCCAGTATATAATAATAATGAAATAGAAACAAACAAGAAATTAGGTTATAGATCAAATGATCAAACGATTACAAAGTGAAGAAGATAATTCCAGGGCTCAGCCCTTTCTCACTGTTAAGAAACAGGAGACCTAGCACAACTGGCCAATTTCTAAACAAAACTCTTCTTGCCTTCACTCAACCTTCTAACCCATTTATAACCTACTAACAATTAACTAGAAATCAATATTACCAAACTACCCTTACAAGATTCTACCATTACTACTAAATACTACCAACATATTTAATATAACTATGATCTCTATCATTACTCCCCCCTTATTTAAAAGTCTTGTCCTCAAGACTTGGGAGTTAACCACTGATCCGGCCTCCCTTCAATGACTTGCCTTCTGGGCATTTGTGAGCTGGGCCCATATCGATTACCCCAACGCAAACAAATTCCTTTCTTCCTACGTCCTTTCCATTCCAAGCGCAGAGGATATCGAACTCCTCGATCACGATGCAAAACATGTCCCAACTCAGGAGTAGAGCAGGCTCTTGATCGATTGGCAGGGAACGAGTAAGGCTTCTTTGATAGGGGCGTAGATTGTCGGCCATAGGATGGAGGTGACCCAGATGGTTTGGGCATAGACTGGCCCCAAGTGTTAGTAGCTTCAAAAGGCCTAAGGGAATTAAAATCCCTAAAACTAGAAACAGAATTGTTGCTAGGATTAAGGAGACCAATCTCTTCAATGTCGGTTGCCAAAGAATCATGAGTGGAAGGTGTGCCCATATTGAGATTCATTTGTTGAATGTTTTTAGGAAATTCACGTCCACTGAATGCAGGCCATTGGAGCTGCTGCACATCCACTAACCCATCCTTGGAACCGGAGGAGGTATTGGAATCGAACAAAACAATACCAGATGATCCCAATTGAGCCTCAACAAGTTGTTCGTCCTGTTTCTTCATCCAATCAAGAACAGTTTTGCGAAATTCAATTGAAGCCAATCGTTCCTCTTGCAAAAATTTGATAGATGTTTTGATTTCTGCCACTTCATGCTGAAGTTGAATGATCTGTTGTGCGTGAACATCTAAACGAGATGTTAGACTAGCCATGATTGATAAAATGAACGTAAAGGATGAGTGAAATAGAACGAAACAGTGGATAATCCCACCGAATGAACAGATAACAGAAATTGAGATTAAGTGATAAGACTAATTGAGTCAAATCGTGAAATGAACAAATCGAAAGTGAAATTGTAATCGTGAATTGAAGGATTCAAATGGAATGAAATTGGAATCACGATGCTGAAATTAAAATCGGAATTGAAATTAACAGAAAATGAAATTGAATAAACAGAAACTCAAATTGAAATTGAATCAACAGAAATTAAGAATAACAGATTAAAGCGAATTGACAAATCGTGATTTGAAATCAAATCGGAATGGAGATTGAAATCGTGACTTGAAAAATACAAATCGCAACCAATCGGAAACACGATACTGAAATTGTGATTGACAGAACCTGAAATCGACGGTTACGTGAGGAGCGAAGCCAGACCTTCAACCATAGTGTGAAATCGTCGGAAATTGCGACCAACGGCGGCGATTAGCTCCGACAGAGAGGAGTCGTGAATGAAAATGAAGGTATAGAACGGCAGATTATCCGATAAGTTGATCCAGCAGAGATGAAATTGGATGTGTAGGTCGGCGGCAATCTTCAACAGCGATGAAATTGGAATCGACAACAGCCATGGATAGAAATCGAAGTGATGGTTGAGAATGGCAGGTCTTCAGCAGGTCGGACCATTGATGAAGATCGATTCCAGTATATAATAATAATGAAATAGAAACAAACAAGAAATTAGGTTATAGATCAAATGATCAAACGATTACAAAGTGAAGAAGATAATTCCAGGGCTCAGCCCTTTCTCACTGTTAAGAAACAGGAGACCTAGCACAACTGGCCAATTTCTAAACAAAACTCTTCTTGCCTTCACTCAACCTTCTAACCCATTTATAACCTACTAACAATTAACTAGAAATCAATATTACCAAACTACCCTTACAAGATTCTACCATTACTACTAAATACTACCAACATATTTAATATAACTATGATCTCTATCATTACTCCCCCCTTATTTAAAAGTCTTGTCCTCAAGACTTGGGAGTTAACCACCGATCCGGCCTCCCTTCAATGACTTGCCTTCTGGGCATTTGTGAGCTGGGCCCATATCGATTACCCCAACGCAAACAAATTCCTTTCTTCCTACGTCCTTTCCATTCCAAGCGCAGAGGATATCGAACTCCTCGATCACGATGCAAAACATGTCCCAACTCAGGAGTAGAGCAGGCTCTTGATCGATTGGCAGGGAACGAGTAAGGCTTCTTTGATAGGGGCGTAGATTGTCGGCCATAGGATGGAGGTGACCCAGATGGTTTGGGCATAGACTGGCCCCAAGTGTTAGTAGCTTCAAAAGGCCTAAGGGAATTAAAATCCCTAAAACTAGAAACAGAATTGTTGCTAGGATTAAGGAGACCAATCTCTTCAATGTCGGTTGCCAAAGAATCATGAGTGGAAGGTGTGCCCATATTGAGATTCATTTGTTGAATGTTTTTAGGAAATTCACGTCCACTGAATGCAGGCCATTGGAGCTGCTGCACATCCACTAACCCATCCTTGGAACCGGAGGAGGTATTGGAATCGAACAAAACAATACCAGATGATCCCAATTGAGCCTCAACAAGTTGTTCGTCCTGTTTCTTCATCCAATCAAGAACAGTTTTGCGAAATTCAATTGAAGCCAATCGTTCCTCTTGCAAAAATTTGATAGATGTTTTGATTTCTGCCACTTCATGCTGAAGTTGAATGATCTGTTGTGCGTGAACATCTAAACGAGATGTTAGACTAGCCATGATTGATAAAATGAACGTAAAGGATGAGTGAAATAGAACGAAACAGTGGATAATCCCACCGAATGAACAGATAACAGAAATTGAGATTAAGTGATAAGACTAATTGAGTCAAATCGTGAAATGAACAAATCGAAAGTGAAATTGTAATCGTGAATTGAAGGATTCAAATGGAATGAAATTGGAATCACGATGCTGAAATTAAAATCGGAATTGAAATTAACAGAAAATGAAATTGAATAAACAGAAACTCAAATTGAAATTGAATCAACAGAAATTAAGAATAACAGATTAAAGCGAATTGACAAATCGTGATTTGAAATCAAATCGGAATGGAGATTGAAATCGTGACTTGAAAAATACAAATCGCAACCAATCGGAAACACGATACTGAAATTGTGATTGACAGAACCTGAAATCGACGGTTACGTGAGGAGCGAAGCCAGACCTTCAACCATAGTGTGAAATCGTCGGAAATTGCGACCAACGGCGGCGATTAGCTCCGACAGAGAGGAGTCGTGAATGAAAATGAAGGTATAGAACGGCAGATTATCCGATAAGTTGATCCAGCAGAGATGAAATTGGATGTGTAGGTCGGCGGCAATCTTCAACAGCGATGAAATTGGAATCGACAACAGCCATGGATAGAAATCGAAGTGATGGTTGAGAATGGCAGGTCTTCAGCAGGTCGGACCATTGATGAAGATCGATTCCAGTATATAATAATAATGAAATAGAAACAAACAAGAAATTAGGTTATAGATCAAATGATCAAACGATTACAAAGTGAAGAAGATAATTCCAGGGCTCAGCCCTTTCTCACTGTTAAGAAACAGGAGACCTAGCACAACTGGCCAATTTCTAAACAAAACTCTTCTTGCCTTCACTCAACCTTCTAACCCATTTATAACCTACTAACAATTAACTAGAAATCAATATTACCAAACTACCCTTACAAGATTCTACCATTACTACTAAATACTACCAACATATTTAATATAACTATGATCTCTATCATTACTCCCCCCTTATTTAAAAGTCTTGTCCTCAAGACTTGGGAGTTAACCACTGATCCGGCCTCCCTTCAATGACTTGCCTTCTGGGCATTTGTGAGCTGGGCCCATATCGATTACCCCAACGCAAACAAATTCCTTTCTTCCTACGTCCTTTCCATTCCAAGCGCAGAGGATATCGAACTCCTCGATCACGATGCAAAACATGTCCCAACTCAGGAGTAGAGCAGGCTCTTGATCGATTGGCAGGAACGAGTAAGGCTTCTTTGATAGGGGCGTAGATTGTCGGCCATAGGATGGAGGTGACCCAGATGGTTTGGGCATAGACTGGCCCCAAGTGTTAGTAGCTTCAAAAGGCCTAAGGGAATTAAAATCCCTAAAACTAGAAACAGAATTGTTGCTAGGATTAAGGAGACCAATCTCTTCAATGTCGGTTGCCAAAGAATCATGAGTGGAAGGTGTGCCCATATTGAGATTCATTTGTTGAATGTTTTTAGGAAATTCACGTCCACTGAATGCAGGCCATTGGAGCTGCTGCACATCCACTAACCCATCCTTGGAACCGGAGGAGGTATTGGAATCGAACAAAACAATACCAGATGATCCCAATTGAGCCTCAACAAGTTGTTCGTCCTGTTTCTTCATCCAATCAAGAACAGTTTTGCGAAATTCAATTGAAGCCAATCGTTCCTCTTGCAAAAATTTGATAGATGTTTTGATTTCTGCCACTTCATGCTGAAGTTGAATGATCTGTTGTGCGTGAACATCTAAACGAGATGTTAGACTAGCCATGATTGATAAAATGAACGTAAAGGATGAGTGAAATAGAACGAAACAGTGGATAATCCCACCGAATGAACAGATAACAGAAATTGAGATTAAGTGATAAGACTAATTGAGTCAAATCGTGAAATGAACAAATCGAAAGTGAAATTGTAATCGTGAATTGAAGGATTCAAATGGAATGAAATTGGAATCACGATGCTGAAATTAAAATCGGAATTGAAATTAACAGAAAATGAAATTGAATAAACAGAAACTCAAATTGAAATTGAATCAACAGAAATTAAGAATAACAGATTAAAGCGAATTGACAAATCGTGATTTGAAATCAAATCGGAATGGAGATTGAAATCGTGACTTGAAAAATACAAATCGCAACCAATCGGAAACACGATACTGAAATTGTGATTGACAGAACCTGAAATCGACGGTTACGTGAGGAGCGAAGCCAGACCTTCAACCATAGTGTGAAATCGTCGGAAATTGCGACCAACGGCGGCGATTAGCTCCGACAGAGAGGAGTCGTGAATGAAAATGAAGGTATAGAACGGCAGATTATCCGATAAGTTGATCCAGCAGAGATGAAATTGGATGTGTAGGTCGGCGGCAATCTTCAACAGCGATGAAATTGGAATCGACAACAGCCATGGATAGAAATCGAAGTGATGGTTGAGAATGGCAGGTCTTCAGCAGGTCGGACCATTGATGAAGATCGATTCCAGTATATAATAATAATGAAATAGAAACAAACAAGAAATTAGGTTATAGATCAAATGATCAAACGATTACAAAGTGAAGAAGATAATTCCAGGGCTCAGCCCTTTCTCACTGTTAAGAAACAGGAGACCTAGCACAACTGGCCAATTTCTAAACAAAACTCTTCTTGCCTTCACTCAACCTTCTAACCCATTTATAACCTACTAACAATTAACTAGAAATCAATATTACCAAACTACCCTTACAAGATTCTACCATTACTACTAAATACTACCAACATATTTAATATAACTATGATCTCTATCATTACTCCCCCCTTATTTAAAAGTCTTGTCCTCAAGACTTGGGAGTTAACCACTGATCCGGCCTCCCTTCAATGACTTGCCTTCTGGGCATTTGTGAGCTGGGCC
Source organism: Mikania micrantha (assembly GCA_009363875.1). Classification (NCBI taxonomy): domain Eukaryota; kingdom Viridiplantae; phylum Streptophyta; class Magnoliopsida; order Asterales; family Asteraceae; genus Mikania; species Mikania micrantha. The sequence goes on from CM018698.1 coordinate 67,785,264, forward strand.
CATATCGATTACCCCAACGCAAACAAATTCCTTTCTTCCTACGTCCTTTCCATTCCAAGCGCAGAGGATATCGAACTCCTCGATCACGATGCAAAACATGTCCCAACTCAGGAGTAGAGCAGGCTCTTGATCGATTGGCAGGGAACGAGTAAGGCTTCTTTGATAGGGGCGTAGATTGTCGGCCATAGGATGGAGGTGACCCAGATGGTTTGGGCATAGACTGGCCCCAAGTGTTAGTAGCTTCAAAAGGCCTAAGGGAATTAAAATCCCTAAAACTAGAAACAGAATTGTTGCTAGGATTAAGGAGACCAATCTCTTCAATGTCGGTTGCCAAAGAATCATGAGTGGAAGGTGTGCCCATATTGAGATTCATTTGTTGAATGTTTTTAGGAAATTCACGTCCACTGAATGCAGGCCATTGGAGCTGCTGCACATCCACTAACCCATCCTTGGAACCGGAGGAGGTATTGGAATCGAACAAAACAATACCAGATGATCCCAATTGAGCCTCAACAAGTTGTTCGTCCTGTTTCTTCATCCAATCAAGAACAGTTTTGCGAAATTCAATTGAAGCCAATCGTTCCTCTTGCAAAAATTTGATAGATGTTTTGATTTCTGCCACTTCATGCTGAAGTTGAATGATCTGTTGTGCGTGAACATCTAAACGAGATGTTAGACTAGCCATGATTGATAAAATGAACGTAAAGGATGAGTGAAATAGAACGAAACAGTGGATAATCCCACCGAATGAACAGATAACAGAAATTGAGATTAAGTGATAAGACTAATTGAGTCAAATCGTGAAATGAACAAATCGAAAGTGAAATTGTAATCGTGAATTGAAGGATTCAAATGGAATGAAATTGGAATCACGATGCTGAAATTAAAATCGGAATTGAAATTAACAGAAAATGAAATTGAATAAACAGAAACTCAAATTGAAATTGAATCAACAGAAATTAAGAATAACAGATTAAAGCGAATTGACAAATCGTGATTTGAAATCAAATCGGAATGGAGATTGAAATCGTGACTTGAAAAATACAAATCGCAACCAATCGGAAACACGATACTGAAATTGTGATTGACAGAACCTGAAATCGACGGTTACGTGAGGAGCGAAGCCAGACCTTCAACCATAGTGTGAAATCGTCGGAAATTGCGACCAACGGCGGCGATTAGCTCCGACAGAGAGGAGTCGTGAATGAAAATGAAGGTATAGAACGGCAGATTATCCGATAAGTTGATCCAGCAGAGATGAAATTGGATGTGTAGGTCGGCGGCAATCTTCAACAGCGATGAAATTGGAATCGACAACAGCCATGGATAGAAATCGAAGTGATGGTTGAGAATGGCAGGTCTTCAGCAGGTCGGACCATTGATGAAGATCGATTCCAGTATATAATAATAATGAAATAGAAACAAACAAGAAATTAGGTTATAGATCAAATGATCAAACGATTACAAAGTGAAGAAGATAATTCCAGGGCTCAGCCCTTTCTCACTGTTAAGAAACAGGAGACCTAGCACAACTGGCCAATTTCTAAACAAAACTCTTCTTGCCTTCACTCAACCTTCTAACCCATTTATAACCTACTAACAATTAACTAGAAATCAATATTACCAAACTACCCTTACAAGATTCTACCATTACTACTAAATACTACCAACATATTTAATATAACTATGATCTCTATCACACACACAATAACTAAGTAATAAACGAGCCAAGCCCGAACCGAGCTCAAGCTTGAAAAACTATTCACAAGCTCGAGCTTTAAAATAGCTTACTCTTCAAAGAGAGGTGGAAGCAGCCCACGAAAATCCAATCCTACCCAACCAAGCCCCATGGCACAATACTGTAAGCAAAAAGAGGATCAATATTAGGTTTAAAAACAATAAATATAATGACGTTTAAAAGTAAAATACATATGTAACGTGTACCATGCACTGATCCAGTATATTGGACAAAGATCCACCTTCAGTTATCTTTGGGAGCATAACTTTGAGAGTTTTAAGATGAGAGGCAATCTGGTGCATGGCCCAGCTGAAAAGAAGTCCACCATCATAATTTTCCTCGCTACCGGATGTGTCATCAGCAAATATGGCGCGATATTGGTTAACAACATCAAAAAGATGCATCCTCTGACAGTTTACCATCCCTTTTAAGTATTCATAAGCATTTCTCTGATCTAGGTCATCAAGAATGCCAGATAACCATGATTCTCTGCATCTTAGGAACTGACCACCATCAAGAAGATTGTCATTAGCAGGTAATAAATAAGGTACGTAGGTAAGTAAAAGATTACTTCAAATAGATGCCAAATTGGCAACTTAAGTGAATAGTTAAATACTAGATGGATACCTGTAGGCGCATTTCATACTCACTGTATACTCCTATTCTTCTTAGATATCCAATAATGCGAAGACATTCAGGTAACTGCAATACAGAGCAGACATTTCAGAAAACTGTAAAGGTTTTCAATTTCATCATGTTTACTTCTGATTGGACTTATCTGGGTTGTGTTTTATTTCAATGTGGTCAATCAAAGAATTTAGCTAAAAGGGAATAAGTCAAATGCACCAGAAAATGCCCAAAATCTATTATTAATGCAGACAACCTCCTAAGTTGTTTCATTCAGGGATCAATAACTAGCCCAGTGGCCCATTTAACGCGAACCTGCTTTGACCATTACCTAACTAGCCCCCCAAACCACCTATCTTGCCACCTCTAGTCTAGAAAACTGCAATAATCAATAAAGGCTGAGGTTTTAAAGGAAACATGATCTAACACAACTTAACCAATCATTTTTAATTATTTAACAATAGTACTAAAACAATGCATTATTGTTATTATGATCAATTTATCTGCGTAATTATTGTTCACTATATATGCAATTATAGCATCAAGGAATCGTAAAAAAGAAGCTGTTATTGTTGTGATGCAACAAACTTACCTGAATATTTGATCTTAGCTTTTGAAGAAGTTGCGAGAGCAAAGACCGGGTAGTCTCTCGAGCTTCAGCAGCGAGTGCTTGAATGACTGGTAATCTTAATGGACACATAATAGATAAGCAAAAGATAAGAGTGGTAACTAGTAAATTTGGAACTCAATTAAAGCTAATGCTATGAGGTTAAAAGCTAGGCAAATGACTTTGTAAAAAAATGAAAAAACTTACTTTGGGTGCATTGTAGACAGTTTGCTAACAAATGCTTCCAAGTCTAAAGCCTCATCATAATTTCCATTCCTCACACATCTAAAAACACGTTCAGATTTTAAGATTCAGAGATATCATGACATATGATGAACAAGACCAGAATTCACAAAACAAAATAATAATTAATAAAAACAGTAATAAAGGATCAGAAATCAAAGTGTGCATAAACACATGCATACCCAGTCTAAGTATGTCTGTATCTCTCTTCTACTTGATTACTTGAAGCTTCTAAAACTTAGTAGCTAATGTTACCTTTCATGTGATAATTTGATATATCTCCAAAACATTAACTTCAAGAGGGAACAAAAGAAAATCTATTTTTCCGTAAAGCAGAAATGTAATGGGCTAAATGTTGGAGAAAATAGTTCCAAAAGCCAATTTGATGGTTTGAGTGACTTTTACCAATGTCAAAAAAGATACAAGGATAACATGGAGCAATGCTTCATCATGTGGAAAGCAATTAAACAATAAAATTTTACTTCATGGAAAATAGTACAATCCTACAATATTTTTCACATGTTATATTTTAAAGGATCAAACCACAACAAAAAGAATCAGTCACCTTACTGGTCTTAGCCAGTTATTTTTTTGTATTTGCAAATTAATAAATACACAGCTAAAACCTTATATATACAAGAAGTAAACCATAAAATATTTCAATTTCCATGTTACTTATTCTGCTTGTTCCAGCTAAAAGTGTTTCAAGATCAGCTCAATGCAGTTCATATGTATAATATATACTATAAAAATGCAATTCTATATAACTGGATTATACACCGAGAATTTTAGGCCTTGCGAGTAATAGCCACTAGTTTGAATCCGAACATGTGTTCTCTATTATTAGATAAAAAAAAACATACGTGTCCATAAGCTGGGGAATTTCAAGCAAGTCAAGCAAAGTACTATGATTAGCCAGCAGTGTTTGGTTCATCTTTCTCTTCTCCAAAATCTGTTCTGCAGAATCAACGAACTCAGAGCAGCCTGATGTTAGCTTTGGGACCTCTGCAATCTGCACAAGGAACAATTTGTGATATTACATTTTTACCTTCAAAAGCAGCTACAGTATGTAAGAATAAATGATAATTATCAGAAAATAATTGAGCTTCTTGTATTGTAAAGCTGACTAAGCAAAAGTTTTGCTTCACAACTAAACATGCTTTTGAGATTAAAAGGCTCGCCTGCAAATAATCAACAGCTAAACAATCACAGAAAAAACACAAGGAATTTAATATTTTAAATTTCCTCCAAAAGGCTTTGATCCAGTTTCAAAGAGTCTAAAATAGGCACATCTGCCAACACATTTTAATGCATGATGTGACACTTCAATTATGTTCAAACCAGAAAAATACTAGAAGAAAAAAGGATATACAATGGTTGCGAAAAGAATCAGAATAACGGATAAAAACATTGGAAGGTAAAAAGTAATCTCACTCCTAATCAACATTATTACATTGATATAAGATAAAAAATAATTTATGGAAGCACAATTATAATAGAAGAGTGACAAGCAAAAAGTAATCTTCAGAAGCATAATGATAAACAATGAGTGACGGACAAAGTATGTTGACAATGGCTAAAGAAAATAAGATAGTGAAAATAAAGATATAAGCACATCAGTAAATTCTGTTTTGATGGTTTCCTTCCTGAAAAACCAAATGCGATGTCAATGACTAATTCCCAATTGTATATATTGGCCAGCAGTTATTCAACTTTTAAATTATTCAAAGGCAGAAGTCAGTATCTCCAACATTTTCAATTGTTGATTTGTTATCATGATGCTTGAAACGGTATGGTTTCTAAAAAACATAGGATTACTTAGCACCTTTTGTGGAACCCTCACACCTTCTTCATGTGATCATGTAGTAGAGCCTCCCATACTTACAAGTGTCAGGAACCTAGACATTAACTATAGGCTATAGCCTATAGCTACCCACCAGTGACCAGCCTTTATATACTGAATTCTACAAATACAGTATAGTCAACCATCTAATGTTAGTATACATCATTTAGCATTTCTTCCTGTAGGGAAATACTTAATGCAGCGCTTTCTTGCAACCCAAAATGTTAATCGTAATATCAAAAATCCTAAGACAGAACAGTACAACTAGCAAAGCTGAAACCTATGATAGGCAAGAAATTCTCCTATTTGCAATCCAAAAGGTTAAACACTTATAGCATCATATAGAATAAAAGGGGTTCTGTATGTAGACTTGTTTATCACATATAAAGGGTTAGACCTGTTTTGCAGAGGCTGTTTATACAGAAACATTTGCAAGGATTTGCTTGGACTTGTTTAAGATTTATACAGAGGGCATGTAGTACAGAGATTGGTAGTCATATATTAATCAGCCAACATGTGTCCATGCCTCTTCTTAGTGAGAAGTGTGATGTTTTAACTTCTATATGCTTTATCTAGAAGAAAAATGAAGATTTTAATTGTTCCCGTAGTTAAAAACATAGAAATGATCATTCAAAAAACAATGAAAGGGGACTATTTTTATGTCAAACTGATATTAAATTTCAAAGGCATAAATAAATATCACAGGTCCAATTCACAGCCTAAAAGGGTTTCTGTTTTAGGCTTGTTACATAGTTTACAGAAAGTCAGAAATTATCAACTATTTACAAGCAATAGCAGTTTAAACCAATCAAATAGTTGATACCGGCTCATTTAATCCCTGCCAAACTTGAAGACTAGTTCATCATGTAATTAGAGACAATATTTGTTTCTTTGTACTTCACGCTCTTAATTTCCTAAATTACTGTCAACACAAATACGACATGCAAACCTATGAATCTAATTGATTGTATCAACGTAATTCCTCATCCCCAGTCACATTGTACTACCAATTCAATTGAATTCCTTATAATCAGAAATCAAATATAAACGTCATGAAGTTCCTGAAGATCGATTTACCAATGATTCAAGGTGTTTATCGATGGATAAGACTTCATTCCGGATCGATACCAAAGCATCAGCGGCGGAAATGAACGAACGGTAGTTGTTAACAGCAACCTCTTGCATCTGCCTTCGAATTCTCTCGGCATCGACACGGAGAAGCTCCGGTTCCTTGTGCAAGCGATCTAGAGTAAAGGATAGGAGTTCGGAGACGTATGGTTGCTGAGAAACGGAGGCCAACGGCAGCAATTCCGCCATTGTTTCTGATGAGTCGTCGGCGGTTGGAATTTCGATCTCCATGTTTGTTGATTTGGATTTTGGATGCTTCAATTTACTTCCGATTTGGAACAGGAAGAGGAAGAGATCTGTTTGCTGTGTAGGCTATGAATTAATTTTCCAAGTTTGGAGTAATGACATGTATCGTCCCTCAAGTTTTTGTTTTCACATATTAATCACTTTACACATCTTTTTTTGCATTTGTGGCCGGAAATATGCATGTGTCTTTGTTTCTATGAGTTATGCAACTAATGCTGATCAATTGAACTTTAGTTAATCCTAAAATACATGTCATAAACATACACACACATAAACACACGTATGTACGTACGTACATGCATGCATGCATGTTAAGGTTCAGTTGTTCAAACACCTTAATTGTGCTAGCACAACTAACTCTGGCAATATCAACCTAAATTTTTATGTTTTTTTCATGATTTTTATCATATACAAAGACTGTATTTTTTAGATGTGTGTGCAAATTTATATGTTTGGGATGAAAAAAGTGTAAGTTTGTGTTATATTGTGTGTGTGTATTAAATGTAATCAAACTTATACATGTGTAGAATCATAAATGAATATATTAAAGTTGTGCATATAAATAATTCTTTTGAGTTTTAACTAATATTGGCTCTCAATTTAACTTCTACCACTCTTGAGACTGGCCAAGTGAAAGAGTGTTTGTATGTCTAGTTTATTACGGTTATCGGTATAACTACATGACCAGTGAGTTTTGCTTATTGATTATTTGATTTCTTATATTCAAGATCATAATTGACATAGTTAGGTTGAATTCTTACATATTTGGAATGTTGTGATTGTTTAGACTGACCATGTGATACTTTCTTTGAGTTTTAAAACATTCTTTGTTTGATGAGACTAACCAATAAAGATTCATTATACACCCAGGTGAGTTGTACACGACCCTTAGGTTCAATTTGAAGTGTTGGCAAGACTGATCATGAGATCTAGCATTCACTAATGCTTCACGAGTTAGTCATATCATATCTAAATCAATCAGTTATTCATTCTATAGAATTGTAAAGTCATTCTTTACGATTATGGTACATGTAGTTATCTACTCCATTATTTGACCTCAACTTTGCCTAAATTATGTTTAGTTGATTCCTTTGTTTTCTTTTATTTCTAAAAGCTTTTCAAAACCTATTAGAAAAATCTTTAAATACACACTTTCAAAAATCATTGTTTTAGATTATTTTTACTTTTTATGATGTAATATCAATATTCACATTTAGCATCCATATGTTTGAATTCGAATTTACCTTAGTTGTACTTCATTTGTCGCTACACTTACCTTTAGTTTATGGTTTGATATAGATTATTTCTTTTTAACTATATTGTATTGTCCTTAGATTACACATATATCTTTTTTGGCACATGTACCTTTTCAAAACAATGAGTTGCCCTAATATCACTTCTTAAAGGACCTATGAGAACTCCGTATCATAAAACTCACGAGACCCACCCATTAATATATTGCTAACTAACAAAATATAAAAAAAACACACTTTATGCAAGACAAGGGTGTAATTATAGTGTAATTTAGGAGGGAGTAAGCTTAGCCGTTCAAAAAAATTTTAAAATACAAATTTCATAGATTTCTTTACTTAAAATAGTAAAAAAAATTATAGGTTAATAACTTTAAAAATCAATATAAGGGGATAGGGACTTATCCCAAACTTCCCGCATATCATATTAGTATCATATCATCATTCTTTTCAGACTCTCAAATTTTTTAAAAATGATAAAAATATTCTCCTTTGTTAACCACAAAATCCTCATTCTCGTGTTGAATTTAAATTAGTTAAAAAAATAATTGCTTGATTAGGTTAGTAATCCTTAACTTACGCGGCCATGTATTGTAAAAATTGGCCCCAAATAATTCCCATATGGTACTCCATGTAGTCATGTACACTAATTTAATAACTGATAATAGTTGGTTGTATCAACCAAAATTAATGTGCTGATATGGTAAAAATTGAAACTCCATCGTTAACAATATATAGCTACTTTTAAGTTATTTTTCAATTTCCATAATCGGGTCGCGTAATCTTACATGTTTCTTTTGTGTATTTAATCATGCTTATAGCATCGAAGCAACACGCAATAAAGTTAAAATAACAATAATAATGGATTATATCAACTAAAGGTAACGTGTTGGTATCATTAAAATGATATTGTCACCGATAAAGAACATCGGTGTCAATATATAATTCCTTTTTTTTGTCTGTGGTTCGGTCTCCATAAGCTAGTCGTCGTAACTTTTATGTTTTCTTATGTACTTAATAACGTTAATGTCACAAAGGCAACACGTGTAATGGAGTTCGTAAACATGTGCATTACGCAATGTTGTTTTTTATTTTTTTTACTTTTCTTATATTTTTTGTTAAATTACATATTGAAATTTTTATAACATTATGTATGAGACATAATAATGTTTTTTATCTACGTTTCAATCTTCATAATTGGTCTATTTCGACTTCTTATGTTTCTTTTAATTGTAAAACCAAGTTGCAATTATCAGGTTTTAATTATACCGCTTTACTACAGCCTACGGTAAGTTTAGAGTAATTACAAAGTAATTGTAATATCCTCATTAGTTAAGGAGAAGAACGAAGTCTTTCCTATAAAGGATTAGATACCTTTTGTGTCAAGGCATTTTTTATTTAGCAGACAACTCGTCAGGTAAAATCAAAACCATGAGTTTATAGATATAAAGGATTAAATACCTTTTGTGTCAAGGCATTTTTTATTTAGCAGACAACTCGTCACGTAAAATCAAAACCATGAGTTTATAGATGGGTAATCCGTCATGGGCAATACTTGATTATTACACAAGATATTGTGTGTTTTGACTCACATGGATAGCACATCAAGGCATAATTGTGTGTCTTTTGTGTCAAGGCATTTTTTATAGATGGGTAATCCGTCATAGGCAATACTTGATTATTACACAAGATATTGTGTGTTTTGACTCACATGGATAGCACATCAAGGAACTTATGATTGCACATTAAATTAGTTGTTTGTAAAGACAAAACATGTATTGATGGAGATGATGTCCATCCCCATATAAGAAAGGTTAACTTATATCCCTCAATGGCTCAATCTATGTGGGATATTACATTCCACTACTCCTACGTAGCCTAACGTCTTCACTAGTACATCAGTGATGCTCGCGACTTTAATATCATCTGTAATAGTGTCCGCTTTACCTCTAATAGATTGATCATTTAGAAATTTATGGTTTTTGTTTTCATCTAATGAGTTGCTCGTCGAGACAAAATGTGTTTTAATTTATCTACCTCCCGATGAAAAAAAAAGGACTTTGTTCTGTCACTCAGCCTACTGCTTCAAATATTACACAAATATTCCATGTTTTTTATGCAAACAAATAGGTAACTATAGTGTTTTTCACAAATCCGTTTTTAGAACGAGACAAAATAACATATAATAAATGCCAACAACCTTAAAACCCACAAAATCCCGACATAAGAACAAGCAGCCTTTGAATCATACATGTAGTACGGATACGGGTAATTGATTTGTCCGGCGTAACCACCACCAGCTGCCGGAGTCGAAGGGAAGTATACAAGTCTCGGAGACGGCGGGCCGCCGTCATTGTTGCCACCCGACGAGATGTAAGCTAGTGGCGGAGATAACTTTGCCACCGGAGGAGCTATGGATTCCGGTGAATCAAAGTAGTAAAACCTTGGTGGAGGCGGAGCTCGGTGGACCGGTGTCGGAGATGGTGGTGGCTTTGACACGGTGGCAGGCGGAGATGATGGTGGTTTGAACGTGACGGTGGGCGGAGATGATGTCGGTTTGGTGGTTGACGGAGGAGATGAACATATCGGAATGCAGGTGCTGCATAGTGAACCGGTAAGGTCGTCGGCGGCGGCCGCTGTCACTCCGGCGAGTATGAAGAAGATTGTGAAAAAGAGTTGTTCCATATGCATGAATTGTTGTACTTTGTAATTTGTATCAGATGTCGAAAGTGTGATACTTTGGAAGCTTGTGAAGTGATCATCTCCTCCTTCCTGACTTTATATACCTTTCACTTTTTGAGTTGGTGGTAAATAAAATATTTAAACAAATTTTAAATGTATGGAGACAAAGCAGATTTTAATTAAAAATATTACTTCCAAGTAAACGAGGAATAATAAGAATTATACTATTTTTAAAGTATGAGAAGTTTAGCATAGTAACGAGTAATCAAGATGTATATTAGGAATTAATGAATTTGAGAAGAAGGAAAATATATGTACACACACAAATAGGGGAAAGATAAAAAAATAACCCACTAAATATGTAATAATCCGTAAAAATCGAGCCAAGTCTTTGAATTTTTTTTAACATCATTGTAAACATATTTAGAACATTCTTTTTATTTTATTAGTTTACGTAAATTCATCACCTTTTGATAGTTAACATCGTTATAACTGTTTTTTGACCCAAAACCTACAACGATATTAACTATCAAACGGTGATGATTACGTAAACTAATAAAATAAGAAAGTGTTTTAAATGTATTTACAATGATGTTAAAAAAACCAAAAATTCGGCTTGATCTTGACTAGTTATTTCGGGTAATTGCATATTTAGTGGGTTATGTATACTTTCAAGTCCTACATATGTGTGTGTGTGTGTATGTATGTATGTATGTATAGAGAGAGAGAGATGCATTGAATTGATAAATTACAAGTTCTAAAGAACTAAAAAGAATTCATTCTAACTACATGTTGTAAGAGGTAAAAAAGTAATTTTTCTTTAAAATAAAGAAAATTAGTTTTATATTATTTTAACATGTGCCTAGAAATTGGTATTTTAGTTCTCAAGTAACAATGATTTTCATTTGAACATCTCTATATCACTATATGTGTGTGTTTGAAATTTTTAAAACCAAACTGTCAAATGGTGAGACAGTCTGGCTCCTTCATCCAACCTAGGCAGTTTGATATGTTGTTTTTTTCATGGTTGTAAAAATTCCGACTAGACCGATTAATCTTTAGTCCCCTAAGACCGACTAGGCTCGACTATCCGATTAGGCTGATTAGTTGGCCAATTAATCCCGAATAATTCCGATTAATCCCTAATCCCCACCCCACCGACCGACTAGCGACTAGCGATTTTACAACATTGTTTTTTCTAAAAACCATAGTTAACAGTTTAATCAATAATTTTTATTAAAATCAACTAAAGCGAACATGAAGTGAATTCTTATAGTACAAGAACGTAAAACATCTTAGCTTCAAATTTATTTGTCTTCCTGAAGAAAAAATAGGGAGATTCCAAAATCAAAAAAATATGATAATTGCTTTAGGTTTGGCCTCTTTTCTTTCTTGCAAATATTGGTATTGAGTGATTCTCATTTCTTCTTTTTATGATTCCTTTCTTTTTACACAATTAATCTTTTGTTAAGACACAAAATATCATTATAAATAAGGATACATATATATTTTTTATAAAAATCTTGAAAAATTAGGTAGCATTAATATTCTCTCATAAACTGGACAACAAAAAATCTGATTTATTTTACATATTGAGAGATGTTTTGCTAATTTAAAACCTATTATTGCATATAAATTTCCAAACTCGCTATTGTTTTATTTAACATTTGTACACTATAAATGAATAAGTGTTTAAAAATAACTTTTTCTTTGAAAAAATAATGAGCATTCGAGTTGTAATACTCGAAGTTACCATATACTTGTGTCAAGATGCGTGTGAAAAAACTTAGTTTTCAAGAAACATTGTGTTGTGTTGAATAAGATACAGGTTTTACAATGTTGCACACTCAAAAGAATTGTATTCTTTATTTGTATACATATATCCGTATGAAAGAGTCCTAATAATAAGACATTTAAGCCGGATATTTTGTCACCTAATATATCTCGTATAGTACTATACAAGACGTCACTCTTTGATGAGGCAATATGCAGTATGTTCGTGTCGAACACATGACACATGTGTCGTGTATAGTGGTATATGTGTTATATCGATGCCACCTATATGACATCACAGCGTTTTGGTTGTTGAATGAATTCTAATACGATAATATAACATTGTGGCATAATTGTGCTTTGTATAGCTTTATACATGTCATACAATAGCTCATATATGTCTCGTAAAGCCATATATATAGCACATATATGATTCAATTTAACATTTAAATTTTACGTTCAAATTATTTGATGAGATGTACGATTCTTTTACAACTTGCAATATATATCGAATATCAAACGATCATCAATTAGATATATTGAATTTTCTTAATTTTATTTGATAAGTTCAATTATATTTGTATGTTAATTATGTCATTTAGGGATGATAACTATATTTTTGACAAATATTTTTGATGTGTCATGAGTGCCAAAAAGTTATTAGGCCTAACATTTTATTCAATAAGCTAGTATTATATATGTATATATCATATAATAAATAAATAGGTGTTTTGATTAGACATATTTTAATCTTACAAGTCATTAAAAATTTATTTTCTTGTGATTTCTCCTATTAAATATTTATAAGGCACCTTTTTTTATTTTAATTTTTTTCTTCTTCTATTATTAAATATTTGTTATTATATTCAATTTGGTAAATAATATATTACAATATAAGTTATATTTTATTAATTTTTATAGAAACATCCTTGAGAAATATATAATATGCTATTTAAAATAGATAATTTTAAAATTTATTTATGGGATAACTTTGTAGAAATGTAACTAACTTTTCATTTTTTTTCAATCAAGTCACTCATACTTTTTTTTATCCTAATTAAGTCTTTTAAGTTATTTTTGTGTCTGAATTCTATGTTTTTAACTTGAATAGTAGATAATACATGTTGATATAAATTTGAGTGAATTTTTTTTTTTAAAAAAAATGACATATTTGAATCAATAATTATTAATTTCAACTAATATCTTAAAAGTAACAAAAAACTAATAATTACTTATTCAAGTCAGCCATTTTTTAAAAAAACTATTTATTCAAACTTATATTAACATTTATTACCTACAATTCAGGTTAAAAACATAGAATTCAAACACAAAAAAAAACTTAAATGACTTAATTGGGACAAAAAAAAAAGTTTGAGTGACTTGATTGGAAGAAAATAAAAAGTTGGTTACGTTTTTATGAATTTTCCCAATTTCTTACCTACAATTCAGGTTAAACACATAGAACTCAAATACAAAAATAGCTTGAATGACTTAATTGGGACAAAAAAAAGTTTAAGTGACTTGATTGAAACAAAATGAAAAGATGGTTACGTTTTCAAGAAGTTTTATCTCTTTATTTATTTCACATATGTAAAACACACATTATTAGCCAAGTGTATGTATAACACGCACATAGATGCATTTAAATGAGAACCAATAATGTTAGTTCTCAACTAACATTAGTAATCAACTTAGCATTTTATTATATATACTATCTAAATCAAGAGTTAATCCTTAAACCTATTCAAGAGCACCTACTTTAAATCCTAAATAAATGTTTGTTCCGAAGTTAATTTTTTGTTGAATATAAAAATATAACTTTAATCAACTTTTATAAATCATTTTTTCTATAATTTAAAATGAGTGATTGTAAATGATTTTAAGAGTTTTTTTCTAAGAGTTTTATACGTGACCGACGAATTATAAAATAGCCTACTAACTACAATACATTACTTGAGAGTTGATCATATTCTCGTAATCACAAGATCTTGACATGTGTTACAACTTTTGACTTTTTTTTTCAAAGTAAAGAATATTTTAAACATTTTGACTTCATTAAAAATCAAATTGAAAGTGTCACCACTATTTATTAATCATCTTAACCCTTTATTTTTTATATTATGTTATTTTTTATAAAAGTTATACAATTAAATTTGTATTACTATTTTTTTTATTCTATTATAGTTTTTGACAATTTTTTTATGTTTATTTCTGACGTTTGTACATTATTTTAAAAAGCCATAAAAAACACATCATTACAACATATAAATCACCATCTCACATAAATGTAACAAGTCTTAAACAACACTTTATTTAAAAAATATAAAACATATTTACATCAATGTAACTATCCAAATATGAAATTTACACTTAAAATAAAATAAAATTACATCACAAATTAAAATAAGAACCCTTAAAATACAAATCATTTACAACATATAAATCCTCATTTCATATCAAAATTATTTTTTTAAATTATATAATATATGTTATTATAAAAAACCAAATATGAAAATTTTATATAAGCAAGTACATGTTTAACATATGTTACATATTAGTTTTCAGTGTTGCGTGTAGAATAAACTTATTTTGTAACACATGTGTTACAAATACTTATAATTATTTTTGGATTTTTGTTTTCTACTTTTCTTATAATAACAGACGTTAAATACATAAATGAAAAAACTTTGAATGCCACACCTGATTTTCTGAGTTTTTACTATATTCATCCCATCTTTATCTTTATCTTTGTATATTAAATAAAAATATAAATGAGTACATATGTCACTTTTATAAAGAATACTTGCACAAATTTTCCCGCTTATTTATCATATTAAATGCATCTCATATATATATAGTAGCCCAAAAACCCATGTATTACATGTGTTGAACAAATATAACATGTTATAAACAATGACTTGCACAAAGATTTATATATTACATTTATTATTTGTTGGTTAAACAAGAAATATGAATATTTAAAAATTATAAATAACAAATAATTATAAATATTTAATAATTTTAAAATTACATAAACATATATAATATAATTAAAATTCTATTATATTTTATTAATTAATAGTAAATTAGTAAGTTTTGTATAATAAGATTTATAATTAATAATATTTAATTATATAATTTAATGAATAAAAATTATCAAAATTTTAGGAGAGAGGCGGGAAAAAAAATTTGAGTTAATAAGGAGATGACATGTGTTTTCTAAAAATACTCTTTTATTAGAGTATGTAGATAATATTAAATTGCTAATTACAATATTTATAATTTTTAATTATAAACATATTTCTTGATATATTAAAAATTATAAAACGATCGATTTTTTTGATATCAAATAAACCCTTATCGTTGATTATTTGTTAATTTCCTTATCGTTCACTCCATCTTATTCTCTTTATGATCGATGCATGTATGTAATGACAAAGAGGTGTCAATCATTTGTCTCTTCCTTTGTATTAATCCTTTGTAGTCAATTTATTCCTTCAACCCTACAAAAATCATAATCTCCTCTCAACCATATGTTACAATAAGTCAGATTATTAAATGTTACTTGCGAATTCTTTATAATTAATTTAGAGGCATGTAAAATGAGACATGAATTGAAAGTTTCATTGGTAGATCTTCGCTCTTGCAATCAGGTGTTACGATTACGGGTTGGATGTCTAATTGTCTAGACGATAATGATAGTATCTTGTACCTAAACCGGTGGCTCACTTTTTCTATGTAACGGGAAATAGGACCGGAACATGCCACTGAAAGACTCTACTCAGACAAAGATGGTTTGCCAAGAACTTAGAGGAGGTAGGATGGGCAGCTGGTTAGATCTAGTACAGATTGTACATGGACGGTACTTGGAGTTAGTGGCTCCCCTAGGGTTCCCTTATCGTCATTTTACAAGTGGTTTATAATCTACCCTTGAGATAGTAATAGATTTTTATAAAATGATGAGACATATGTGGTATAACTGATGTAAGAGTTTTTCATCATAGACAAGATAGTTAAGCAATTGTTGTCATTAAAAGAAAATTTTTAACGTCACGTTATTTCTTTTAACTTTTTATTCAACTAAAACTGTGACACCCCGTAATTTCCAGGTCAGCTTGTTATTTATTTAAATGTTTATTTAAATGTTTTATGTACACGTGGCACTGGAATTAGTTTAAATTAGCGTGACACGTGGCACGATAGTACGAACATTGATACACAACATGATAATCCAAGGGATTATCAGAAACCGCACACACGTGTCAAAACTCACGAACATTGGTGAACATCACAACACTTAAGCACAGAAACACCTCACAAATCAATTATGGCTAGTAATTGACTAATGGAGTCCAAACGATGCTCGAATGATGTTCTACAGTCGAGAAACGGGCGAGAATGGCCTAGAACAACAAAATAGGCATATTAGGCCAGACATATGGGTCAGGCAAGCTCCCATCCCTGGCGATGCGCGCGGATGAGGAAGATGGCGCCTCATCCGGTGCACCCGCGCGTAACGACTGGCGCCAATCACACACGACAGGCGATACGCCTGACATCCCTGACAGCTTAAAATCTTCTTGAGCAACACAAAATCCATCATTAACCCTATATCATCATTTTAGTCGACTCCAGACGCCATTGCACAAGTTTCTCTTCCCAAACACTTCTGTTACATGCAAAACACACATATAGGAAGCCATTGAAGCCATTGTTGAGATCCTTGAAGCTTCGGAAGCTTGAAGGAAGACGTTGGGAGCATGACACCACCACCATCACTTCACCTCTGCTCAAATCAGTGTTCCAGGAGCCTATAGAAGTTGCTAACATCAACATTTCTCAGTTCTTGAGCCTTTGAGGTAGTTCTTGTGGCTAAAACACTCATTTACACATCACTACACACATGCAAGTGTTAAATCACACATGCAAGTACCATGGCACCACAAGCACGAAATTCTATTCTGGGTTTGATGATTTTAGTGTGATTTATGATGATCAATGATGTTTAGATTTAGTTTTGCGACGATCCATGATGATGTGTGTCATTAGAATGCATGATTTGGTCATTATCAAGTGAAAAACCTACATGCATTCATGATCCATGGCATGTGGGATGATTTTCAGTGTTTAAATATGCATCTTGATGATATTGGAAGATGATTTCATGATTAGATTATGTTAAAATAGTTTATTGATGATTATTTCTATTTTTAGTAACTTTTATTTTACAAAATGGTGATTTGATTAAGATGATGAGCATGCATGTATCTAGATACGTTGTTTTAAAGTATTTAGAATGATATTGATGATTAGAATATGATTTAGATATTGGTTATAGTCATTTTCAACATTGTTACTATATTTAGTAATTTTTTTGGGTCAAAATGTTGATAGATGATGAATTTGGTTATGATTGACATGATTAAATGTTGTTAGAAGATATATTATGATGATTTGTGACATAAGGATTGGTTTAGAATTGTTAGAATGGTCATTTTTATGCAAAAACTACAAAGTTACAAATTATAGTAACTTTACTTTTGTAAAAACCGACTTAGGAACATTTTGTGTGGTTTGAGCATGCTAAATGGTTTATTATGTCTTAGTATGATGATTAGAGGCTAAATTAGATGGTTTCCGATATCACGTATGCTAAAAATGGAAACTTTCCATTTTAGGAAACTTTTATGTGCTAACATGTTATAAACGACTTATGTGAATCCGTATGATGATGTGTTATCTGTTAACATGATCACGTAGGACAAATGAGCATGCTAGAACTATAAAACCGATATGCTTTGTTAACTTTCTATAAATGGAAACTTACTATAAATAGTAAGTTGTCCATAGACGCGACTTGCGCGATTTGCACACGACGAGCACTTACACATTTGCTACACGATTCACAACCGTCACACGGTTCACCAACGGGTCGTTGACTTAACATGGTCAACTTTGGTCAACTCTGGTCAAACACGGTCAATGTGGACCAACACGAGTAAACACGGTCATTGTGGACCGACACGGACAAACATGAACAACCGAAGGTTGTTGGACACAAACACGAGAACTAACACAAACACTACCACGGTCACTTACACAAACTCACGTACGGTATACGATATAGGTTGCCGGTGACCGACACGCATTTCGACGCAGGAGCTTACGCTTGATTTACACCTACTTCACTAAGGTGAGTTTACGGCCCCTCTTTACTCTTTTTCAAACGCTTTTAAATAGGGGGAGAATTCTGATTACATCGAGTTAAACATTTACTACTGTACAAACATTTTTGGTGTATGTTGGTTTATTGGACAAACATTAAGTGTTGAACTCGTAACAAGCCCTCACAAAGTCTTACCGTTAATGTACGAACAACGTGGTAGGTTTGAATGGATCCATTAGGGAATGACTAACCCCACAGGGGCACTATGTTGACTGGATGTCATAACCCGTGCAAACTTGACCTAACTAGCTATGTATACGAGACATAGTGAAGACAAGGAGAAACAAGTCTAGTTCGGTAGTAACGCACTATGTGACAGTTGTATACGAGAATTACGTCATCAATGACGTGGGCACATTTGATCGTTCTAGAAATCCACGTTGTTTTAGTGCTTGTAGTTGTTACAGATTGATAGTAGGCGAGAAATGATGAACGTGGGCGAAAATCGTGTGCGAAATGGAGTCCTGGATTGCCCGAAATCGAAAAACGAAGAAAAATTTCTAAGTCTTGATCGAATGGGCTCGTCATAGTACGCGGAGGTGGGCCTGAGAGTCCTCCGCGGTACGCGATGGACCAAAATATTCAAGATTCCTCCAGAAATCGTCGCGGTACGCGACAGATGTGGCGGTGGAATAAGTTGCTTATCTTTATCAGATTGCATGAAGAAGATTGTATTCTTCTTCTCTTTGCTTCTGCTTCATTTCCAGGCCAACAAACACCCACTTCCACCATCTAAACCCCTTTCTGAAGCTGCGAGACTCCACCGATTGCACCCGTGAACGTGTTTACAAGTTCTGATCATCGTGTTAGCCGCAGATATCCGTCAGATTAGGTAATGATCCGTTTAGACCTTCTGATTTGATTTTGATTGATTAGATCTTGATTTGAACGTAATGGCATAGTTAGGATTGTTGATTATTGCCTAGATGATGGGTAGGATTGATTATTAACAAAGAACACGAAGTTTTAATGGTTAAATCCTTGTTTTGATCCATTGTGATGCCCGATTTGCATGAAACAATACCCATGATTATAATGGTTTAATCCATTTGATTTTAATAATGTAGGTGATTAGTTGGGTTAATCCTTGAAATGCAAGGTTAAATCCAAGTGTTTCAAACTAATCACGATCATTAACATACTTATTGGAAAGATTATCTGATGTTTATGATAACAGTCAGATTAATATGTTAAACCTGGTTATTACACCTATTTTGATGCTACATTGTGATATTTCATGATAAATGGGGTAATCAATAACAAGGATTGATCATTCCTAAGCCATTAAATTATCTAGAAACTGTTACAGTATCATAATCAACAACATTAACTATTTGGTTAATCCGAGATTATTCTGATTAATCAAGAGTGTCATCAACCTTGTATTAGGAATCTAATGCAATGTAGGTTCCTACATTATCATACATTGTATGATATAATACTAAATTAATCAATTAAATACTTAATATCAGTTTGATGACTTGCAAAGCAATGTCTTTGACATTGAACGTTCAGAAAGATCTAATCAGTAAACTAGAACATAAATAATTCATTAAAAATAACTAAATACAGAATCATCTCTTTGTTATCAGCTTCGAGATATTTTGCTACCTATATATCATCAGGTGAGTTTCGTACAACCACTTTTCTTTTTAATATTTTATAAACATCGGGGTAACTCTGTAAACTGTTGTCTGAACATATGATATGCATCAATGATATCTGTGTGATTTCATGTGACTTTTGTGGGATTTCATGGGATTTTGCCTGTAGAACTTAACTCTATTGTCACACCCCCAAATTCCCACATGTGGTGTTAGTCCACGTGGATGTGACGTGGCTAGGATCACAGCTCATGGTCATATAAAACGACTTTATATGTGTTACATAGACATACAGTTTTGTAACAACGAAACAGGTTTAATAGCTAGACAGCGGAAATGTAAATTGTTGCAGCGGATAAATAAGTATATTAGACACTACATTGTTTATATTGTTTCAAAAGCAATCAATGCAAGTAAAAGCCTAGGACAAGAGTCTATATGCATGTCAGACTCCTTAGTGCATCCTTGTGCGCATCCTAGCTTGCAATCCACTAGTTACCTGAGAATACATGCGAAAAAGTGTCAACTATAAAGTTGGTGAGTTCACAGGTTTAGGTATTTGAATTCAGTAAAACAAATATATACTGGGTATGTTAAATTGTTTTGTTGGATCTACGATCCGAGGTGTGTCAGCTTATCTTTACCAGACTCGACTGTTTCCTTTTGCCTCCTTGGGTTATCGCGGAACCCAAATCCACATCGATATTACACTCGTTATGACATCCAGTCAACATTTTTGCCAAGTGGGGCTAGTCAAACCCAATAGTACTAAGTAATAACGGCTCATTTGTTCACAATTAACGGTAAGATTTATGAGGACTTGTGGCGATAGTAGTTGCACACGAAAAGTTGTTTTACAACATACCAGTCATACATCAAATAAAACATTTGCATTGTATTCTTACCCCAAAAGTTTAACAAACAGTTATAAGTAAAAGTGGGGCTGTAAACTCACATGAGTTGGAGTAGAGTGTGTTCTTACGAGAACAGTGTAGCTCACCGGCTAGCAGTTACCTATATCACATAGGTGTTATAAGTTTGTGCTTACATACACGTGGATCTCACAGGACCGTGTTAGTGTTTAACAACTCTAAGTCGTTGTGTGAGTCGTGTTGACCGTGTTTGACCTAACGACCCGTTGGTGAACCGTGTATTGGTTGTGAATCGTGTAACATTCGTGTAAGTGCCCGTCATGTGCAAAATGCGCAAGTCACGTCTATGAACGACTTACTATATATATAGTAAGTTTCCAGTTATGGCAAGCTTCACAGGGCATATTGATTTTAGAGTTCTAGCATGCTCATTGGTCCTACGTGTTCATGTTATCACATAGCACTTTATTATACAAAATCACACAAGTCATTTATGTCATGCTGGTACACAAAAGTTTCCTAAAATGAAAAGTTTCCATTTCTAGCATGATTATTATCGGAAACCATCTAACTTAGCATGCATTAGCCATTTTAAGTCATAATAAACCATTTAACATGCTTGTATCATACAAAACGTTCGTAATTTGCTATTTTGCTAAATATAGTTACTATAAATAGTAACTATGACTATTATCATGCAAATGACCATTCTAATCAATCTTAAGCCATTTTTATAATACATAACATCATATAAAGCCATTTAGCATCATCAAATCATGCACCTTGCCTCTAAATTGATAGTTTGAAAAATAAAGTTTCTAAATATAGTAATTATGACAAACGTCCTCCAAATAATCCTCCTAAGCATTTCTAATCCATTTTTACATCACATAACATTATATTACACCATTACCATTTAACATGCTCATATGGTTACAATTACCACCGATCAATATTTCGACTACAAAAGTTACTAAAAATGGTAACAATGCTAAATATGACCATAAACATCATCAAAACTACATTCTAAGCATCCATATCATCCTAAATACATTCAAAAAACACATTCATATACATGCATGCTCATCGTTTATCATTTTTCAACAAGATGTAACTAAAAAGTTGCTATATTTAGCAAGTTTCATCAAAAACCCATGTTTAGTCAATCTAACAAAATCTAACCATGTAATGATCTTCTAACATCATTAATAATCACATCCCAATATACAAAATCATTCCAATAGTCATGGATCATACATGCATGGCATCGTTTCATCAAGTTATGACCAAATCGTGATATTTACGAAATCACATCATCATAGATCATCATGAAATGTATTCTAATCATTCTAGATCATCATAAACACTTTAAAATCAACAAACCCAGATCTAGAATTCGTGCATGTGCATCAAAGGTGCTTGCATGTGTGTTTCATGCCTTGCATGTGTGTGTAGGAGTGACCAATGACCATTTTAACCATGAAGGGTTTAAGAACTACCTTCTAAAGCTTCGGGATCCCTGAGATGATGATCTCACAGCCTCTAGTTCCTCTGGGCAGCTTGCTCTTAGCAGAAATGAAGTGGTGTTGGTGGTGGTTTGTGCTCCAATGTGTCCTCCAAGCTCCTTAGTGTTTCCCCCAAGCTTTCAAAGCTCAAAAATGGCTCCCAAAGGTTCTAAGGGTGAGTTGCAGGTGAAGAAGACGAGTATGGAGAGTCTAGAACTCGAGAAAAGGGTTATAGGCCGGCTAGAAATGATTTCGTCTTGGTTTTATAAAGATTTGTCGTCTGACACCCGTCGCGTACCGCGACGGGAGGCAAAAAGATGCTTCGCGATACGCGAGGGAATTCGGGATTCAAACCCCCACGATGTCTGTCGTGTAACGCTACAGGGCCTCCTGTTGGGCCATCGCGTACCGCGATGGGCCCTTGAAGAGCCCAATTAGCCTAGTTTAATGGGTTTGATCCGTTCATCGTCGTTTTCAAGTTTTCGAACTATCGTTTGGCATCGTTTGAACTTCCAAGTTCAGTGTATGAGTGTTTCGTGAGGTTTTGTTGTGTTACACGATATGCTAGACGTTCACCAACGTTCGTGTGTTTCGACACGTGTGTGCAGTTTCTCGACAATTCCTTGAATTATCTTGTTGTGTGTCAGTGTTTGCATTTTCGTGCCACGTGTCACACTAATTTAATCTAGTTCTAGTGCCACGTGTCCAAAATCATTTAAATAAAGTCAAAGCTGACCTGGAAATTACGGGGTGTCACATCTATCATGGAACTAAAAGTCCTCATTCTTGAACTGTATCTAATGAACCCATGCGTGGCCGAACAGAAAACATTGATAGTACTATTGGTTGACACCCCATTCGCTGGGAGGATTGCATCTCCCCCTGTGTGAATGTTTGTGTAAAGACTAATAAAGGCTAATGCTCACCAAACTTCCTATTTTGTATAAGTATAAAAGCTTCAATGATCAAAAGCCTTCGGAAGGAAGAAGTGATTCTTAGGAAGCACAATTGCTTCTGAAGAATAACTTATTACTTCCAAAGGTTTCACAAGACAAACACTTCCGAATACTTAAAGCTTCCGAAGACTCTTCTCAGCAAACTTTCTCAAGAAAGACAAAGACTTCCGAAAAGATTCCTTAATCAAAGACTGTAGCTAAACACTTTCAAAGTACAAAAGGTACTAACACAAGACATGCTGGTCTTAAGAAAGACAAAGACAACATGTAATGAGTCAGATAAAACGCCTTACTTCTCCCATGCTGCATTAAATGCAAAAGATCATCTGAAGCCTTGAAAATCATTAACATTAAATGTATTTTGTATTTAGTAGTCTTTTGTAAAGTCAATGTCTATTAATGTAATGATGGTAACTAAGTGTCTTAGCCTGTTAAGACACTCAACATAATAGAATAAGCTTTACTTTATGTACTTGTCTAGTATACCCAACTTGTATTCCTAAGTGTATACGGTTGTAACCTCGGCTATATAACCTCCCATTGTATGTTCACCGGCATGTGAGTGAGCTTGCGCTTGTGCTTGTGTTTGTACACTTCAACTTTGAGAGAAATATATCCTTGAGCTTGAAATTATTCTCGTGTTATTTTTATTGTTCAAAGATTATTACTTTGTCATCATTAATGTGATTGTGAGATCATTCTAACAGAACATTCCGCATCTGTTAGAATTTAGTGAGAAATACACGATTAAGTGTTGTTTAGATTAAGCAACCCGATCCTACAGTTTGTTATCTGTTTCCTGAACTTCTTAATGGTATGATAGACATTAAGATAATGAGGCACTAAGATATGTACCGACAGGTAATATCTTGAGAACAGAACTAAACGTCCGAAAGGAACTAGATACGGGTCCCATGGTTATCCGGAACTGAACTTTTGAGAACATGTCTATCATATCATATGGCTTTAAATTGAACTGTCGAACTCACAAGCTTTGTGCTGACGTTTCAAACTTAAATCTTTTTGCAGGTAAACAGTAATCACCGGTGAGGACGCACCTTTGGAAATATTTGCACTTTAATAATTAGTGTTGTAATTAAACAAACTTAGCTGTAATGTAATTGTGATTGCGACATCCTTGTAATGTAATTACTTTAAGTTAATCTGTGTGCTTATGATATCGGTTCAAGTAAGTCTGTCACACCCCGAGCCGGCGGGATAGGATCGGTTGTCCCGTCGGGCGGAAAGTTCCCGGGGCGCGATATCGTGAGTGATAATCATGATGATCAGATTGTTTACATCGCACATGATACAATGAGAAATGCTAAACATGATAGAATTACAAAGTTAAATTACATCAGTACTGTTTATAATTTAACAATGTAAATCTACCATTAACATCATATCTTTCTATCTTGTATTTACACAAGATATACAAAATAATTTGTATAATGATGTCTTCAAAAGTATGCAGGTCCAAAATACTAAGTCTTCTATCCGAAGTCCTAGCCCAAAAGGAATAACTCCTTAGTTGACCTGTTCGTCACCTGAGAAGTCATGCAAAAATCAAGTCAACACATGGTTGGTGAGTTCATATAGTTTTATGATTTGAAAATGATTTGAAAACCTCTTTCGGTAAAGACCCTAACCTCATTAACTCCACATGTAATATCCACATCGGTATGCTTATATATAGGGAATCACGAAAGGGTCAAGCCCAGACGCTATCCCACCACATACTAATATGCATATGACACTGTTGTTAATGATAATTAAGCATTTTTACCCAACACCTCTGATTTAGATCATGATATTGAAATCTGATATGCCTTTGATTTATTGGGTTCCTCATGGATATATGATTTCCCAAAAAGACAGTGATAATAGTAAAATGTCAAATATTTAATTTAATAATTGAATAAAACATTTAAATACAACTAAGACATGATGATTGGGTATGATTTTACTCAATCAGTTAGACTTAGTTGTTGGTGGTTGTCCAAGTTGTAACCTCTCACACGTGACCCATGTCAGGCATAACTCACAAGGAGTACACCTGAACTGAGCGGGATTTTAATGATTTGCCCGTTACAGCTTGACCCAATGGTCTTCTGCATCTGAGTGGGACTTTAATGTTTTGCCCGTTACAGCCTGACCCAATGGTCTTCTGCATCTGAGTGGGACTTTAAGGATATCCTGTGATTCTTGATCTCTTGATTCTCATGATTTTGACTTTGATATTGATTTCATTTGATCGTTCATGTTATTGCCCGTTACAGCCTGACCCGAAGGTCTTCTGCATCTGAGTGGGACTTTATATGTGTGTTACACATGGTCTTGATTCCATATACAACTGACATCCACCTTGACTTGAGTATTAATGAGTTCATTAGATCATAATGATTTCATTATTTCAATGATTCACACACATTTATGATTCCTGATTTCCTGAGTCTTTTGATTCTTGATTCTTTGAATTTCCATGATTTTCAATGATAATTGAATTTGATTATGATTCTTGGGTCTCAGATCACACACTGAGTTATGATTCCCTTGAATATGATCTCTTAATTATGTTCATTTGATTTCACTTTGAATTTAGATTCTTGAATTTGAACTTGATGGACTAAGGGTTGATTTAGAATTTAAATTTAAGGTATTACTCATAAGAGTACTTAAATTCAATTGGTAATTTGATTATGTATAATAATTTCCTAGACAGGAGTCTAGGAGTATCAACAACATATATATGTAAAACATATAATAAATAAAAGCATTTAAATAAACAGTTTAATTAAAACAGTTTACGCATGCTTCTCAGCCCCGCGTTTTAAAACAAAAATGTTAGAAAAAGGGGCAATGAACTCACCTGTGTTGCTTTGTATAGAATTACCACAAAATGCGCGCTCGTTGTTGTAGCTTATGTGTCTTCGGTTCCTGAGTTGTTTTAAAAGAATTCGCATACGATAAGTATATATAATAGACATCATAACTAGGGTTTGGTCTCGGTGTGCAACTAAGTGTCCTATAATTCTAATGGGTTTCTAAACTTCATCTAACTTAGTCTAATCCAGTTACCCATTTATAACCCTTATCCCATGATTTTTCGTCGTAAGTCTTTAATTATAGTGTTATTAATTTAATCCATTTTAGATTACAGGTCTAGAAAACACTTATTGCAACTAAATAAGTTTATAATTATTTCTTTTATTAAAAACCACATTAAGTTAATAAAAGCGTAACAATTAAAGTAATGGGCCTAGGTTAAGCCCATTGGGCCACCCTCGGGCCCATTGTTCGACTTGAATCTTCAAATGATTTCCTTGTTAGATCTTTGACAACTAAGCCTAGATAGTCTATGAAACCATCTAAGTTAGTTGTATGTCCTTATAGGTTTTTCCTGAAATCTAAGTGCTAATAGTTAAATTGCACTCTAACTTTAGATTATTGTCTAATTCTCATGATTTTCTAACTATATTCCCAAGTGTTTTAAATCTAAGGGTGTTAGAATCCATGTTTAGATTATAACGTGTTTTCAAGAGCTTCCTTGTATTTCCAAGTTCAACTCTTGATCCCTTGTTAACTCTATGTTTGTTTCTTAGATATCACCTAGTTAAGTGCATACCATGAACCCTAATGTTCCCATGCATGCACACACACACACACCCTCACACACACCATGCATGAGGCGTGTGTACCTAACCCGTCCATGCACCCTTTGTTATCCCCATGTATTCCATGCTTCATCACTCGATCTCATGCCTAACCATCCATAACCGAATGAGAGTTGGGCCGGTCGAATAACAATTTGGGCCGAAAGGTGCCAACCGAACGGCCATGATCGAATGGAAAACCACCGAATGAAGGGGTTTGTTCGACGAATGGGGCATGGCCGAATGAATCCTGTCTTCGGGCGAAGCAAGGTTGGTCGAAAGAGGGGGGTGGACGAATGAGCATTGCCGAAGGAGGTTCTGCCGAATGAACATCATCTTGGTCGAATAGGTCCTAGCCGAAAGGGGTAGTGCCGATCGAATGAGTGGCTAGTCATTTGGCCGAAGAAGGAAACTGGCCGAATGTAGTTGAGTCGAATGAGAAGATGGCGAATGAGGCTTGGTTCGACTGGAATATCGGTCGAATGAGACCACTACCGAAGGAAGCCCCTAGCCATTCGACGAATGACTAGACCGGCGAAGGGGTTGTTCATTCGGCGATCTGGGCTGATGTCATTCGGCCAGCCGAGAACCCACATGCAGCCATGATTTTCGAAGTTAATCGACCTGATTGGTTCTGACACTTGTTCCTACATGATCCTAAGGTGTTGTGGTGTGCTTCCTAAGGTTCGAGAGAGTGTAAAACCGGTTATAACAGTAGCCGATCAAAAGGGTTTCAAAACCCTAAAATCGCGACTATAAATCGATTTTTACCTCAAATCAGATGGATAAAAGCTTAGATCCCTTGTACTTTCATGATCTACAAGTGATAGTGGTTGTTTTGACACCAAGATAGCAAGATTTCGTGAAGAATTGAAGGAGAAATCTTAGAGAGAAGATGATGAACTTTTAGAGAGAGAAAGTGGCGAATTGTGATGAAATGGGTGGAGTAAATTGTGACACCTCGCAATTTCCATGTCAGCATTTATTTAATTTTAATAATAATGTGTATTATTATTTCATACGTGACACTAGAATAATTGTATTTAGTGTGACACGTGGCACAACGGACCAAACACACCGATAATTCGAGAAATTATCGCACAGAACTTGCACGTGTCTTGAATGACGAACGTTGGTGAACGGATCGAACCACAGTACACATACACTGCACAATTAGGTTCCGGAGGACCTAATTTAGTAGAACAAAGCTTAAGTGTCGAGAAACGATGATCGTATTCGAGAAATACACGAAAATCGGTTCGAAACAACACAACTAAGCTTACTGGGCTTTTCAGGGTCCCATCGCGGTACGCGATGGCCCAACAGGAGTCCCACAGCGGTACGCGACATGCGATCGGGGGACTTGAATACCGAATTTCTCCGCGATACGCGGAGAGCATCTGGAGCTCTCTCCGCGGTACGCGACAACTCCAGTCGACAAAATCTTTATTTAACCAAGACAATCATACCTATGCTACTATCTCACATCATTTTAATCGGTTTTGCACGCCTTGTCCCGACTTTACTCGTCTTCTACACCCTGAAACAACCACTTTCCACCATTGGAGACCAATTTCAAGCTCAAGGTTGGAAGATTGAAGCTTGTCACTCGCTAAGGAACTCAAAGAATCCTCTCCACCCTCTTGTTAACCGAAGGATCTGTTGTTCAGGAACTTCCAGAAATGCTCCAACATCTTCTTGACGATCTAGAGCTTGTGAGGTAGTCACTACAAGCTTACACACACTCTTCTCACATCTACACACACATGCAATGGGTAAAACCCACATGCAAGCACTATCGTCACACATGCATGAATATCTTGTGATATTAATCTGGGTTTGATGATTAATCAACTTATATTGATGATCTATGATGATTAGATAAGGATTTATGATGATACATGATGATGTGTTTGTATGAAATATGTGTTTTGGTCATGAAACGATAAATCCTTGACATGCATGTATGATCTAAGGTATTTTAGATGATCTTGAATGATGCCATATGATTATAGATGTTAGTAGTGATGATCTACATGATTAGATGATGTTGAAATGGTTGAAAAAGCTATTTTTGATAAAACTTGCTAAATATAGGAACTTTTTAGTTACAAGTTAATGCTATGGTTAAAATGGTAAACATGCATGTATGTGAATATGATATTAGGATGTTAGAAAGATGATTTGAATACTTAGAATGTGCTTATGATGATGTTCATGGTCATTTTCAACAAAGTTACTATATTTAGTAACTTTTCGGGTCAAAGTCTTGATAAATGATGATTTGGATCGTTTTGACACGTTTAGATGATAGTAAATGGTTTATTGTGATGATTGGTGACATGAAAATGGGTTTAGGAGTGTTAGATTGATCATTTCTATGCAAAACTACAAAACTACTATTTTTAGTAACTTTATTTTTACAAAAGCCAATTTATAAACATGTTGTATGATTTATGCATGCTAAGTGATTTAAAATGTTGTAATATGATGATTGGATGCTAAGTTAGATGGTTTCCGATATCACGTGCGCTAAAATGGGAACTTTCCATTTTAGGAAACTTTTACGTGCTAACATGTTATCAACGACTTATGTGAATTCATATGATGATGCGCTATGTGTTAACATGATCACATAGGACAAATGTGCATGCTAGAACTATAAAATCAATATGCTTTGTGAACTTCCCATAAATGGAAACTTACTATAAATAGTAAGTTGTCCATAGACGAGACTTGCATGTTTTGCACCCGACGAGCACTTACACGAATGTTACACGATACACAACCGACACACGATTCACCAACGGGTCGTTAGGTCAAACACGATCAACACGACCAACACGGTCAACCACGGTCAACGCGACCCGCATAACAACCAGGAGTTGTTTAGACATGAATACGGTCCTGTGAGACCAACACAAATATGATCACAAACTTATAACACCTATGTGATATAGGTAACTACTAGCCAGCGAGCTACTCCGTTCTCGTAAGAACGCACTCAAGCAGACTCAGGTGAGTTTACAGCCCCACTTTTACTCATTGAATGTTTTACAAATCTTTTGGGGTGAGAATGCTATGCAACTGCTTTAGATATATGACTGGTATGTCACAAAATTATTTTGAGTGTACTATTATCGCATCAAGACCTCTCTACCCTTACCGTTAGTTGTGTACAAACGAGTCGTTATTACGTAGTACTACTGGGTTTGACCAACCCCACTCGGCAACAACGTTGACTGCGGTCATAACGAGTGTAATATCGATGTTGATTTCGGGTTCCGCGATGACCCGCAGAGGCAAATGGAAACAGTCGAGTTTCGGTAAGATGACATGACACACTCTACGGATCGTAGATCCAACAAAACTATTTAACATACCCAGTGTATATGACTGTTTTACTACTTTCAAATACTTAAACCTGTGAACTCACCAACTTTATAGTTGACACTTTTTCGCATGTATTCTCAGGTAACTAGTGGACTGCAAGCTAGGATGCGCACAAGGATACATTAAGGAGTCTGACTTGCATATAGACTCTTGTCCTAGGCTTTTGTTTGCATTGATTGATTTGAAACAATTTAAAACAATGTAGTGTCTGATACACTTTATTATCCGCTGCAAAAATTTATACTTCCGCTGATGAACATTTGCATTTCCGCTGTTTATATATTAAACCTGTGTTGTTCTTACAAAACTGTTTGTTTGTGTAACTCATATAGAGTCGTTCTATATGACCATGAGCTGTGATCCTGGCCACGTCACACCCACGTGGACTAGCACCATGAGTGGGAATTTGGGGGTGTGACAGACTGGTATCAGAGCCTTGGTTATAGAGAACTAGGTTTGCATGTAGTGAACTTAGACTATAGCCACTGCTCTACATTAGACACTACACTAGTTTCACACAACACATTACGTGCTTAACTTAACAACATGCTTTGTGATTTGATCTGACTCTTACGATCATGCCTCGGGCACCCTTAGTGGGCGTTAACACTCAACTACACATGCGACCTGTGCAAGGGGATTAGAGAAAAGGCGAACTCAAGACCGAAGGGAAACTCTTCTATGCTATGAAGAAGACCCCTATGGCACAATCCAACTCAAATCGAACGCCTTTTCCAACCTCTTTCTTGAGTGTAAACCCAGTCAAAAGACGCATGTTTATGGATTGTAGCCTTGGTATCGACACTCAGGAAGCAAAACTTCGAACCCGAGATTGTTAAGTAGCTCGAGATTGAATGAACTAGAATGACTGTGTAAGATAAATTGACGATTATGGTGGCCAACGTAATCGTGAATTTATAGGTACATACGAATTCTGGCAAGTTCAATTGATAAGCTACAACCAGCTGGGAAACTGTATAGTACACCTCTGGAAGTGGAGATTCGAGCTCCGCTGTTTCCACCGAGTAGTTTATTTCTTTACTATATGAAGTATTGTACTATTGTTAGAACCGAGATGAGCGAGTTGTGCTCATACAAATCATTTTGGTAGTAGTAATCTCGTCAAACCTATGATCCTACTTTTGAAATGGTACCTTAAACTTATGATATATTTGCTCCCTACACATGCTTACACGCAATAACTCTAACAGTGAGTAATACAATATCTGTTGTATATAGATACCAACAAATGGATGGTCAAGGAACGTATGTGCGCACCAACAACCCGTCAATCGATTCTGCGACTGTCGAGGCCATGGTAGAACAACTGGTTAACAAGGCCATTACGGATTACGAAGCTGCATGCTTAAACAGTGAGACAGGAAGTGAGACTCACAACAACAGCTCAAGAGGATGCACCTTCAAAACTTTCCTCAGCTACCATCCTCAACCATACACGGGATCAGAAGGAGCGGTAGGACTGCTCCAATGGGTTAAGAGGGTCGAATCAATCTTCCACATGTGCCAGTGTTCTGAAGAAGACAAAGTGAAATTTGCTACCGGGACTCTAGAAGGACAAGCCCTCACTTGGTGGAATTCGCATGTCCAGACACTGAGTCTGGGGACTGCTAACTCAATTCCCTGGGAAAACTTCGTCAAAATGTTGAAGGAAGAATACCATCCACGGAACGAAACCAAGGAACTGGAGCGGTTTTGGAATCACAAAATGGAAGGATCTGAAATCGAACAATACACCACTCGATTTCACGAATGGTGTAAACAATACCCAGAAATGGTGACTCCGGACTACAGAAAGATCGATCCATACGTTAGTGGATTACCTAAACAAATCCGAAGCCTGATTACCGCAACAGACCCCACACTCATTCAACCCACTATTTGTTTGGCTTATCATCTGACTAACCAAGCGGTAGCAGAGGGTAAGCTACCCAAGAAGGGTGAACACCTGAAGCCTCAGGATCGCAAGCGCAAGTGGGAGCCTAGTCACAACCAAACTCCCTCTTCCCAACAAATGCAACTCCATAACCGGTCAGCGACAACTAGCGACTGTACTGCTACGCCATCCAGTACCAAGGGCAAGAATGTCTACCAAGGGAAATACCCTAAGTGCAAAAGATGCCCATATCATCACAACGGCCAGTGTGAACGCTATCGATGTCGGAAATGCGGAAGAAACGGTCACATGGCCAAGGAGTGTAGAAGCAATCCAGTTGGTAGCAAAGACAACCAGAAAGTCGTTAAAGGATGTTATAAGTGTGGCAAGCCTGGGCATTGGCGCAGAGATTGCCCACAGCTGAAGGAAAAAGAAAGCGTGACAATGACTCCTGCAATTGTAAATGACTCCAAAGAAGCAAAAGATGATCCTATCATTGTGACTGGTACGTTCCTTTTTACATAATGCCTATGCTAGTATGTAATGTGATATTGGTGCTAAGAGTAGCCTGATGCTTAGCGAATTTAGTACAATGCTTAACACTACCCCAACATCCTTAGACTGTAAGAGTTAGCCGACTGTAAGCTGATTGAGACACAACCCATTTTCAAAGGATACGCCTTGGTGTTGACGGGTCACGAATTTGAGGTCGACCAAATTTCAGTAAGTCCCGAAAACTTTGATGCAGTGGTGGGGACAGACTAGTAACTACAGACCAAGCAGAGAGTGTGTGCAATAAGAAGATAGATCAATGTTACGTTGTCAAAGGGTAATCAGATCCCTATTCAGAGAGAACGACGGAGAATAACGCGAAACACCACGTCATAGGCTAGCAAGTACCTACAGAAAGGATACTCAACGATATTAGTTCGTATCACGAGACAAACATAGAAGGAAAGAAAAATGGTAGATATTGAAGTTGTTTGTAATTTTCTAGAAGATCTACCTGGACTACCCCAAAGGGACAAGTGGAGTTTCGGATAGAACTCACACCGTGAGCCGCACTAACCGTCAAAGCGCCATACCAATTGGTCCAACTAAGATGCAAGAAACTGATTAATCAATTGCAAGAGTTGTTAGACGAAGAATTAACCAGACCAAGATTATCAACACGAGGAGCACCAGTCCTGCTTGTGAGAAAGAAAGACAGGTCTTCCCAAATGTGTATCGACTACCGAGAGTCAGGGTGACAAACAGGAATTGATACTATTACCATGAATGGACGATTTGTTAGACTAGTTGTAAGGGTCAAGCTATTACCCGAAGATCGTTTTGAGTTCCGATTACCATCAAACGAGGATACAAGAAAAAGGACATTTCTAAGACGATCCTTAGGACGCAAGATTGACATTACGAATGTTTGGTCATGCCCTTCGGACTGACCAACGCACCGGCAGTATTCATGGATCTCATGAATCGGGTGTGTAAGCCGTATCTGGACAAATTCGTAATCATGTCCCTAGATGATACCCTGATGTACTCCAAGACCCAAGAAGAAACATGCCGACCACTTAAAAGCGTGTCTTGGAACTACTGAAGAGGGAACAACAATACGCAAAGTTTCCAAATGCGATATTTGGATTCGCGAAGTCCATGTTTCTTGGACACGTAGTAAACGCAAAAGGAATACACGTAGATCCAGCCAAGGTCGAGGCCATTAAGAACTGGACAGCACCAAAGACTTCGACTGAGGTGCGACAGTTTCTGGGATTGGCCGGGTACTGCAGGCGATCTATTGAGGGATCCTCGAAGATCGCACAATCATTGACTTCCCTTACGCACAAAGACAAGAAATCCGAATGGGGAGAGAAACAAGAAGCTGCTTTCGACTTGTTGAAGCAGAAATTGTGCAATGCACCTATTCTATCACTACCGAACGGGTGCGAAGACTTTGTAGTATATTGCGACGCGTCAAAACAAGGACTCGGTTGTGTATTGAAGCAACGCGAGAAGGTGATAACTTATGCGTCACGACAATTGAATGTGCACGAAAAGAACTACACGTCTCATAACTTGGAATTGGGAGCCGTAGTGTTCGCACGGAGGATCTAGTGACACTACCTATCCGACACGACATGCACGATATTCATCAATCATAAGAGACTGCAACACACCTTCGACCAGAAGGGACTGAACATGAGACAACTCAGATGGGACTAGTTGATAGGCAATTGTGATTGTGCTATCAAATACCACACT
The DNA here is from genome assembly GCA_009363875.1 of Mikania micrantha. NCBI lineage: Eukaryota > Viridiplantae > Streptophyta > Magnoliopsida > Asterales > Asteraceae > Mikania > Mikania micrantha. Next base: position 67,819,763 of record CM018698.1, read on the forward strand.
GGAAAAACTAACGTAGTAGCCGACGCGATGAGCCGGAAAGAAACAACCCAAAAACGTACGTGCACTACAACTTACGATTCACTCAAAGCTACCCAATCAGAATCCGAACCGCACAACAGGAAGCTCTGAAGGTCGAGGACCTCACTCATTTATCCCTGCGTGACACGGATAAACAGATGGAGGCGAAGGCCGACGTAACCTACTATCTTATGGATCGGAACTGGATTCCACACTACGGAGGACTGAGGGGCTTAGTGATTAATGAAGCCCGAAGGAGCCGACATTCTTTACATCCGGTCTCTGACAGAATGTACCATGACCTAAAGACGACCCATCGGTGGCCGAGCGTGAAGGCAGAATTAACAACTTACGTGGGTAGGTGTTTAACGTGCCCAAAGGTTAAGATTGAATACCAGAATCCATCAAGGCTATTTCAACAACCCAAGATACCAACGTGGAAATGGGAGTAAATTCCTATGGACTTAATAACTAAACTGCCAAGGACGGCAAGTGGTTGCGATACTATTTGAATAATCGTTGAACGACTAACGAAGCCTGCACACTCACTACCCATCAAGGAGACCGACTAACTAGAAGAACAGGATCGAATTTACCTGAAGGAAGTGGCCACTCGACGTGAAGTGCCAATCTTGATCATCTCTAACCGCGACAACGGATTTACGTCACATTTCTGGAAATCCTATCATCAGACATTGGGCACAAGATTTGGGTATGAGAACCGTTAACATCCGCAAACTGATGGGCAGAGCGAACGAACTATACAGAGATTGGAAAACGCACTTCGAGCATGTGTCAATGACTATGACAATAGCTGGAAGACTCGCTTACCGTTAGTTAAGTCCTCGTACAACAATACTTATCACACGAGTATGCAAGCTGCAACGTTCAAAGCACTCTAGGGACGTAAGTTTCGATCATTCGTTTGTTGGGCGGAAGTTGTGAAAGCCAACTGACAAGCCTCGAACTTGTGTACAAAACGACCAAGAAAATCGCGCAATTACGTAACAAAATGGCAGCAGCTCGAGACCGACAAAAGAGCTATGCCGACAAGAGACGCAAACCTTTGGAATTCCAAATGGGAGACCGAGTACTTCTTAAAGTCTCGCTTTGGAAGGGGGTGATTCGATTCGGGAAACTGGGAAAGCTAAACCCTCGTTACATTTGTCCATTCGAGATCACGAAACGAATAGGCCCCGTGACCTACGAACTACAGCTACCGCAAGAATTGAATAGTGTACACAACGTGTTTCACGTTTCACATCTCAAGAAATGTTTATCAAACGAAACGCTCGCAATCCTTTAGAGGAAATCCAGATTGACGAACAACTGCACTACGTTGAGGAACCGGGGGAAATCATGGACCGGGAAATCAAGAAGTTGAAACTTATTAAGATACCCATTGTGAAAGTCCAATGGAACTCACGGCGAGGGCCTGAATACACATAGAAACGATAGGACCAAATGATGGGAAATATCTTCACTTGTTCACAAACTAGCCAAACACCGGCAACACGAATTGAATTTCGGGACGAAATTCCTATTAACTGGGGGATGATGTGACACCTCGCAATTTCCATGTCAGCATTTATTTAATTTTAATAATAATGTGTATTATTATTTCATACGTGACACTAGAATAATTGTATTTAGTGTGACACGTGGCACAACGGACCAAACACACCGATAATTCGAGAAATTATCGCACAGAACTTGCACGTGTCTTGAATGACGAACGTTGGTGAACGGATCGAACCACAGTACACATACACTGCACAATTAGGTTCCGGAGGACCTAATTTAGTAGAACAAAGCTTAAGTGTCGAGAAACGATGATCGTATTCGAGAAATACGCGAAAATCGGTTCGAAACAACACAACTAAGCTTACTGGGCTTTTCAGGGTCCCATCGCGGTACGCGATGGCCCAACAGGAGTCCCACAGCGGTACGCGACATGCGATCGGGGGACTTGAATACCGAATTTCTCCGCGATACGCGGAGAGCATCTGGAGCTCTCTCCGCGGTACGCGACAACTCCAGTCGACAAAATCTTTATTTAACCAAGACAATCATACCTATGCTACTATCTCACATCATTTTAATCGGTTTTGCACGCCTTGTCCCGACTTTACTCGTCTTCTACACCCTGAAACAACCACTTTCCACCATTGGAGACCAATTTCAAGCTCAAGGTTGGAAGATTGAAGCTTGTCACTCGCTAAGGAACTCAAAGAATCCTCTCCACCCTCTTGTTAACCGAAGGATCTGTTGTTCAGGAACTTCCAGAAATGCTCCAACATCTTCTTGACGATCTAGAGCTTGTGAGGTAGTCACTACAAGCTTACACACACTCTTCTCACATCTACACACACATGCAATGGGTAAAACCCACATGCAAGCACTATCGTCACACATGCATGAATATCTTGTGATATTAATCTGGGTTTGATGATTAATCAACTTATATTGATGATCTATGATGATTAGATAAGGATTTATGATGATACATGATGATGTGTTTGTATGAAATATGTGTTTTGGTCATGAAACGATAAATCCTTGACATGCATGTATGATCTAAGGTATTTTAGATGATCTTGAATGATGCCATATGATTATAGATGTTAGTAGTGATGATCTACATGATTAGATGATGTTGAAATGGTTGAAAAAGCTATTTTTGATAAAACTTGCTAAATATAGGAACTTTTTAGTTACAAGTTAATGCTATGGTTAAAATGGTAAACATGCATGTATGTGAATATGATATTAGGATGTTAGAAAGATGATTTGAATACTTAGAATGTGCTTATGATGATGTTCATGGTCATTTTCAACAAAGTTACTATATTTAGTAACTTTTCGGGTCAAAGTCTTGATAAATGATGATTTGGATCGTTTTGACACGTTTAGATGATAGTAAATGGTTTATTGTGATGATTGGTGACATGAAAATGGGTTTAGGAGTGTTAGATTGATCATTTCTATGCAAAACTACAAAACTACTATTTTTAGTAACTTTATTTTTACAAAAGCCAATTTATAAACATGTTGTATGATTTATGCATGCTAAGTGATTTAAAATGTTGTAATATGATGATTGGATGCTAAGTTAGATGGTTTCCGATATCACGTGCGCTAAAATGGGAACTTTCCATTTTAGGAAACTTTTACGTGCTAACATGTTATCAACGACTTATGTGAATTCATATGATGATGCGCTATGTGTTAACATGATCACATAGGACAAATGTGCATGCTAGAACTATAAAATCAATATGCTTTGTGAACTTCCCATAAATGGAAACTTACTATAAATAGTAAGTTGTCCATAGACGAGACTTGCATGTTTTGCACCCGACGAGCACTTACACGAATGTTACACGATACACAACCGACACACGATTCACCAACGGGTCGTTAGGTCAAACACGATCAACACGACCAACACGGTCAACCACGGTCAACGCGACCCGCATAACAACCAGGAGTTGTTTAGACACGAATACGGTCCTGTGAGACCAACACAAATATGATCGCAAACTTATAACACCTATGTGATATAGGTAACTACTAGCCAGCGAGCTACTCCGTTCTCGTAAGAACGCACTCAAGCAGACTCAGGTGAGTTTACAGCCCCACTTTTACTCATTGAATGTTTTACAAATTCTTTTGGGGTGAGAATGCTATGCAACTGCTTTAGATATATGACTGGTATGTCACAAAATTATTTTGAGTGTACTATTATCGCATCAAGACCTCTCTACCCTTACCGTTAGTTGTGTACAAACGAGTCGTTATTACATAGTACTACTGGGTTTGACCAACCCCACTCGGCAACAACGTTGACTGCGGTCATAACGAGTGTAATATCGATGTTGATTTCGGGTTCCGCGATGACCCGCAGAGGCAAATGGAAACAGTCGAGTTTCGGTAAGATGACATGACACACTCTACGGATCGTAGATCCAACAAAACTATTTAACATACCCAGTGTATATGACTGTTTTACTACTTTCAAATACTTAAACCTGTGAACTCACCAACTTTATAGTTGACACTTTTTCGCATGTATTCTCAGGTAACTAGTGGACTGCAAGCTAGGATGCGCACAAGGATACATTAAGGAGTCTGACTTGCATATAGACTCTTGTCCTAGGCTTTTGTTTGCATTGATTGATTTGAAACAATTTAAAACAATGTAGTGTCTGATACACTTTATTATCCGCTGCAAAAATTTATACTTCCGCTGATGAACATTTGCATTTCCGCTGTTTATATATTAAACCTGTGTTGTTCTTACAAAACTGTTTGTTTGTGTAACTCATATAGAGTCGTTCTATATGACCATGAGCTGTGATCCTGGCCACGTCACACCCACGTGGACTAACACCATGAGTGGGAATTTGGGGGTGTGACATAAATGGCTGGTGGGTGGGTTGTTGTGGCATTAAAAGCCACATTAAATGTGGGTAAAATACCCGGGTTCGTTCGGGTTCGTTCGGTTTCGCGTGGTTTCGCGTAGAAAGGTCGGTTTCGCGTCGTTTTCGTAACGAAACGACTCGGTTTTAAAATAGAATTTAGAAAATTAATTTAGGTTGTGATCCCTAATAAATTAACTAAATATCTTTTAAATTATTTAAATTACAAAATATTTATTTAACGTTTAAATCGAATCGCGCGGTCATCGCGCGTATTTGTTCGAATCGTCACCCGATCAAACACGACGACAACTACACTTTTCAATATTGTTTTCTAATTATCGAATATCATTCAGAACGTTATACTTTCAGATTTATTCGTACAGATCGTCACCTATACGAATAATCCGTCGGTTTAGCATTCACGTAACGACATTCGTGCTGTTTTGTTCTGTAAAGCCTCACATACGTTTATACATAATAAAATCCTAACAATTAATTACATGATGGTTCTGTGTTGCCATATAATTATCTGACTCCAGAACCATTGTTCTGAACTTGTTTCTCTGAAATGATTGTGATTTCACTGTTTTGATAACATGAAATGATACTGAATATCAATATGAATATGAAATACACTGAATTACATAATGTTTGTACCTGATTACTGTTCATGTACTGTTCACGATCACTGTTCCGGTGACGTTTCCGGCACTGATGTTACAAAGTCACCCCTCACCTCTGAGACATCACCGCTATGCTTCCGCAGTCGGTTCAGTGACGTCATGTACACGAGGTGACGAGGGGTGGGGGTGTGACACACTGACACTTGGAGCCTAGGGCTCAGTACTAACATTTGATAAACAACATGACACACTTTTATTACTATATATGTATATCAAAACCTGTGAACTCACCAACCATTGTGTTGACACTTTTTCTAACTGGTATTCTCAGGTAACCAGGTGCTATGGAACAGGATGCACATTAAGGAACGAGCAATAGGAATCAACATGCATTTTGTTGTGTTATTTTGAAAACAATATTATTCCTGTTATGTAATTTAAAACATCATAGTGTCTGACAGATATTTCCGCTGCATTTGTTTAACATTTTATTTTCCGCTGCATTATGAAACTACTTGTATTTCCGCTGTAAACTATTATGTTGAATTTTTATGTCAAACTCTGTATTTTGAAAACTCATATAGGGGCGTTCTATATGACCTTGAGCTATGATTCTGGCCACGTCACACCCACGTGGACTGACACCACGAATGGGAATTTGGGGGTGTGACAAAAACACCATACCTTTTATAAAATACTCAGGTTGTATACATCCATTAATCATTTTTTTAACGACGATAGTCTATCAGATGATACGTTCTCGAAGAAAAGCTCATACATTAGTCACATCACCCATATCTTACCAATTCAAAAAGAAGCTCGCCACTCACTGAGAAAACTCTCTACTCATCCAGAAGCAATTGCTCCCACACATGCTCGAACCTAATACCTTTCATAAAATAAGTCAAAAGGATATTATTAGACTATAATCCCTTTGGTATCCATTAATCCATTTACCAATGGCAAGTAGTGTGAAATAAACATTTTCTAAGATGACTGAAAACCATTATTTTTTTAAATGTTTGTTACGAAAACATAAAAGGGTGCAAATTTGTTGTAAATGAACTGAACGACCAACGAATAGTTCATGAAACATTCGGCAAGAAGTTCGTTAATATTCACATTTGATTAAGGAACAAATATGAACAACAAATTTGTTCATTTAATAAATGAATGACATTGAACAGGTGTTGTGTCCGTGAACGTTCGTAATGCGTTTGTTTACGTTCCTTTGTATTTATTCATTAAATATGTTTTATATTCTAGATTTTTTATTTTTAGTTTAGAAATCTAGTCTTTTGGATTTTATATTAGTGTAAAGTAATTTTAATTGTGAGTAATATTTCTAAGTTTTTCTTTTTTATATGATAGTTATTATATGATTTATATATCAAGTGTTTAACCTTATATTCATATAAAATGATTATCTTTAACTCTTAAGATTGAGAATATTTATTTTTATTTTTTAAATAACAAATGTTCATTCATGTTCATGAATCGTTCATAATAAGTTCAATCAACGAACCTATTGTGAATAAGTTTATTTAGTTAGTATCCGTGCACTATTTGTGAAAAGTTAAATAACCAAACACGAACAATAGTTGGTTCAGTGTTTATAGTTTTTGTTTATAAACGATCAACTAATCAATTATTGGGTACTTCGTACGCAGCCTCTAATGGCTAAAGGATACCCAAGCTAGCCACTAGTATAAACGGACGGAGCCCCTAGCCCACCAGCCACCATCCCACCAATTCTCGGGGAAAACACGACCCAAGCACGCATCCAAAGGCATGATGGTGAAAAGTTGGTAAAACCGGGTGATCAAGGATCGAATCCAGGACTTGGGTCTTCTATCACTTCATTCATACCTTAATCTTCATGTTAAAACAAGACATCATTGGTTTGATATTTACCTTAATCTTACCGTTAGAACAAGACATCATTACCAATGATCCTTAGCTCAAGCGGTTGAGAGGAGGTATCCTGTGGCTTCAATATTGGGGAGGTCACGGGTTCAAGTCCTGGCATGGACAAAATAGGGGTTTCATGCTAGGCTAGGGGGTTTTCTCTCACCTATGGTGGGTTTCCTCCTATGAGGTGTAGATATAATTGAGTGGATCTATGACCCGTTAGTGATCCAAATTGCCGTTCAAAAAAAAAAACAAGACATCATTGGTTCGGTGTCTGTACGTTGTAGTCTAGTGAAAAACATTAAAAAATACTCACAAAAACTGTGACCAATCAAAAAGTGCCAACAAGCTATCTTTTTATATCTCAAAAGTCACCGGCCCACGCAACACACATGCAGTCTTCCGGGAACTTTCCGACTCGTAAAAAAACGACTTAAAAAAACCACATTCACACGCCCTTTGTCCCCCACATCTCTGGTTTATATATTTTTTAATTTCAATTTTCAAACTTGTTTATCACATCTTCATCAAATTCATCATATGGGTTTTCTTTCTTTTGCAAAAACACATGTCAGATTGGTCAATCAACCATCCGCCATCTTTCTCGATGTGTTCACACCTCTTTTTACAGGCATTTCGTCAAACATTTGGACTGCATTCTTCTAAGTTTTAACTCACGCAGTTTCCCACAATCTTTACCAGATTGTCGATCAAAGAATCATATGGAATGAAAGAAAACACCCCCAACAACAAGCCAATGCAACAACGCAAAAGAAAGGCGGTTGATTTACCCGATTTGGGCTATGATTTGAATCTTGCCGCCAGCAGCAGCGGAGACACGGCGGAGAGAGGCGGTGACGGACAGCAGAGACGATTGTGGGTCAAGAACAGATCAAAAGATTGGTGGGATAAGTACAACAGTGCTGATTGTCCAGATGATGAGTTTCAAAAGGCTTTTCGAATGGGGAAACAAACGTTTGAGATCATTTGCAACGAGCTCACAGCTTCAGTCGCTAAAGAAAACACCATGCTGAGAGATGCAGTCCCTGTAAGACAACGAGTCGCTGTTTGTGTATACCGATTAGCGACAGGCGAATCGTTAAGACTTGTTTCAAAAAGATTTGGATTGGGTATATCTACATGTCACAAGCTTGTTCTTGAGGTTTGTTCTGCTATAAAAGATGTCTTGATGCCAAAATACATACAATGGCCGAATAGCGACTCAAAGAAAGCGATTTGCGACGAATTCAGATCGATTTCTGGCATACCAAACGTTGTTGGGTCAATGTACACAATTCATGTACCAATCATTGCTCCAAAAGTCAATGTTGCAGCTTATTTCAATAAGCATGATACAGATAGAAAGCAAAAAACTTGTTACTCGGTGACGGTTCAAGGTGTTGTGAATCCGAATGGTGTGTTTACGGATGTGTGTATCGGATGGCCCGGGTCAATGTCTGATGATCAAGTGTTGGAAAAGTCTGCACTTTATCAAAGGGCAGATGGTGGGTTGTTGAAGGGTGTATGGATTGTGGGTGGTTGTGGGTACCCTTTGATGGATTGGGTACTAGTGCCCTACACACAACCACATTTGACATGGACTCAACATGCTTTTAATGAAAAGATTGATGAGATTTTGAAGGTTTCTAAAGATGCATTTGCAAGATTGAAAAGAAGGTGGTCTTGTTTGCAGAAAAGAACTGAAATGAAGCTTCAAGATTTGCCTGTTGTTCTTGGCGCGTGTTGTGTTTTGCATAATATATGTGAATTGAGGGATGAATTGATCGAACCTGTTTCGGTTGTTGAGGTTTCGGACGACGAAAGGATGGTTCCTGAAACTGCATTGAGGTCTGAAGTTGCTATGAAGGCTAGAGACACCATGGCTCATAATCTTTTGCATCATAATCATGCTGGGACTTCAATCTTGTGAGCTGCAAATGTCACTTTCATTTTTGTGTATTTCACTTGCTGCAAATTTATTTTTTATTTTTTTATTTTGATAAACATGACACAGAACCACCAATACCTGCTAACCAATTGGGTCAACTAAACATAACTTGGCCTTGGCAGGTGGCCTTTTAAGTGGTTAAAGACAGAAAAACAGTGAAAGCTGGATTTGAACCTCACCTTTATAAGAGAGACTTAAGCACATGTATGAATATTTTGATAAATTTGATTAGGGACTCCTTCGAAGCAGCATTTCTATCTGAATTGGGATAGGAGTAATGTTTGTCTTCGTCCTTCTTCCCAGACTCTACTGAAATGTGGAAATATACTGGGTAAGTTTGTTTATTTGCTTTATAAGAGAGACTTAAGCGCATGTATGAATATTTGGCATTTAGATAGGATGTGTGTATGGAGTATGGACATTTTGCATACTAATCACACAAGTTGTAACTTTGTTCTTGTAAGTTATAACAATGGATCAATGATGACAAACAATTTTACCATTTTCTAATACAATTATCAAGATTTATATTTGGTTCATTGTTGTTCATAGGTTTGATCTTTGACCCTTGATTCTTGATTATTGTTGGTACTTTTTGTCCTCTAAATGTTAATTTTTTACTGGCCTGGCATGCTCATATTCAAAATATATTTCAATTCAAATAATCTTTTAAATAGTTAAGTATATTATTTAATTTGCGAAACGCATTATGTTTAAAATGAAATAATTAGGAAGTGGAGAGGTATATAGCATGCTTGATGAGTTCATGTGTATGATAATTCATGTATGCTTTTCATAAATAATAATAAATAAAGAAAAAAATAATACCAAAAGTATTCCTAGACACGAAAATATAATAATAAATCAAGAAAAAAATGATGACAATAAACAAACAAACATACCCACAAATGTATTTTCAATTTGTGGGGTCTGAAAGAAAAAGATGAAAAAAGACCTTACTTTTACCCAAAATGTGGCAGAGAGATTGTTTCCAAGAAGACATTCGGCTCATAAAATCGTTTTTTTTCAAGTAATATTTTCAATACGTCATGAGTGCTTAAACATACTAAATCAAAAATACAAACACAAAAACCGCAAAACACATGCATATAAATGCATATAGAAACATCAAGAATAAACATGTGCATATAAATCAAGAAAAGCAGAAAAGGCAGAATATCAAAAAAAATCAAAGGCAGAATAAACAGATATACCCTACGTCACACATCATCTAAACAAGTAGATGACATGCATTCATATGAACCAAAGCAACATATGATATCGACATTCTCTAGAACTAAGATCCTACCTAAACTAAGGTCACTAACCAATCTAGAAATCTCTCGCTTTTATCCCATGTCTTCAGAAACTCCTATAATGAATCATGTTATTAGAGATGCGAAAATATAACAAATCCCCAAGAAAATCTCAACCTTAATTTATGAAGACCTTGCATCTTGTATCTCACAGATGAAAGAATGGTATATCAAAAGTGATATATCAACCTTAATTTCTGGAAACATGTTTATAGCATTGGAAAGCAACATGTACAGATAATTTGATGATTTACAGATGATAACTTAGAGGGAAAGCTATACAATATTTTTTTTTTCATTAGCTAGATTTTTTCCGCTATATTTTTTAACAAAATTTTTAATAAAACAGTAATTAAAAACAAAACTCCAAATGAAAAAATGTCATTCAAAGAATAGTCTTATAAATTATTTTTATTAAAAAGCATGTGGAAGAACACTCATTTTCAACTCTAACACTATTGGATGGTCATATATATTTATTTTTTTTGACTTAACATGAAATGCTTAATATCTTCTTGTCACCAAAATATTGAATTTTGTGTGGTAAAAATATCACATTTAAGTAAAGAAGAAAATACACTACCTTGTATACTTTTTTATAAAATATACACTTCATACTTTTGAATTCTCTTTAAATATATTTAAAGTTGTGCTAATTGTTATATCACAACACTTTACTCGTATCATGAAAAAACTTTCTTTTTCAACCTTTCCATTTTTGCAAAGACAATGCATCATCATAATGTAAGTTGCCTAACAAGTACAACCTAATTCCTGCATTTCATACTTCGAAGTCAACGCCTTGCAACATTTATCACTATTAAAAAGCTGATTAAAGAGTGTGTTAAGAGAGAGAGAGTTAATATACATATGGGCAGCGATCAGAACAAGTTTTAAGCAAAATCAGTCTGTATCTAAATAAATTGTTTTTTAAAAAACATCAATTTGGTATAAGTCAAAATGTTTTGTAACTAAACAAATAGTCTATTATCATATTTTTTTTGTGATTTTCTTATCAAATATGTTATTAATCATTCTTAAACATTTGCATTCATTTCATTTATATAGATTTTAGGTTACTATCTTGACCCGTATTGTGTTAAGAGTATTACTCATATCAACACATTTCATATTATAATGTTATACATTTCAACCTATTATACAATAATTTTTTACCCAAACAAACTCATTTTCTTTTGAATTGGGTGAAAATTGCCACCTGAAATGTACTCTCCTAAATTTAAATATATTCCAAACAAACATCTAAAATAGGAGATACAGGTTATTAGATACATGGCAAAAAGCTTTAGCAAAACAAACTATATGTGCTAGAAATGGAGAATGTGCAAAACAAAAGAATCTCATAACATTAAAGATCGAGAAGTTAGAAGCACATGTAACCAAATTTTCCAGATGATGTTAGCATGAGACTTCAAATCCACACAGCCATTGTTGTTTTTGCTTTGTGCCAGGTGCTTCCTTAATTTCATCAACTTCATCCTCCTGATTCTAAGATCAACAAAAACAAGACAACAAGCATCAACTGGTTATTTAGTCCAATACTGATGTTGTAATGGAAGCCTAAAACTGCTAACAAACAAACAAGGGGTATGTGATGCTCGAATTAGCACTGATGTACACAATCTTACCCTACACATTTGTTCAAAAAGGATGTTTTCTACTATTTAAACATATGACGTCAAGGTCACAAAGCAACAACCTTACCATTTGCTTCAAGACCCACCTTATAACTAACACGCAAGCATACCAGTAAAGTCTCAAAGTCCCAATCACCAACACTAGGGAGAGTGAGATGAGAACAAACCTCGACTTTATATATAGTATATATATATATATATCGGCATATCGCACAACATAAAATTAATACTATCAAAAACAGAGAAGGAAATTACATTTACAAGTACCATAAGAATAACAGTAGCAGAAGAAATAGCAAAGGAGGAATAACAATCCTCTAGATTAAAGTAAAACTACAGGCCACTAGGATCAAAGGCACACCAAAGCAAAGCACACATATGACTAAAGTCACATGTGATCAATAAGCCCGCCTAAGAAAGGAGCTAACACCTACATCTACGACAACCAGCAGTAACGCCCTAATACCCCAACTACCCTCACCACCCCCTCCATATGCTCACCTAAAAGCCCCTAACTTTAAAGATGTGTGTGTTTTTCTTCTTTGTACAATGTTATAAATATTAAAAGCTTTTGGTCTGCGGAAATTTCTATTAAAGAATTGGATTTGGAATTGAATTTTGCAAAAGAATTAGGAATTTTAAATGATTTCAAATGTATTAAGGAATGTGTAATTGTAATGAAATTGGGTGACCAAAATATCATAGAAAATTTAAAATCTATAACTTCGGCCCCCACATACAAGTTGCACCACCGTGACGGGCAGGGGCAGTCATGAGTCATGACAGTCAGTCGAAGAACAACGCATTCAAAGCATCGATGGCATTGGAGGAGTTCAGGTCCGATAACATGTAGGTATAGTTTTTGCAATGTCAATCGATTTAGCTGAGATTGTTAGGCCTAATTGCCTAAAGTAGCAACCAAATAGTGGATGCCTACTTCCCCAACAATAAGCTCATTCTTAGGTTTTCACAAAGCAACCGACTTGGTTTCTACTTGTCTTTTTTTTATCAACCCCATGATGACCTCATCCTTGCAGTATATCAAGAATAATTCAATATAAGCTCCTATGACTCAAAACATAGCCATGACAAGGCCTTGCTTGAACGATTGTAATGGATCTCATAATTCTAGACTTTTGATGCTACATCCAACTTTGATGCCTCATGCTTTGATTAAAGAGATGATTTAGAGTCTAAATGATCATTACATATCAAAAACATATTCCCATACAAATAGTCTCCAAATTTGCAAAGCAAACACCAATGCCCCATGGTTAAAGTTAAAGTGAATGAGAGATAACCTAGATATCTCAAGTTTAATTCTCACTTTGGACGATTCTCCTTAGAGGTCACCGACATGGTTGCTTGCGGCCGCGATTTACATGTTCCTTCCAGTTAGTCGGGTATTGAGGGGGATCCTGGGATTCATCACGCAAGTGGGTTCCCCCAGTTATCAAAAAAAATATTACAAAGCAAGCACCAATGCCCCATGACCCATGTATCTTAGTCATGTATCAAATATTGCTTGTCAAGTTCAAACATAGGCAATTACCTTGCCATAAGGCCCATAATGCATCAACACAAAAGGAAAACCTAATTGCAACGCATTGCTATAAACAACAAAGTTCTTGTTCCTTCAAGGAAGGACAACACAATACTCTAAGCTTTGGTTTCAAAGTTTGATGTCTTATGTTTAAGTCCATAAGAACTTCACCCTTCTTCATCAAAGTAGTTAATGGGAAAGCTATTTCAAGAATCTTAGATAAACCTCCTATAATAGTCACTAAACCTAAGAAGCTTCATTCTTGAATGTGGTCCTTACTGGTTTCGAATTCATAACGGCCACAACTTCAGATAAGCCTACTAACCGAACAAGTCCACATGTACATTATCTTTGCTCACCAATGTGTCTCAAAAACTAGACTTCCCAAAGCCAAAAATCACACTTCATGAATTTGGCAAACAAGTTACTTAATAGTAGACACTTCACACTTGATGCAAGTATTTTTAATGTTCTTGCTGAATCTATGAGTAGATAATAATAACATCAATGAAGACAATCACTAAATTGTCATGATATGGCAGACACGTTCATCATCCATGATTTACTCAGTTTTCCCTTTTATACAATCCACAAACTAAACCAAATTATGTGTTGGCCCTCGAGGGACAAAAGTAAATTGCACTAATTTTAACGTTATTTTACTTTATTTTTGTGAAAATATCATTAAACGTGTTTGGTTGGTCAGTTAATCAAGCATCATGAGTCAGGGGTCTCATTGTAAGTAGCCACTCTATTCCTACGAGGTAGAGGTAAGGTTTTCTATATCTTACCATCCTCAAGCCCTATCTTAGCTTTACTAATAGTGCGATATTTTGAGTACAGAAATGATGATGAAACTAAACCAAATTAGGATTAACTTCATCAATCCAAATGGATCATGTCAAACCCACCTTGTTACATAAGTAATATCATACCATCCACTATTTTTTCATATAAACACCAATTCCCTGTTTCACTATCACAAGGACACTATTAGTTTCACTAATACTAAAACCTCATCTACTAGTTCATTCACGCGTAGATCAAACTGTCTATGTATCACCCATAGATCAAATTGTCATAAAAACTTGGCAGATACAAGAGAACAATTAACGCCTAAATCAAAGAATGCACTAACAAATAGGAGATTTGAAGAACATACATGTAAACTATTCGGGTACCTTTGTCCTCCCTTATTGGAAATCATCTTAAAAGCACGAACCTTATGTCTTTGAAGGCTCCTTTTTCTGGTGCTTCGGGCCATTGGGGCAAAGCGAGTGAATGTGCCCAGGCTCCCCACAACCATAGCAGAGTCGGGGTTTACTCGTGCAATCCTTGCCTATATGACCCGGCTTCCCACAAATATAGCAGTTTTTGAAGCTATAGCACTCACCAAAGTGATTTTGTTTGCACTTGATACAAAACTTTTTCTGTTTATTCTTAAAATCCTCTGCCTTTTCCTTTTTTTTAGAGGATCCACGTTTCAACTTCTTCTTCACCACCACGGGTTCCTCATCTTGGACAGCTAGCTCTTTCTCCCTTCCAACATACGAACATATAAAAAATAACAATTAAAAATATATTTTAGAAAGCAAATACAATTTAGTTGACAATTAAAGATAACATTAGATATTTAAACCAATCAAAGCAAACACAATTTAGATGACATGAATAAATTAAGTCACTCTATCTAGAACTATCATGTTATAGACAGCAAATACCAATACCTTCAACCATCAAAACCTATATTTCAGGTGTGAGCTACTGTAAAGTTTAACTCCAAATTTCAAAAAGAAAATAAAATGTTATAAATAATACAAGGCATTTCAAAATGATCAATTCATGCATATAATGCCTGTAGTTACCTTGGAATAGCAAGATCTTGTTCCTCCCCATGTGAGGATAGTTGAGATGGAAAATGAGTACTATTATGTGGTAGTTGAGATGGAAAATGAGCACTATCATGTGGTAGTTGAGATGGAAAATGAGCACTATCACGCGGTTGTTGAGATGGAAAATGAGCACTGTCACGCGGTTGTTGAGATGAATAATGAACACTGTCACGCAGTAGTTTAGAAGGATAATGAACAATATCACGCGGTTGTTGAGATGGAAAATGAGCACCGTCACGCGGTTGTTGAGATGGAAAATGAGCACCGTCACGCGGTTGTTGAGATGGAAAATGAGCACCGTCATGAGGTTGTTGAGATGGAAAATGAGCATTGTCACGCGGTTGTTGAGATGGAAAATGTGCACTGTCATGCGGCAGTTTAGAAGGATAAGCAGCATTATCAGGCAACAATTGAGATGAAAAATGAGCACTATTAGACGGGGGATGAGAGGGAAAACGAGCACTATCAAGTGGTGGTTGAGATGGAATATGAGCCTTTTTAGGTGATGGTTGAGATGGAATATGAGTATCATCAGGCGGCAGCTGAAACGGAAAATGAGCAAACTGTATCCGCAAGGCTGGTGAGTCGGGTTTCTTGTTGTCAAACTTGTAACCTGCATAGCATTTCATACACCACATTGTTAGCTTCTCAACTTTAACAATCTGTCATCTTCGATAGAATTAAAATTTAGAGAACAAAACTGTAAAAATTCAAATTTAAATTTCCTAGAATGGCCAAACCTTGAAGGGCTTCCAAAGCAGTTAAAGCGTGAATGGAATCTGTAAACTCAACAAAGCACAAAACCATGGCTTTATCTGCACTCTGCAATTGCAAGAGGCCAAAAGTGATACGTAAATATCCAACACTAGAGTTGAGCATGATTAAGACTAGAAGCAGATTACATTTACACATTACCCCTAATTTCTGGGTTTGCAAAAGTTTGGAAGAATACTGAAATTTAGGGCAGACTTTAAAATAATCCAGGAATCATAAAACATGGAACAGGTACTAAAAATCCCCTAATTTCCAAAGACAACCTTAAATGTATCAAATTATCAAAAGACATTGTGCTTCAAAAGTAAATCTCTCATGTGATTGTACCAAGTTATAACCAAAAGCTAACACCATAGTAATACCTGTGTTTTTTATAACATACATTGCTGGAACCATGAATATATGGTACATGATAATGGCTGTGGGTCATAATATGAACTAATCAACAAAATATTTTCATATCTCCAAAACATTCATTAGTTTATATTTCAAGTTGTGCAAAACAATCCAAAGAATGCACTAACAAGACTATTTTTTTTTTGAACGGCGAAGGTCTCAATCGTGTGAACCCACTGTTTCCAGGCCATGTCACCAAGGTCTAGTTACCTGGACCTCCCATGAGTCACCACAACCACCCCAGGAGGAAACCCGGAAAACCCCCTGACCCCCCTCAGACCCCTTTTTCGCTGCGGGAGGGATTTGAACACATGACCTCCCATACTATAAACTGCAACTTATACATAGATATCAAATATCATATAGGAAACCCGTTACGTGTGTGCTTTGCAGCTACATCTTAATGACAAGAATGCACCTTATATGCAAATATTTCTTATTAATCACTTAATCTTGTAGAAGTTAAATGCATTTGTTTTTATCATGTAGCTTCTAATAATACCATGCTCAATTGTCACAAAAATAAACCGTTTTACTTTTTTAAAATTTGTTTGCTGTGTTTGCCACAAAACCAGCCTTATGTGAGCTTTATTAGTGGTATTTTCTGTTAGACAAATTGGTATGAGCAAAGTGAGGCTTAGGCAGATTTTATTGAAAGAAAACAAAGAGAAGTTGGTAGGTTGGTACATTTTTTCATCTTATTCTACCACCTATTTATAGGTGAAAAACAAACTCCTAATTAAGAAAGAAATAAAAACTGATGGCATAAATCAAGCAAGGCTAGATTTTTACTTTAACAGCCCATGCACAAACTTATAACCATTTAACAAAAAAATATATATATATTTCTTTTTCATTGTTTTCTTTTATATTTTTGATAAGAAATTTTCATGTTAACAAGGACCATATGCATATATTCAAATTTATCTTATCAGCTAACATTTTTGGGCATTCTCTACCCAGATGGCTTACTTCAATAAGCAAACTGGCCAAAAAAGCAGGCCAACTGACCAAGAAACGCCAAACCTTTTCAACACAAGCATCATTATTTCCTGTTTATAGAAATCACTTCAAAGGTTATCTTTGTGCATTCTGAAAAAAGGAAATACTAAACAACTAACAATATACAAAAACACTATTGCCAATAAACAGAATATAGGAAAGATATAATTTAACAAAGTGTGCATGTGTGAACTACTCGCTTTAAACCCGGATATACCAAAAAGAACACCAACTTTCAAACTCACATGTCTTGGCTCCTTGTGTACAAGTCTGATTTCTTTAAAGCCACGAAAAGGACGGAACAAATCTTTTGTCAGGTGTCAAAGAACAATCTTAATGTCAATAAATTTGATACAAAATATACATTTATAAGTATGAGTTACACAATATTAGCTGAAAGCTTTAAAATTAAATTTAATTTGTGATTTCATTTTCTTAGCTGATAGACAAACAGACATACCTAGTAATATGCCACTTATAGTCTAGCTATTGGTAGGGTCTTGAGAAGATGGGATGAGAGAAAACCATCCCATCAATCCCAACACATGTCTATATTATATACCCCCCCCCCCCAAATTGCGTAAAAGTTGCAATGGCTTCCATATGAAGCTTACCCATGTAAATTGTAACAAAATTCAGCATAAACTGTTTCATTTTTTATTTTTATTTTTTTTTCTTTTTCATCAATATAATTTTATGCACTGGTGGTTATGGTCACTAATTGTACGGTTTCGTTTGTTTAACTGTCAAAAACCTTTACTAAACAACTTGGTGATTTGAAAAAATGCAACTGAAACCAAACATAACCACTCTGTTTAAAGCTTCATTCATTATTCAGTTGCAAAACATAGCGCTGACAGACTAGATCTCTCACAAAAGATTATAGAAATCTTGAATTAACCGATAATGCACAAATGTTTTAATCAATGGTACAGGTGTTATACTGCGGGTTTTGAATATGTTAGGTAACAAGTCTTTTACATGTTAAAACTAGATGGGAGAGGATCGGTTGACATGCAACATTTTTTGCTCGAAGTTGTTGATCTTCAAGTATATAAAATTTATTATATATGATTATAAATATTAAATTAGATCAGTAACAAGTAATTCTTACGATAGAATGATTTAGGAGGTTTATGCACAAAAAATAGTATTGTAAAATTTAGCCTAATCGGCTGATTAATCATGGATTAATCGCTAGTCAACCATCTCCTGCTTCGAATTCCTTTAATCGGACGCCCCAAAAATCGGTCCAAATCGGTCGGAAATCATCCAAAAATAGCCAGAATCTGGCGACTTTTGAAATTCCGGAAAAATTTCGGTGAGCTTTCCGGCAAATTGTAATTTCTGGCGACTTTTTGGAATTCCGGTGAGATTGCCACTTTTGTAATTTCAGCAAGATTTCTGAAGATTTTTTAAATTCCGGCAAGTTTTTGGTAAAATTCTATATATATACATACATATATATAAGTTTATCATTTTTATAATAATTATATAAAAAAAAATTTGAATATATCTGATTAACCCCGATTAATCCCTAGTCCCTAGATCATCGCCCGACTAGCGGCTAACGATTTCTATAATACTAACTAAAAATACCCCTTGAGAGACGTTCAACCCATTCTACCAATTTAGAACTAAAGCATACCCCAGATAAATTCATTCACTAGTAAATGAGACGAAACTAACACCTCTACAAGAATGAAAAAAGGATACGAGATACTTCTCTTCGAGAACAGTCAGATGGGAGAGCATCCACAAATAAGACATTTGAATCCCCACCTCCAGCCGGGATATCATCATCCTTCCTCAATGAATCAGGTCTATCCTTTAATATGCTGGGAATCCCAGGCTCAGTTCCATGCAAAATATCTCTACTTCCATTTAAATATCGATCTTCCCAAGAAGATGGATAACCATTAGAACTAGATTCAAGGTGAGCACCAATGCCCGCTCCAAGTCGTGATCCCATGATCTTTAAAAATACAAACAGAAAATCAACCCATTATCGCCTGACATAACGATGGAAAAATCATAAAATTTGACATTAAAATGTGTACTTCTTACATCTCTTTGTAAAACAGATGAACTACTTGGGTCAGGATAAGAGGGCTTCCAAGATTGAGATGACAATATTGATGCACTAGATTGCATATAACTAGGCAAGCCTGCTGTCACAAAAAGAAACTTGAAGTGAAATCATGGATAACTCGATACCAAAAGGCCGGGGAGAAACAAACATACTGCATCATATTTCATTATGTCTCTTTGTAATTAGAGTTTTCACATGATTGGTTTATAGAACTTCAAATGTTTATACTGCTAAAATAAAGCCTATATTGTTTGACAAATTATAATCCCCAAACTACACCTTTTTTAAACCTATTATACATTCATTGCCCTAACAAATCAAAACTTATCAGAAACATGTTTGTAATCCTATACAACATGTAAATCCTTCAATAAACATAGCAAATCAAAAGCACTAAGAGTCTAACACAGAGGATTACTGATTATTCCTCAAAATTAAGTCGAAAACTCTAAAGAATATGAGTAATCATGGTTTCTAAATATGATAATTGAATGAAGGTCAAGTTAGGTTATTTAAAAAGACGAGTATTGAACACAAAACAGGGAATATGATGTTTTCACGAATAATTGGGGAATTAGGGTTTATTCGAAGGAAGAAGAAGGCGTACGGATACCTCTGTCAGCGGAAGCGCTGTATCGCCAATAAGGATCCGCCATTGTTGCTGTTCAGTAGATAACTTCACTTGCAGTTTCTTGTTTCTGCCTCCTGGATGAAACTAGAACATCACCATTACCAAACCGACGTATACCATAAACGTTCGTTTTTGTTAATTGGGTTCTGGGGTTCTCAGATACGTTTTTTAGAGTAAAAATATGTAATCTTATAATTAGCCATTGTGTAATATGTTTTTGGGTTTTCAGATATAACGAGCAAGGTGGGCTCGTGCTTCGTGACGGGTAACGGACTATCTAAACAGAAGCAGTGTTTATATAAACATAGCTAAGCACAAAAAAATACGTGTAAATTGTGACGGCTCGGTTCTTTATTTTACACATGTTGCGATGTAAACACGAATTAACATTAAAACTACAAGCTTGTGAGAAAAATTAGTAATAAATCAAATGGAGCAAACGTTGACATAAACATGGTAACATTGGTGCGACTCAGTTTGTAATGTCATACGCCATATTATAAACATGACCTCACGGTAATAATAAAAATAAAATAATTTTTAGAAAACAAAATAAGAAACCCAAAAAACATTGACAAAAAATATACTCAAGCATTTAACCGCATGATATTATGCTCAAAACATGACGGAAGGATTGGTGGACGGAACATGCAAATACCCAGATTGTTAACATATTCAAAAAATAATAAAACACGTTGTATGTTCCGACATAAAAATTATAATAACAATTATTTAATATAAAATATAAGGAAAAAAGAACAAAAGTAAACTCAAAATCGTGCGAAGGATTAAAGGATGGAGCGTGATAATAATCAAGTGTAAACATACGTAAATGCCACGCTCTCAAATTACCACTTGCGGTGTCAGGCCGCTAGGTGTGACGTAGCAGGATCAGATACGTTGGTCATATAGAACGACTCCTTATGCTTTAGAAAATATGTGGGATACTCCTTATTCCTTAACATGTCCTAAATAAAGATAATTCAAACAGTTTTACAACGGAAATAAAATAATAGTGCGGAAGCTTGTACAAAAGATCAAATAAATCTAAATGGCTTCAAAACGTTTGATAGTGCATGCTTGACTCTTGTAGTTGGCTCCTTAGGTGCAGTCCTAAGCCTTACGCATGATGATTGCCTGCAAATAAATGTTATAACGTGTCAATATAAAGATGGTGAGTCCACATGTTTAATTCAAAAGCAAAGTAAGCAGTTTGTCGTGTGATATATTGTTTATCAAGTTTGTCAGGCCTGAAGCCCTAAGTGTCTGTTGCGTCACTACCGAACTACGATGTTTGTTCTTGCCTCCGCCATGTCTATCGTACAACAATGGCGCGTTGGGTCGAGTACACACACGTCCTACCCTCGGGTCAGTATTGGCGTCGTGTGGGGTTTATCAAACTCAATAGTACTATCTAAGCTCACCTCGTTGTGTTGCATTAACGGTACGACTGTGCGAGAACTTTATACGATATACAACACTTCTGAGTTTGATTCAATAAACCAGCAATCATATCAGATTTTTGTCAAATTGTTTACATGTATCCCCATAGTTTGAAGTTTGAAGACAATTAAAGAGAAAATGGGTCGTAAACTCACATGTGATTGAGTTTTGCATGTGAAATTTTCGTCCTTATCTATTACTTGTATCACGTAGGTAATATGAGTTTGTGTTTGTGTTCGTGTCCAAACAACTCCAAGTTGTGTTTGACCCAGCTTGACCAAGTATGACCGTGTTGACTCAACGACCTACGGGTGAATTGTTTAGTTCTTTATTATTTGTGTTAACATTCATAAATTATCACATAGTACACGTAAATACAGAGAGCACGTTTAATGAGCAGCTTACTATCTATAGTAAGTTTCTATAACTAAAATGTTTATATTTTTTGTAAGTTTATCTATTTGACAAGATTGCATCAAATATCACCATTTATTATTCTAAGCATGACAGCTTGCTTATATGTTCATGTTAGGACGTAGTACACTGTCACATAACTTCAAGCATGCTTACCTTCCATTTTTAGATAACTAAAGTTGCTATTTTTAGTAAGCACACTATTTTATCCCATTTTCATTAAAATAATCATGCAAATACTCCCATATCATTATCCATCATATTTCATCATTAAACGTGTCATACATCCTTATTTCACAATATTTCCAGTTTAGCATAAAATTCATTTTATCAACAATCAAACCATTCTAGTATGTTTATATGACCATAAACACTATCATAACACTCAAACATGACCAAAAACTTCATGCAATGCATGTGTTTGAAAAATAAAGTTTATATTTATAGAAAACTATGAACAAAATATTCCTTTCTTTATATATAATATATCTAGCATGTTAATAACATCATCCTTATGCACAAACCATCATTTAAAACCATACAACTTGTTTAAAACAACACCTATCATCATCATTTACAACAAAAGCTTCTATTTACAGTAACATGCCCAAATCTTCACAAAATGACACCAGCATACCTCATAAATCATTTTAATACTTCAAATCAGTTACTAATACCTTAAACACAGGTTCGTAGATGTGTTTTTTTTGTGCATGTGATAACTTTGGAGTTGCATGTGTGTGTTTATCTTGCATGTGTGTTTTTAGGTACAAACAACCATTAAAATTACCTCAACGATCATTTAGAAGCTTAGATTCAGCTAGAACAGTGGTTGAAATGCTCCTTCGATGCTTCAAGACTCAAAATCTTCAATGGTGGCTTGTGAACAACCTTAAGATAAGATGGAGTATCAGAGGTTTTTTGGAGGGTGTTTTAGGTGGTTTTTGGTCGGAGATTTCCGTAGGTGTTTGGTTGTTGGTGTAAAGGTGAAATAGGAGTACGTCAACGAATTTCGTCGAAGGTTGTCGCGTACCGCAACTACTAGCAGGGTCTGATATTGACTTTTGTTTAATTTCGGTTTTCATTGTGTTCGTCTTGTTATTGCTTCTGTATGAACGTTTTACATTCGTCAAATTTCATAAATGAACCGTTGTTGATCGAACCAAATGGGATACGCCTATTTAAGTCCAACAAGGCCCAATAACCTCGTCCATAAAGATAAGCTCGTTTAAACTTACAGACTCTTCTTGACGAACTGTCATATAATTACCGGGACTTGCAAAAAGAAGCGGACAATTAGGTTATTTACGTTCGATGATCGACTGTCATAAAAAATTTAATAATTGAGTTCTCAACGTTATATAATAATAATAAAGATATTATTACTATTATTATTATTATTAATAAAAAAATTCAATGAAAGGGGCTGTATAAAACATTTAAACAGTTAGACGAACAACGTTAGCTGTTTAAACTTGTTTGCTCATCCGATTAATGCTCCGTCGACAAACTAAACAAGATGAGATCGTTTGTGATTTTCTTAACATGTTCCGGTCACAATAATAATTGGTGGTGATAACGTGATTCAAACGGATTCATCACGCGACTGATGAACGAGTTACACACGTTACATATTGATCTATGGTATTCTCACCCACCTCAAACCCTAACTATAAAAAGAAATTTTTATCCATTTGAGCTCAATTTTTTACTCCAGCGGCCAATTACACACTTTGTGTATGTTCGAGCGGGAAACCGGGAGAGAAAAAGGAAGAGCCGGCGACAGCACAGCTCCGGCGTACTCCTCCCTTCTCCGGCGAGTTCCCAACCACGCAACCACCATTCTCAGCTCATCTCTAGCCTGACCGAGCCACTAGAGGCGTTGTTGCACCGTCTTGCGGCCCAGTCTGACGAGATCTTACAGGACACTCGTTGTCGGGCCGCATGAGAGACACGCGTCGAGCGACGACTCGATCAACTGGAGTATATGGTTCAGTGGACAGTCGCGTCAGAGCATGCGCGACGGGACGGGTCACAGCTTCCACTGTTTTCGGAGCCACGCGTCTACACAGACAACGGATCCTCCGCTGGACCATCCGGAGGTTCGTAGTTTAGTTTGTGTTTTTGTATTTTGTTTCCTTGTATGTAAAATTCATGTTCTGTGTATATGTATGCTTCTTTTTTTAGTTGTATTGTTTCTGTCTGTGTTGTTTTGTTTCTGTTTGTGTTGTTTTATTTAATAATTACGCGACAAACTTATAACGTTTAAATTAAATTAACGTAAACAAACTAATTATAAAATAAAATATTTAGTTAAAACGATTTCGTAAATAGTTAATATCGTTTAAAATGATAACGTAACAAACTTATGACGTTTAATTAACATAATAGACGTATATCGTTTAAAATTTAACATAAATAGACGTACCTCGTTAAAAATTAAACGTAAATATACGTATATCGTTAAAAATTAATAAAATACATAAACTAACTTTAAATAAAATAAATAATTTCTATACGGCCCGTAATGCCCTATAAGGACCGTATTAAATGACTTCAAACCGGTTGACACCCAGATTGACTTGTAAAAATAAGTGAAGGTCTGTACGGGCGCAAGGAATCTTTACTGAATCCAAGAAAATTCTATGAAATGTTTGTCTGTACCTTATACAGACCGTACTGACCAGTACGACCCGTACTGATTCCTTGAGGTGTTAAAATATAAAAGTGTGGTGTCTAATTAAAAATTTAATATGGCTGCTAGGGAGCCTAGGGTTTAAGGGGTAATCCACTAACCTATTGTTTCTCGATACCAAAAAACCCTTGTGTTAACCTTTGTTGCCCGGCATCCATTTGCTTCCATCTCTATCTACATACCATCAACCCTTTTGGGTCGATTGTCTTCATATTGGTAATGATTTTGCTTTATTGTTCTTCCTAATTTTGTATTGCAACATGTAATCATATATGTATGTGTTCGTAATTTGCTAATTTTTCTGCAAGTTGTTTCTTTTTCAGAATTTATGTCATTCAAATTGCTTGTTCTGTAATGGCTATAGTTATAATAGATGAAATGTATGCTCTGTATGCAAAGCAATTTGTTTTGGTTTTTGTTTTTTTTTTTCTTCAATTCAAACGAGTGAAAGTAATCGCTGAATTCTACGTATTCTCCAACATTTACTCACTGTTCTTCTTGTTTCCCTAATTTAAGCTATTGATATCGAGTTATAACTCTTTGAATTCAGTTTTAACTATTAAGGTAACGATGCTTGAGTCGGCCATGGAAGATAATGTGGAAGAGTTGCACAACATGGAAGACATTGGTGATGATGAAGATGATGGCGTAGAAGAAGAAGAACAGAATTGGGAAGATTGGACTGTTGATGCAGAAGAAGATGAAGATAATGACCTAGAATTGCTCTGTTTATTTTGTGATTCTAAATACAATTCAAGTAATTCACTCTTTGACCATTGCCAAATGAGCCACAGTTTTGATTATGGAAGGATCAAGACAACAATGAACTTGGATTTCTATGGTTGTTTCAAGCTCATCAACTATGTTAGATCACTGGTAAGACACAGACTGTTTGAATGATTAAAATGAATGGATTAATAAGGTTTCTGATGACCATTTTAGTAGTTTTGTTGTAATTGTTAAATGCAAACAGGAAAATAAAAGTACTTTGATGTTCATTTTGCCTTTTGATGTATTTATTCATTTTGTTGTTGCTGTTGTTGTTTATACCAGGTGGCACAACAACGATGCTGGAGTTGTGGAAGTACATGTAATTCTAGGCAAGAGCTATTAGATCATTTACATGAACCATCTAGTTTTGAAAGCAGTAATCTCCCGTGGGATGATGACACGTACCTTAAACCATGTATGGAAGAAGATCATCTTTTGTATAGTTTTGATGAAGTTGATGATGATGACACAGTCGGAAATTCGAACAGTTCAGAAAAGATGACCATTGATGACAAAGTGGAGATGGAATCATACACATCTAATTCTAAACTTCTTCAATCCTGCAAGGATTCTAGTTTGGTTTCTGAAAACAACAGCGTTGGTTCAGATGAGAAAAAAATAAACAGTCCTTGTGTGGATGTGGTCAAACGTGGAATAATGATCGTGAATAAAGACTATTTTGGCTCGTATAGTTCATTTGGTATACACAAAGAGATGATAAGTGATAAGGTAGTATTTTAATTTTATATATATATATATTTTCTATAGTTCAATATGTTGTTTTTCTTTGTAAGATTGAGAGCTTATATGTTGTGTTATATAGGTAAGGACAAATGCTTATAGACAAGCAATTATAGGCAACCCTTCTCTTATAAAGGGTGCTGTTGTTTTGGATGTTGGTTGTGGCACAGGGATATTAAGGTTAGATCCTTTTGTTTTTCAAACTCTAGTCTTTCTTCCAATAAAAGTTTGGCAAATATTTATCTGTCCATTTATTTGTTTTACTTTTTGTTGCTACATGATGTTATACAACTTTTATTTCCTAGTGCAACTTGTAATTATAATGTTTCATACCATTTACCACTCCAAATTCTTTCATTTGGGAGAATAATATATTGGATAAAACGTTTTGTATTATAGATGTTACAAGATGAAACTTATCTTGTTTAAATCGTTATGTTTTCTAGTCTGTTTGCAGCCCAAGCAGGTGCTTCAATAGTAAACGCAGTTGAAGCAAGTGATAAAATGGCTTCAGTAGCCTCTCAGGTAGCTCATTAATTTTGTTGTCTCTTATAATATATTCTTACTTAAGGATTAGAGGTCAAAATGGGTTGTGTCAAAACGAGTAGTTAATACTTTATGATGACCTTTTTTTATAAATAACTAGTGTCTTAATTGTATCTAATCTTTTTAAGTGATTGTATATATGTGTGGGCCCTTAAGGGGCCAAAATAAAATTGCACTAATTTTAACGTTGTTTTACTTATTTTGTGAAAATAACGTTAAAAATGTTGGGATAATCAACTTTAAACGATAACTTTGAGCCGGGGACTCCTTCGGAGCAGCCTCTCTATCCCAACTGGGATAGAGGTAAGGTTTGTGCCTATCCTTCCCCCCAGACTCTACTAAAAAGTGGGAATATACTGGGTAAGTTTGCTTGTTTGTTCTTTTTAAGTGATTGTATGCATCAAAAACCACTCTGGGTGACTATTGACCTGTTCCACCTGTTTTCTTTCAACAAAATTCTTGATTTAGACCTTTTAAGGTCATTACAGATAAAACATATCCCAAATTGAGCCATCCAT